>OX411309.1:155941588-156334088 GCA_948150685.1 Rhaphigaster nebulosa
TAAAAAAATCATATCAAAGAAGTTTTACTTTCCCTTACCTATATACGAAGTATATGGTAAGGGGAAGTATTGCGATCGTGAAAATTTTCGAATTCGATTTTTCGACGGAAATACACGTTTTAAGGTCCGCTGAGTCCAAATGACCAAGTCTCGCAAAATGGTCTGTGTGTATGTGAACAGTCTAGCTCAAAAACGTAAAGTCGCATGATACTGAAATTACGTATTTAAGGTTGACACATGCATGTGATCGACTTACCGGAAGTGCCACTTTATATAATCGATTTTACACTTTTTTAAACTTTTTTCGAAAACTGCCCTAACGATTTTGATGAAAAGTGGCTAAATGATTCTTCATAAAGGCCTTTAACTTTTCATTTATGTAGTACATCACCGAGGAAATGCAAGGAAAAAAGTTATGATGAAAAGAATATTTTATTTGCGCATAACTTCAAAATCGTGCATTTTATGGTTGATTGTGTATAGAATTGTATGAAAGGTAATTAAATTATCTAAATGAATCGTCAAAATCGGACTAACCGGAATTAGCTATTATATCTGTAGCAAAGATACATTGTATTTTATGAGGAGCACAAGACCCTAAATGGATAAACGAGCGCATCCGAAAGAAGACGGATCCAACCGAATCTCCTCACACCAATCCGCCAATCTGTTGTATACAATATACTCTGTAAGAAAGTAATTTAAGAATACAAAAGCGGAAATAAACTTAATAATTTCTACTTTCACATTAATAAAATTAAAATGTTTCCATGGAAACTAAACCGAAACTTTTAAAATATATTTGCAACTTGACAGAGTTATAATATATAGGTAGTGTACAGAATTGTTGTACTAAAATAGTTTATAAAACTGTTTTATTGTACTTAAGTGGGGGAAGATGTGAAGCAGTGAATGCTGCTGTGTTTATTTCAAGCAGGGTTTATTTGAACTCTTTAAAATTATATTAAAGAGATAATTATTATAGAAGGGTAAGGGAAAGTTGTGTGATGCGCGCACCGCACCAGATTTTTTTCTTTCTGGTGCTATCTTTCAGCCCTAATTGTATATTTATTTATTTGCATTTTAGATCCTTTGCCCGCGTTTTTGTCCCTTTTTTCTGAAATAAGTATTTGTTTACAGACGTCCCGCTCGAGAAGAGCTCCAGGTATTTGGTTTTCAAGAGAAGAGAGCTCTATGAACAAATTAATGCCATTCTTTATTGAATAAAAATATTGATTATTCCTTCAATATTAATATATATTATTAGTATTATAATTATTAAAATGTCCCCTCTTACCTGAAGAAACCCGGAACGAGTGAAGAAATATGAAGAGAAGAAAGAACAATGGTGGGGCGTCCCGGGATCCGCCGCGAGCCATACTGTGTCCTAGTTTAACAAAATAACATATTAATAAACAATAAATAACATGTTTTGCTGTGTCCTAGTTTAACAAAATAACATATTAATAAACAATAAATAACATGTTTTACTGTGTCCTAATTTAACAAAATAACATTTTAATAAACAATAAATAACATGTTTTGCTGTGTCCTAGTTTAACAAAATAACATATTAATAAACAATAAATAACATGTTTTACTGTGTCTTAGTTTAACAAAATAACATTTTAATAAACAATAAATAACATGTTTTGCTGTGTCCTAGTTTAACAAAATAACATATTAATAAACAATAAATAACATGTTTTACTGTGTCCTAGTTTAACAAAATAACATATTAATGAACAATAAATAACATGTTTTACTGTGTCCTACTTTAGTAAAATAACATATTATTGAAATTTAAGCATGATACTATAATGTAAGCATAATGCTAAAAATTATTATCGGCTAGTGGTTAAAAAAAAAAAATTTCAAATATTGCAAATCACTTAGTAGTTTTTAAACCTTTTTCATATTCATACTTAAGAAAAATACCGAAGTGTAAAGAAAAATATGATCATAATATGCTAATATTAATGTGAAAACAAGTAATATAGAAAATTGTGTTAATAAAGTATAAATGACGTATAAAGAAAAATATGCTAATCATAATGTGAATAATAAGAAGGTAAAATAAAGTATAAAGAAAAGTGTTATGTTTAAAAGTTCATTAAAGTAAAAATAAGTAAAAAGTTCAGTATTATTTTTCTTTATTTCTTATTATTCACATTATGATTACCTTATTTGTTTTTAAACCTTATTAACGTTATTTATACTTTATTGACACAATTTTCTATATTTCTTATTTTCACATTAATATTAGCAAATTATGCTCATAGTTTTCTTCATCTTACTGTTTGTTAACTGTTTTATTATTATTGGTACTGCTACTGTTGTTACATATTTTGTTATCTTGTTTTTTCTTAACCCTGATAATGGCCTAAAACTTAGGCCGAAACGTCGGGCCACATTATAATAAGTTTTTCTTATTTATGTGTTCATTTATTGACCGCACCCCCAACGAGGATTCTCCTTCTTACTTATATTTAATTAGATGTACCATAATTGTTCAAGTAATTGAATCAATCTGATAATAATAAAATCTTGTAATTCTACTATTTGGGTGTCAATATATAAATAGTACCTTTGACTATTTACTAGTGAGGGCCGATGCATTGATGCCCTTAGCGCCATCTCTACGAGGAACCTGGAGTTAGAAGTTCAGTGTTCCTCCGCTAGATAGCAGGCCGTATTTTAGCCAGTTTAATTTTCTTTCCTTGTTTTTCTCAAATTAATTACCTAGTGTTAAAAGCATATCATTCCAAACAAGAAAATTACCATTTTATTACTTCATTCAAATAAACGCCTATTAATTTTATTTTGTACAGGTTTATATTAATAACTTAACAATTATTATATTTTTTATTGACTTATCTGTGTGGCTTCCGTGTGCCGGTCAACTGTGTAAAAAAAGTGTAACCTACTAAGTTTTTTCACTTTGTATTATTGTTTTTTAAATCTGTTTTAATTTAACTCAGCATATTTAGTTTGTGTAACTTGTTTGTCATTAAATCTGACCGAATCATAATTGATTTATATTTATAAATTTGATTTTTCATTGTTAACATTGATTATTATTAATTAGGTGTTTTGAAAAACCGCTATTTGAAGGTAGGTGAAATTTGAAGGTAGTTACAAGTAGGTGTTTTATGATTTTATTTCTTCACATAGTCACTAAAGTTAATATATTTGTGATGATTAGGATTTCGTGCAGTAAAAAAATTGTAAAATAAAAATATAAAATTCAGCCATTTACGTCGTTTATGCTTAAAAAAAAAAAAATCAGTATATTGATTTTCTTTCATAAATTTATTTTTTCTTAATAAATTAGGTAGGTTGGAACATGGTTATGTAAAATGTGAAAACCTCAGAGCTCTTATTAGAGTATTTTTTGCTACTTTTCGCACGATCATAGGTGATTCACAGACTATGGCAACGCATTTTCTGCCTAAGTATTTTTTATTGCCAAGTGAGACAATCCTAAATTTCTGCCGATATATCGATAACTAATGTTGCTACTTTTTTTTTTTTTTTTTTAATAAAAACTAAAGCCATTTGTTGATTATTATTAATTTAATTTTAGATTCACCCACAATTATCTTTTTGAACAATGAAAAGTACCAATTGTGGAATTATGTATGCCGAGAAACTAAAACTATCAAACACATATTATTTTTAAGCACATATTATACCTCAGTGTTCGTTTGCGAAATAACTGAATTTTCCATCCTCAATAAAAAATATCTTAAGCAATTACGAAAACTAATCCGTTTCCTTATTCTTTATTTAACTTATTAGACAACGTCTCGGACCATCGTCCATTTTCGAGTCTGATATTTCAACTAACAAAAATATTACACTAAAATATGTTACTATCATCAACATTATATATAAATATAACATTTCTAACAATTTCAACCTTAATAATAATAATACGCAACTGGCGTATTTTTGGATGTTGCCCAGGCATTTGATAAAGTCTGGCATCAGGGGCTTCTTCTCAAACTCAAGACCATACTACCTCGCGCCTACTATCTCATTCTCCAGTCTTTCCTCTTCGACAGATTTTTCTCTATTCGACAAGGCTCAGAAATTTCCTCAATTCGACTAGTCTTGGCAGGAATATCGCAAGGACCAATACTGGCTCCAATACTGTACATCATATATAAACATGACATACCTGCCAACTCCGAGACACTGACTGCTACCTACCCTGACGATACAACAATTTTAACAATACACCACGACCCCAGACTGGCCTCACTGACTTTACAAAATCACTTAGTACATTTACAAAATTGGTACTCGCTTAGAAAAATGCAGTTTAATTATGACAAATCACAAAATGTAACTTTCATACTTCGACGACACCTTTCCACCAGTTTATATCGGCGACCACCAAATTCTTCAGAGGGACACAGTACATTACCTTGGACTAATATTCGACCGAAGGATGACCTGGGGCCCACACGTCAAGATGAAAATGAAAGACTCTATACAAACGACTGAAATTACTGCACTCTCTTTTTTCCAAATCGTTATATCTAAAACTCAGGCAGAAACTCAATATATACATATAACTACTTAAACCCATATGGACTCACGCTTACAGAGTTACGATTCAGCAAAAAAGACTCACTTACAAAAACTCCAATCTTTTCAATCCAAAATTTTAAGAATAATAACAGAAGCTCCTTGGTACGTTAACAACAAAACTCTACATATTGACTTACAACAGCCAACTATCGACCGACACATACGTACTATTTATTCCCGTTTCTATAATAAACTTCACGGACATCTCAACAGACTGGTAGACGATATGGCTACGTCTGACCTGACCGTTTGGAGAAAGAAAAAAGGAGTTGGATGAGAGATCTCCTTTCCTGAATGAAAGGACTAATTCAAGACCGGGAAGAAGTGCTGCTGGATACTATACTTCCTCATGCCTGTCATACCTCTTATATCTATTATATACTTTTAGTATTTGCGACCCAATTTTCAATCACAATTTTCATCGCGCCTCTTTCCTCCCCATACAATAATTTTCACTTAAATCGTGCTGTAATCATAGCATTAGTTTTATTTAATTTAGTTTACATAATCACATAATACATATATCGATTCTAATTTTCAAATGCATTATCAATTAAATATTCAAAATATTAATGCATAGATTTGTCTCGAATATTCTAGAACGTGAACCCAAGGGAGTCACTAATAAGTATTAATCATGATTTTAATTTAATTTTGTTAAGTTAATTATTAAATACATTGAGCAATATCTATTTATAAGTGTATTATATCAGTTTAAAGTGTATTTTATTTTTTCAGAATCTTTTCTGTAAAATAAATATTTTTTTGTTGAAATATTTTTACTCGATATACTCGCGCACCCCTCCTTTAGATTTATCACGCCCACCAGATATTATAATTTAGCCCAACTGATAGGTTTGTCTGTATGATAAAAGAGAGTATATGTCTTCCCCATACTTACGAATCATGGATATGTAAGAGTACTTCCAATGAATAGGAAATTTAGCTTTAGTTATAATGTTATAAACGGTTTTTTAAAGACTAAAGCTTTCCTGGGCATTTGCTGGAGCACTTAGGCGTTGATTAAATCATAATCAGAGGCTGTCCTTTTTTGTAACGGTTTAGCTTGTCCTGTGACGTCAGAAGGGCGAAGGTAGAGGAAATTATTTGCCATGACGTTATACCTAAATATTTTACCGGACCAACAATGAGAATTTTATTCTTTACATTCTACTACACAACAGTTACACAGAACTAGAGAAAAATATGATACCTACTTCCTTGTGCTTACTGTCTCATACTAAAATCAATCCTCTTCGATAGATGTTTCTTCGTCCGACAAAGTTCGTAAATTACATATATTAGATCAGTCATTGCTAGAGTGCTCTCAGGATCAATTGTTGCACCACTGTAAACTGTACATACCATATACAATATAAACGCACGACACCGTCAAAAGTGACACTTCGACAAACCATTTACGCAGAAGATTCCGAGTATTATATATGATTACGAGACGCTCAGCTTTTACTAAATCATTTCTAGACTCCATAAGACTGGTACAAACGATGAAAAGTAAAACTGAATCACGATTAATCCCATTACTATTTCATTTTGACACGATATCCACCCTCTAGTTTATCTCGAAAACGTACAAATCCCGCAAACGAACAGAGTACATTACCTAGAACTATTGTTTGATAGAAATATGACATAAGGCCCATGCATCATCTCAAATCGAAAGACATTAGATCAATGATTTCGATTGTTATTGGGTATCTCAAAATTAGACCTTAGAAAAAAACATACACTTTCTTTTTTTTTGGTGTTTAATGTCCTTTCCTACTTCTAATTAGGCAAACAGGATGGTTTATTCCTACAGGCTGCCAACCGATTCTAACCAGAGTGGGAAGGTCGAGATTAATTACGTGGATCTGCCACGAAATGAATCTCAATCCGCCTAGATAGGATTCAAACTGGCGCCGCAGCAGATTCGAGGCTGCTAAGGTACGCCTTAACACTCTCGGCCTCGTACATAATAATACATACACTTACTTCCTGAAACCAATTAAGACGTAAACTTCACAAATATGTTGCATTGCTAAAAAAGTAACATTTATGACCAGCTTCATGACACCTAACGCCCTCCTTACTTCATTCGTAAACCCGAACCAATTATTACGGATCTGATAATATCCCAATTAAATTTATTAAAGACTCATTTCCTTCCATTCTTCCAATGCTCTAACTTCTTCTAGCTCTTAAACTTTTCGCTACAAAATGCCACTTACTCCACTGCCCGGAAAATCGCTCCTGTTCACTGAAGAAAATTCCAAATCCAGCAATCCCTTATGATTAGTTCAATCCCAACTACGCAACTTTCTCGAGCACAAAAACCTTTGGAACCACATCCAGCCCAGTTTCCGCGCCTAGCTACTCCATTCATTCTGCCTTTATTAAAATCTTCCAAGATCTCCACACACCCAAAGACCAAATTACCATCCCTATCCTACTTTGTTTATCAAAAGTTTTTGATTTCGTCCGCCATAATATTCTCGTTATTAAACATCAAAGTATTTCTCTGTCAACAAGTGCCCTTCAATAGTTTCATTCCTTTGTCATTGGTCTTTGGTGTACTGAGAACATTGTTGTCCATAAGAAATCTCCCCCTATCTCTAAGGTTCCTCTTTATCCCATACCCTTTTTTCCATCCTTAGCAACGACCTTCCAAACTCTCCATCCAACATTCCCAGTATCATCTATTCGTCGACGAAGACCAAATTTATCAGTTCTTCGATCCCGCTGACTCCTCCTCAGATTCCATCTTGAAACTATATGAAGTCGTCAAGAGGATAAGTGACTGGGCACCTTCATTAAACTTACGCTAAACGCCGAGAAGATCAAAGTCATTATGATCGGATCCCTCTCTCTCTTCTCGAATCTATCTCCTGATCTCCAAATCTTAACCTGAACAACATCCTTATCTTATTATATACGAATACGTTGGTATCACTTTTGGCCGAACTCTTTCCTTGCAACCAAGCATCTCCCAAATTTCTCGTTGATAAATATCTACTCCAGAGCAATTCAATCGCCTCCTCTATCTCTTTTCACTCTTAACCCGTCATCTGGGGGTCATTATCTTTTCCTGGTTTACTCACATATTTCCTGGCTGTCTGTTGATAATTAAACAGTGGAGTGACAAAAACAAAAAAAAAAAACAAAAAAAAAATACGATTATCAATATTTAAATGGTATTATTCTCGATTTGTTTTATTCAATACAGTAGAGCGCCGATTATCCGGACTAATCAATGCCAGCCCTAGTCCGGATATTGAAATAGTCCCTTGATCCATTGAACACTTGAAATAGAAATTATAGTAAAGTAAAATTGGAACTAGGAAAAAATAATAACACAGGATATAAATAATAAATATATTTTTATTTAAGCGATTGACCATTGTAATGATTACATTTATAAGTAATTATATTTCAAAAATTTAAATTTTAAAAAAAGAAAAAAAAATTAATAATAGTGTCCGAATTTTTCTTCTAGTCGTATATTGTAGCTTTGCCGATTTTAAATTCTTCAGCAAGGGCAAAAGGATTTTAGCCTTTTTTTAGTCTTTGAATAATTTTAATTTTATCCTCAAGAGAAAGAACAGAACAACACGCTTTCTTTTACCATTGTACACAAAATACGAAATCACTTTTTACTTTGATTAATTACTGGAATTAAAACAAAATTATTGTGTATCTCTTTGAACTATCAAAGACAGACTGAGAAAATAAATAAGTATATTGAAAGAATGGAACAATTTCTAGGAAACTCAAAGGAAAACGGTAAACTATAAACCCCATAGGCCCAACCTTATAAATTCAAAGAACTCAAGTTTAGAGTCTATACTACAAACGCAGTGAATATCAATTAAAAGATTATTAAATTTTACTACAGCTTAGTTTGTAAGAACCTTTTTTTATATGTACCTACTAATAAACAATTAGGCAGAAAAAAAACGACGTTCAATAGTCTAGAAACAACGACATGTTAATTGTGTAAAATTATATCTACATAATGTGAAATAAATTCTTTAATTTAGCAAATTTCGCTTGATTTTTTCGACTCGAGAACATGTTTGCACCATACCCGAACCCAACTATGCAAAAAAATAGTCCGGATAATTGACGTTGGAATAATCGGAATAATAATAATAATTTATTCTGATGCCTGGGAAATATTTACCATATTTTATGTTAATGGCCTGCAAACTATATTTTCGAATAAATTAAAGTATCAAATAATCAATAAATTGATAAGAATGAAATAAGTCCCTCGAAAAGCTTTCTCGAAGGACAGTAAGAGCTACCTAGCGGCGAAGGAGTGAACCAGTGGTTTAGTTGGTCCTCTATCCGCTAGATAGCAGTAGAAGCGCCGCCCTCCTGCCACACCCTCCCCGTAGTAGTGTACCCTCAACGCAAGGGCCAATTTTAGCTTAATGATCTTCTAGAGGACTTAGCTTATACTCATGTGTCAGCTGACATTTATGGCTTCATAGAGTTTTATCATCGAGGAGAAATGATAATGATAGCGCCATTTTGTGGGAACAGGATTAATTTATGGTTTCCTCGAAGCCTAGTGATGATTCCTTGTTGATTGTATTAATATTTTATTGTACTACGTAAACTACTGCACTCTCGTCCTTACGCTTTACTTAAATGAGCATTATTATCTAATATAAAGGAAAAAAGAATTTTTGCCGTTTTAAACCCTTTTTTAACTCACATTTAATACAATCTCTATTAATTTATTGTTAATACTATATTTTTACTAAAACAATATCTTGATTAATTTGACAAAAATAAAATATAAATATACTATTTATATAGAATAGAATAGAATAGAAAGAAAATTTTATTCTGGTACGAAGTCCCCTAAAAATAAATAAGTTGTACAAACAAAAAAAATATTTCTGGCTTACATATTGAAATAAATAAATAAGAATCATAACTAATATCAAATAATAAAAGAAAAAAGAATCCTTGTGAAGCAATATAGACGAGTGCTCATAAAAAGAAGAAAGAGAGTGAGAAAGAAAACTTACATTCACCCGCTTAACAAAATATTATCGTTAAAATAATTATTTACATCTCATAGTTAAAAAAAATATATACACATAAATTTACATTGTAATATGATACAGGGTTTTATATAGCTTTTGCGGGCTGCGGGGCAAATCTGAAATTACAAGGCCCTTTTTATAAATAAACTAAATGTTTGTAAACAAAAAAATAATAAGTAAAATAATTAACGTTAACTTTTCAAGAATTTATGTAAACGAAATTCCGGAAATAACAAAACTAAAATTGTAAGACAAATATTTTTTTAAGATTGTATTTTTGTTTTTTAATAAACCTTTCGCACTATTTTATGAAATATTAATTTTGCTTGTTTTTATTTCAGCAAAACCTTCATTAAATCATCGCTATTTTATTTTCTCATATTTCGTACTTAAAGGTAAAAGTGTCGGATTTGTTAATCGTTCCCGTGACGGCATTGTTGTCTGTAAATAATTTTTAATTACTTAAAGAACACTAATAAAAACAAATATATTTGAATTTATACATTAAACAGCTATTCTTTTTATATATCATGAAATAAATTAGTAGCTAAGTTGTATCAAGAAATCAGGATTTATGAGATTTTTCCATTATGTTTTTATGAGAAAATAAATGAGAATTATGTTTTGTATTGAAAAACAAGTTGTTGCTTTATAAAAACATTATTATACTGCATTCTCTGAAGCGCGGGAACCAGGTCTCTCTACTTGTACATTATAGCAATGCACATGTTTTGATTTCGATTTTACAACTTCTTTACATTAAAAAAAAAAAAAAAAAAATATATATATATATATATATATATATATATATATATATATATATATATATAGTTCAATACTTCCTTAAAATACATTTTTGGCATAGTTCATATATTATGTGTAGGACTAATATATTTTCAATGTACAGAAATACAATTTAAACTGGATCAGACGAAAAAAAATTACATAGTACATGATTTTTTGTTTTCAAGTATTTTTATTTCTATTAGGCCCTGTACGAGTCTTGATTTGTATTTTCTTGTAAGGCATGCATTGTTTACACAATTAGAATTTAAAAATTCTCTCCGGTAAATAAAAAGGAATCTAATCTAAATGGGAAAAATTCAAATATATATATATATATATATATATATATATATATATATATATATATATATATATATATATGTATATATATTTTACCATTCCTCATTTTTTTAAAACTATTTGATATAAAATTATTTCGTTGTGATCCTCTTTCTGATTCTCCTGTTTACTGTTGTTCAATGTACCATTTTTTTCTTGTGCCGATTGTATAAATAAATTTTTCCTGAGTTCTCATCACAGATCTTTTTAAATTCTAAATAAAAGTAGATATTTTTTTTAAATCCTTACAAAATATGGTATATTGGTTATAATGTAATTTTTAAAATACATTTTTTCCTCATTTTTCATATTTTGTTGCCAAAATCGTTTAAAATATAAATATTTTGTATTAAAAGAGTTGTATACTGACAGTACTCACAAAATGGGCAATAACAGGTTTCGCTTGTTTTCGTATCTACTCTTGATATACCTAACTAACTATAAGAAAAATTCAATTGAAATTGATTTTTAACAATCTCTGTTTATCGAGTTCTGTTGATTTGCTAAAAAATAATAAATGCGATACCTTATTAACGAGTCGGAGCGTCGCAAAACATGGATGTAATGCATGTTGTATATATTAGATACTGATATAAATAAGCTTAAATTTTTTATAATTAAAGGGTTAATTTTTTTTTTTTTAATCTACACGAAATCAATAAAATTTGACTGCTAATTAGAATAACACCTTTTTTTTTTTTAAATTAACGCAGACCATTATTTCGTCAAACTATTATGGCAGTGATATTATGATTTTACGTTAAGAACATGTAATGAAAATCAAATAGAACGTTATTCAGTCAAACATTCGATTTCGCAAAAATACCCGAACACTTCAATTCTATTTTTACCGATTCTTCTTTATTTTTAACTGATGTACTTAAATCCTTAAAAGTTTTCAAGTGCTATCTTGATTATTATGAAGCTCCAGTTAAATTTGTAAATGGCTCAAGAAAATTACCACACATGTGAATTTGAGTTCCGAAATAGAGTGTTATGGGCCCTATAGTGTATTCTACCAAATTAATGGTTCGTTGGAAATAAAATCTCCCACTTTCTTCAGCATTGTTTTCAAAACTTTCTTTAACCTTCTACAACACTGAATATAACACTCGTAAAAAAAAAAAAAATTGTATATATTTTAATTCAAAACAATTCACTTATTTTTATTACATAAAGACATAAAAATAATAAATGAAAAATTAAATTCATTCATAATATTTCTTTGTTCTTATCCCTACTAAACTCTTCCCGTACCCCTTGGGATAGGCGTACCAAATATTAGGAAACACTGTTCTTGAGGTACCTGCTCTAACAGGAGGGCAGAATTAAAAAAAATATCACAAGAAACATTCTAAAATGGTCTCATAATAAAATACAATAAAATAAAATCTCATGATTGTGCCTGTTTGGCAACTTTTTAAAGTTGGAAATGTTCGTCTTAATTATGTATCTAGACGAACTTTTTTCACCGCTTAATCATTCTTCATGAGTGGTAACATTGTCTTAAATAGATATTTTGATATCATTCACCTATTATAAATCAGACGAAGAGCTAATAATGGCTAGATAACTTGAAATTTAATTATTGCTTACCGACAGAGGGTACAAACGATCCCTGTTTAACATAGCCCGTAAAGCGAGGGGTGGGGAGGTGAGCTTTGCTAGCAGTGTCGCTCTGACTTAGGCACTACCAGCACTTAATCTAAATGCTAATTTGTTGCCCATATAAATTTCATTAGCTTATCATAAAATCGAGGCCCAACTCGTTGGCCGCGGCTCTTATTTGCTTATACATTACAGGTCTCGAAAAATATACAATATTTTCATTTTTTTTTTTTCTTTTTTACTTCTTCTTTGTAGGTAATATGACTACCAAACTTTGAGTTTTGACTCTTGCTTCATAATTGAGAATTATTTGAATAAAACGAGAATTTAAATTACTGAAAGGTGTAAAAATTATTAGTTGGTAAACATTATTTGAGAGTTTTACTGTAAACTATTGGAAAATTCTAAAACACAAAGTCTCTAAAATACCGGCACTCAACTAACCGACCAACGTTTCGCCAATTCAGGCATCATCAGGACATACATCAAAAATCACATCTATGAATATCAAATACAGCACATCTCACATCAACCGTCCAGAAAGACGCATCAAATAGAGACTTCACTCTACGAGATCCAATCGTATACTCCAATTGTTTATAGTTAGTAATTTATGTTTCTTGTTGATTGTTTGCTCTTTTATATTCATATATTATTTGAGATTATAAATTTTCGATGATAAAACAAAAAATAGCTAAGTAGGTATTATTTAATGTTTTCCGACATTATGCCCGTTGTAGATAAAAAGAAGCTACCATAAATATAACTGTATGCTTCCTAAAGGACAATATGCTGATTTTTTAATTTTTTATAACGAACACCCAACTATCGATAAACTATCGATTTGAAAAACGATGCATTAGCAATCCATTTCCTACACTTCTCTTATTATTATATCCTTCTGATGTTTTGACACTTTATTATTGTTGAAGAAAAAATGGAATACCGCTTTTTAATACAATAGTGATTTATTTAGTCGTTTTTCACGATAAAATAATACACATTTATACTGTAACAATCCGAAATATAAAGTTGCGATTTCTGAACACTGTTTTTTATATGATGTCAATTACCTAAAATCTATACACGGAATTAATCTGGGAACAGAATTAGATTTCACATAATAATAACACAGGTCAACGATGAAAAAACTTTTGTACTGAAAATACCTTATTCCTATAGTTTTTAGGGTGCTGAATCCAAATATGATATTAAAAAAGCCGTATCACCCTCAGTTTAAGAATTTTGATTATAAATAAAACTATGAAAACCTAGAAACAGTGATAAATCGAATAGGCTATTCTGCTCATGGTTGGATGATATGCGGTGATTTAAAAATAGCATGCATGCTCCTTGGTCAGCAAGGTGGTTTTACCAAATTTCCATGTTTCTTTTGTGAATGGGATAGTAGGGCTAGGGATCAACATTAGTGCAGAAAGAACTGGCCTGTGAGGAAGTCTTTAAAACCTGGTGAGAAGAAACATTCTACGCAAAAACTTCATAGATCCTGTAAATACAAGCCAGGCTTATGATATAACATAGTGTTTGATTAATTCCCCCGTATACCGTATAGGGGTTTATACGATATAATACAAAGCATATTGCTGCAAAACTATGGTTGATACAAAAAAACTAAGGCCAGATGTAGATTTAGCACATAAAAATTTATAAAGATCAACTATTAAAGTTAAAAAAGGTTTCAAAAAAATGTTATTTGTTGGCCTATGTAATTTAAGGTCGCACGCCTGCTACTAAAAAGATGTACACACATATACACATACACACACATAATAATACGCATATTTGTACCAACATACACAAAGCATTTATTCTTTACATATGGGGAAGATTAATAATTGAAGAGGCGGAAAAATAAATGGTATTTAAATAAAGTTAGAGAGGAGGCTTTAAGAATGGAAATGGTTAGTAATTCCAAAACGAGGTCGCACGAATGATGAAGGATTTTTCATAGAAAGCACTACTATCAATAGAGATATATAAATTGGTGGGTCAAGATCTTTTGTTGAGGCTGTGATTGGAATAGCGCAAGGTGGGAAGATGGAAGGGTTTTTGGTTCTTAAGGATTGGGATAAGAAAGTTCCAAGTTGTGGTGCTCCTTATACTTCATGACATTGTTTATAATTTTATAAGAAGCGCGCGCTCCTCAGGTTTACGAATGACTAATTTAGGTCGTCTATACACATTATGATTAGTTACAACACAGCCTAGAATATGACGTGAGAATGCCTCACTAGTCTTGTACTTAATGCATTAGCTGTATCTCTTTTGTGTATTTGCAAATTTAAGGATTTTTATAAGTCCTGTTCTCACCGAACCCACCGTCTTCTATTTTCGTTTGAACGAAACCGCGTTTATCGAACTGGATGACGATTTAAGACCTTGATGAAGGGCTTAAATCGTCTTCCAGTGTCGTGGTTTGCGCCTGGGTGCGAACATCGGCTAAGCGCGCCCTCCTTGTCTATCTTGTCTATCGCTATTTTGGAAAAGCAGTATGACAATATAAAACCACAGGTTAAAGACTATCACAGAGTATAATATTAGGCTAATCCTAAGTCTAAAAATTTCTGATATATTTCAGAAACGTTTTTTAGAGTATATTCTACAGATTAAAGAGTATACTATAAGGCGGATTTTTTGCTCTCTTTACTAAAACGGAAATAACTGATTAGCCTCATCCATACTAAGGCGATTTAAAAAACAAAAACCCTCGTTGACTAGTTTGTAATCAACTGTATTCGAGGAGGGACGAAGGGGAAAAATAGTAGTGTTGGTGAGAAGAGAGAGATGGTGGCGTGTTTTTTCAGTTTACTCGGCTTCAAAATGTCCTAAAACAAACAAAGGAGCTAACACTGTGATAAAAATATTACGTCATAAGATTACCTTTACCGCTACATTCCTTTATTATTTCTTCTTTGAGTTACTTTCATCTTTCATCCTTTATTAAGATTTTCTTTCAGTATACTTGATAAATATGAAATTTTTAATGTTGCCTATGATATTTCAAATTTTTGTACAATGTATTCTGACAGCCATGATCCGAAATATCAACATTTAAAGATAGCCTTATGGGATAATTCTGAAAAGATTCTGTTTTAAAAAAGCACTTGAGAGAAGCTATCTTAGTTTTTTGCAGCAACAATAAACAGGCCAGGCATAATTCAACCAATTAATAATCATTAATAATCAATCAATAATCATACCATATTATTGATTGCGAAAAAAATTAGTTGCGAAAATTTCTCCCAATTACAGTCCTTAATCGGTTTAATAAAGGTTCTGTAAGATGGACCACAGTTGTGTGCTTGAGGTATTGTACCCTGGTCTGATGTTTAATAAATAAAATTAACTTCATATGGAGCAATAAGACACTTCATATAGTTAATCTTTAAATCTCTTAAATAGAAGTAACTAAAATTGATTTAGTTATTCTTTTTACTTCCTTGTACGAAGTAAAGGAAGTATTGTAATCACGAAAATTTTCGGTTTTCAGATTTCAACGGAAATATCCATTTTGACCATCCCTGAATCCATTTTGACTAGTTTCGTCGTGGCGTCTGTACGTACGTTCGTATTTCGCATAATTCAAAAACGGTTAACCATAGAAAGTTGAAATTTTGTATTTAGGATTGTTGTAAAATCTAGTTGTGAACCTCCCTTTTTGGTCACTGCTTAATCACCGGAAGTTGTACTTTACTTGAAGGTCATAATTGATTTCGATCAAAAATTATATTAAAATACTTTGCAAAACTTCTCAAATTTGGTATTTATAACTTATATATTGATTTAAATAACATACTAGATTTTGGTCTAAATAGGAAAACCGGAAGCGGTACTTTACTTGAAGGTCATATTAGACTTTCATCAAAAAGTATATTAAAATATAATGTAAAACATCTCAAATTTGGTAAATAGGACTTTTATATCGATATGAATGTATTTACTATATTTTGGATAAAGTTGATGAGCCGAAAAGGGTACTTTACTTGAAGGTCATAATAAGCTTACATCAAAAATTATATTTAAATTAAATACCTAAATCATATGTTTCGGTAATAAAGGTCACAAACGCAATTTGGTTTCCAATCCAATTAAACATTTTTATTACTTGTTTTAAGTGTTAAAATTTAGTGTAAAATACTGGTTTTCCTCCCTATTTGTGTGTGTGTATATGTCAATAGATGGATGTCGCGACGCCGAGTGTCGTTTTTGAGATACTGTAATCTTCGGAAACTAGTAACCAAATTCAGGATCACTTTTTGAGCCACCGATTTATAGTTTAATAGGCGTACAAGGAAGTCATGTGTTGTCCACATCAGATATTTTAGGTTGCTGAAGTGAGCTATGCTATCTCTGCTCCGCATTTATATTACCTTATTCAGTCCTGATGGTCCCTGAACTGACGAAGCGCTAGCTGGCCTGTTAGTTACTACTATTTGCGAGGCTCGAGGTTTTGTTTTGATCATCCAATAATAATCCTATTTTTTTTAAATCATTTAATGATATTTCTGCTAGAAAAGTTTTATCTCGAACCATAATTGGAAGGAATTATGGTATTGGAGTTTCTTTGCGTTCTTCACGGCTCAGAAGTAATTACTATTTGCCCCCGCGAGTTTTCGGCGAAGGTAGCACCATGGAAGCATTTATTATATTACCTCTACAAATAGGATCATTTTTAAAATGCATGTAACATTATAGTCCATAGGTTTTAATTTATTTTTCACCTTTTCTACTTCAATTTTTAGATGATTTATGTTCTACAGATAAAGGAAAGTTATTATAACAAATTGGCACCAGATAACCTAATTCTAACATTCTATATAAACATTAAAAAGTATATTGTTTAATATATATTAATATATATATATATATATATATATATATATATATATATATATATATATATATTATATATATATAATAATATATTATATATATATATATATATATATATTATTTATATATATATATATATATATATATATATATATAAATATATATTAATATATATTAATATATATATATATATATATATATATATATATATATATATATATATATATATATATATATTAATATATATGCTTAATATATATTAATATATATTAAGCATACTGTTTAATATATATATTTTTCCTGTCATTAACTATGCGAAATTTAATTACTTCTGTATAAATAAATAAATTTATCAAAGGATTTGTATTGAAATACTATGTTTTTAGGAGAACTATAGCTCGCCCAAAGTAAGATGGCATTCCGAGGATGATCTCATGCGGAACTACTCGTAAGTTGAAACTATTTTTTTCTTTACCGCCGGACTTTATTTATAAAATATTTACTAATATATACATATATTACAAGGTGTATAATATTGGTATATAATAGTAAATATTTCGTAAATAAAATCCACGGGTAAAGAAATAAAAAAAAGTTAGTTTCACCTTACTGCCGCATGAGTTCGCCCTCGGAATTCCATATAACTGCAGATGAAATGATCTGTAGTGAAATAGGGTAAATAGGTTTAGTATTGTTCTAAAACTCTGTTATGAATATTACTTCAGGAGTGTTAACTGGTTTGGAAAGTGATAGATGGGAATCTATGTTCTGTTGGGTTGGTGTACCATATAGTAGCCATTTTGTTTACGGTTAACAGCAGACTGTATTTTCCAGGCCGATTTTAATTGTAGAGAATGAAAAGTTTGAAAACCAGAATAACATTAATTCATTTTCATGAGCGTTAACCTAATAATTGACTTTAAATTTCATGTTATGATATGACTTTAAAATGTGCAATTTCAATTTGTCTATAGTGGTAGTACTACCAAGAATGAGGAAAACCCAATGAACCTTCTTACGAAGCAGTAGGGTGTTAAAATAAAGTTATTTTAATTAAATCATAAGCCTAGAGGCATTCACAAATGCGAATTACATAAATAAAATATTAGAGAAAAAATAAATTTGAGTTTATTTATTATTCCTTGAAAATAAATTTCGCTTGCACAATGATGAGCTCAGAACCTCGATATGTTATATATATTTTTTGGACCCTTTCCATTTCCGGAACCCCCATATAAATCATATATATCAATTTTTTCATAAGAGACTCAAGAAAGTTTTATGTTGAAAAAATATTTAATTTGAAAAAAAATTTCTGGCGCGCATCACAGCTTGTATTTCCGTTGAAAACTCGAATTTGAAAATTTTCACGATCGCAATACTTTCTTTTACTATATACAGTCGAACCATTATATATTGAACATGAAGGTTCCTTGAAAAAAAAAATTGATATATGGAAATTTCGATATATAGAAAGTTCACAATTTTTCACCCTTTTCAGGCTAAAACAATTACAGCTATTCTTTAGTGTTATAGAAGTAACAAAGCCATTTTTTTTATGGTTAATGGATGTATCAAAGGATATTTTTTTGGGTTAAAGATACGATCAATAGCACTTATCTGAAAAATTGTACAATATACATCTGTGATGGCAGATTTTTTACAAATGTACATTTATAATTTAATAAGAACATGCATACAAATTAATTTATTTTTCTTTTCGCGCAAGATTGCTTCTAATGTTTATTTGTGCATTATTCATCACCGAAGTCATGTTTAGGAGCAATTTTCACAAGAAAGCTAAAGTTAAACTGAATTTAAAACGAAAATATCACTCTATATTAGGAAAGAGATCCAGAGAATTTAGGCATTCCTGTGCTTCTTCTGAAACAAGATCTTCCCCGAATTTCCATTGCTTTCCAAACCAGTGGAACATTTTTTTCATATTTAATTATTACCCATTCTAATACACATAAACTAAGGGGTCTTTTTGATGCCAGTTACATTTTATATTTTTTTAAATTGTAATTTTTGTCCGATATATAGAAATTTTATTCGATATACGGATTTTTTTTTTTCAAGGTTCCTAAAAAAAGTTCGATACATAGAGATTTTCGATATATGGAAGTTCGATATACAGAAGTTTGACTGTATTTCATTTACAAGTAAGGGAAAGTAACAAGTGAAAATCGCTTTATCGCGGATAATTAAAATAGAATGTTAAACAATTTCTACTATATAGGGAAGTTATTATATATATAAGATATAAGATTATATATATATATATAATAAAATAATTAGTGAAAAGTACACTTCCCATAAATATATAACTCAAATTTTTAAATACACATTTATAACGACGTTTCGAAGTCCTTCTTCGTCTTCAAGTTATTTGTTTTCTACAATACAATATCAATTAATTAAATCCAAATATTTATAACTTAATTTACAATATCTTTTGTTACTATATTAAAGATAGTTTTATTACCTTTAATTTACATTATTCTCTCCCCAATATCCTACCATCAGTATAATTTTACTTCGTCAAATCCAAGCTAGTTATAATATATATAAAAAAAATGTTAATCGGGGAGTAATTTTCCTTTCTGTCTCTGTCAGATATACTGCACTATAATTAAAATTGAACCTTGTACTAATCCTTGTTCTCAAGATGCCTCCCCATCCATTATCTTCACACTTGCTATTATTTTTGTTTTGAAATAATGTTACTATTATTCTATATATTAAAATCAATATGCATTTTGTCTAATTTTTATATCATAAATTATCTTATATTTAGTTTATTAATTATGTCCGCATAATAGAATGTGATAGTTCAATGTTATCACAATGTGTTCTTAATAGTTTATGACAATTTGTGGTATTTGCTAAAAATTATTTATTAACTGTGCAAAATATCATTTAATTAGAAACAAAAAAACAATAAAGAAGTGCAAATGTTGAAGATCATCTTCTTCACCTCTGTCCATCGAGGCTCCTTCTTGGGCCACCGAGGTTGAAGTACCCTGGTCCCACTGAAACCACTTTGTGAATAATCGATATTAATCTTCTAATATATTCTCTATCTCCAAAGAAATGGATGTTTTCGGAGAAAAATCCAACCCCTAGAATCCAACTTTCCTCCCGCTCCCCCCTCCCTCCCCACCCCTCCCGGTTCTAGATTCTGCACCTCGTCAGGAGTGGAAGAGGTGGGGTATCGGATAGTATGAAAATGAACGGGCGGAACGGAAATACTTTGAAATCCGAAGAGAGAGACTTTTAATGGACTTGGAAACTGTAGCCCTGGGTATCTGTTTCAGAGATCGGCCGCAAGGTAGCGCTGTATAGGCTCACTTCTCCTTAGCAGTTTTATTTCGTGGCATAATCTTAAAAGGATCCCCTTCCTTTTAGCATTCACCATCAATCTGCTTATAGCTCTCGGTGGAATGCTAAAAAAATATGACAGAGACTTTTAGTTTGCGTGACATTATTTTTTACCTTTTATTTTATAAATTGATTTTCCAAGGCAGTGCTCATTAACATATACTAGGGCATTTAGTCATTATAAGAAACCACTTTTTATTTTTAAACCAATTTTTTATCAAAATATTCCAATATAATATAAATTCATCCTTAGAACAAAAAGGGGTTATACTGCGTCGAATAGGGTATATCCATGCTACTTATATTCAATTCAAATATTAGAGATTGATAAATTATTTGTCACTTCTATAAATTTGTTTTATTGAAAACTAGTTTCGAATATTATAATGTTATTTAAATCCATTTAAACCTTGGTAAGTACCAACGTGTATTTGATTTCTTGTCTTAATTAAATTCATAATTCATAAATGTTTTATAATACTAATTTATATAATTTAATATGTATAATAATACCAACTATATTTTGAATTGCTTATTTTTGAATTTTTTGTGTGTTTTTAGAACTGAGGATGAATGTATAACATTCGAAACTAGTTTTCAATAAAACAAATTTATAGAAGTGGCAAATAATTTATCAATCCCTAATTAGATTGATCCTTCTATACCATCATGCAGATGTCAAATAATTCAAATATTATTTTTTATAATCTTTATTACTAATGATTAAAATCTAAATATTTTTTCTTTACAAATTTTTGCTAAATTATGAATTTTAATTCAACATAAATGTAATAAACACGCACTAAATTAAAATATCTTTACGCAATGCAACTGGTTAGACCGTAGTGTGGCGCCAAAGTTTATGAAAGCATAACTTCTGCATATGGTTGCTGGATACTTTTCTATGTGATCGGCGATAAATTGAATTTTTTCAGGGCTTCTTTAATTAAGTGATGTGTGTAATCAATGATTGAAATGACTGAAAGTAGATTTGCTAAAGCGCATTCGGATAATCTTCCGAGTATAAACGAGTTCATGAATTCTATTTTTGCTTTAAATACAAATTTCAGATCTATTGAATTTAAAGGAATGAAAGCTACAAGCTAATTATGTGATGATTAAATAACCAAATATAAAATAATGGAAGTTCATCAAATATTGAATCAAAACGTTTTGAGGCTATGATACTTTTTTTAAACACACTACAACAACATTGTGCATTAGATAGTAAAGGAAACGACTTATTCGTTATATGTATTTCAAAAAGGTCTTCACAACAATAGAATAAAATTATTATAAATACTAAAGTAAGTAAAGTGGTCAAACAATGAGAGGAGATAAACTCTTCTCTTGGTTTGACCACTTTATCGTTGAGTCTCTTGAAACCAGAAAAAATACTTTATTTGGTGCACTTTTCGTTGTATTCTTGCACATTATCACAAGATCACAGTCAACTGCCAGGCTTTTCCCCAATAAAGGTTGCCCAAAAAAAAAATAAAAAAAAAATGTATACCACTACAACCCATGAAGGGTCTTGGGTTCAGTACTTGGTAAGGACATAAGTACAGTACTGTTCTTAGGCCAGCGGTTTTACAAGGCGGTGATTTGGCTGAGATCACGCTCAACCGCCTGGTTTTCTCTCAATTAAGGGCACCCAGAAGCTTGTTGAGCCCCAGAAGGGTCTCCTGATCCCACATGGTCGATCCACGTCTGATAATTGAATAAATAATTATCTGTCACAGCGAATCCGGTGTAATTGGGACTAGGAGAATAGGAGCAAACGGCCTTACCACTGAGCTATCCCACTCCCCACATTTATTTATAATGCACTATATGCTCTGTGCACAGGCACGAACGCAAGCTTTTTATTATATTGAAATTGCTTAGTTATTAATTATTAAGGTATGGAACCTATATCTTACAGTTAGTTCACTAGAGTTGTTCTATTTTACCCATCTTTATACTGGGGGGAAATACCCCGTAACATGTATCATGATTCGGCTACAGTTCCTGGTATCCGATGCAGTTCTTGATCCAGAAGGGAATTTGACATCCATAAAAGGCTGATATTAGATATAGGATAGAACCATTCTGCCCTTCCGGCTCTCCACAATCTTGTATTTTTAGAATCTTATATCACGGATGACCTTTAAGCACCGCAATAAGAAATACCAACTTGTTGCGGGGGCCTTCTGTTAGGATGTTGTTCTTATATGCAATGAACTCTGTACCTCTGATCTCAGGACAGAGGGCAGTTATATCTCGTAGAATTCGGTGAAATTTCAGTGTTTTTAATCACATTACGAACATTTTAAAAACGACTTAATAAAAAATTCCAAGAACCTTACAACATGTACATACAAAAAAAAAAATCGTGATTAAATCTCGGAAAAGAAGCTGGTTAAGGGACAGCTTGAAACAAAATGCTTTTCGATAAAAGTGTGTGAAGCTTCCCTTCTTCTTTATCTTCTTTATCGTCTTTATGTGGTTATGAAATCCTCAAACATTGTCACAATGTTTATGTGTTACGCCCCATACTCAGGATTTAATTTATTCAATAGCATATTTACTCCCATTAGGTCAAAAACCAATCCATATTAATATTTCTTCATTGAAATTAAAATTGTTATACTATTGTATAACAACTATTATTCTTTAGTTAGGTATAGATATTCTTAAGAAAATATATATATATATATATATATATATATATATATATATATATATATATATTCTTTTAAGAAAATAGCAATTTATAAATGTAAGACCTTTAAGGCTTTCGCAGTTTAATTATGAATTGACATAATAAAGCACATTTCTCATTTACTCCGGAATTAATGTTTCAATTCAGCGCCGGCAGGATTTAGTGCGGTTTAAATTACATACGAATTAACAGAGAAAAAAAAAATTAATTAGGCATAAGTGATGGAATGATGATGTGATATAAAGCTATTAAATAATATCACTAAGGCAGCATTGAAGTAATTAACTGAACAACAAATTACGTATTTAATAAAAAAACTTACAAACGGAGATAATTAGCGAGGTAGCTGAGTAAGTAAGGCACTGTACTCCTATCTCCCGGACCGGTGTTTCAGTCCGGCTGTGGCGGATAATAATTTAATCTGTTCCATCAGCCGTATATCGACCTCGTCTCTATAAAGTGGATACCCTTAATTGGGAGAAAAACCTTAATTGTGATCCTGGCCAAATAATTTCCTTTCACAACCATTGGCTTAGAAAAACAATACGGTCCTTTGTAAGTACTGAACCCAAGACCAAGGCCCTTTATAGGTTGTAGTGGTAGAGTGATTTTTTTAATATGTAAACGGATATAATGAGCTTTGAGAAAATAAAAAATAAAGATGATTGCAAAATATAGAGTTCCTGTAGAAAAAAGAAAGAAGTCTCCAAAAAACTGTGTAGAAATAAAAAGAGGAAGAAAGAAGAAAAAGAGTTCAAATCAATAACTGCAGATTTTGAGATTAAAAACAGTAGAGACTTCTACCACAGATTGATAGCACTAAGAAAAGGATTCCAACATCGGATCAGTTTCTAATTAGGGATTGATAAATTATTTGCCACTTCTATATTTTTGTTTTTATTGAAAACTAGTTTCGAATGTTATACATTCATCGTCAGTTCAAGATTTAAATAGATTATAACAAACAGAAAAGTTTGTACTAATCTGTTTGATATAATCTATTTAAACCTTGAACTGAAGATGAATGTATAACATCCGAAACTGGTTTTCAACAAAACCAAATTTATAGAAGTTGTAAATAATTTACCAATCTCTAATTAGATTGATCCTTCTATACCATCATGCGGGTGTCAACTGGATAAATTTCTGCTAAGATAAAGATTGGAACACTACTGGTACACAGAGAAGATATCAATTAAAGATGGAGAAATTATTTTAACGAATTTCATAGCCCCAGCCCAGAAAAAACTCAAGAAATTCCAACGGAAAATCTACCAGATGTATTAGAAGATGATACATTGAACCTCCAGAACCAGAAGAAGTGGAAGACGTCATAGTAAAATTAAAAAATAACAACGCATCGGGATCCGATAGGATTCCAGCTGAGATGCTTAAATATGGAGGAGACAAGTTGTATCCTGAGATTTACGAACTCGTCTTGGAAAATATAGTTCTCAATCGACCTATTGAGGATTAAAGCTGACTACTTGAAATTATAGTACTAAGTGAATCATGTAAAAAAAAAAAAAAATTATAGTTGCCTACAAGATTATTTCAATTAAATTATTGTAGTACGATAAGGAGCTGATATTATAGATGTTATAATCTGCATCCCGTAATAATATTGTTCTTAAATATCATTAGTTAATTATGAATTCTTAGCAGTTCCCCAGCCCATGTCTAATTGCGATGGGTCGATCGAGTTGTGCACAAACAAATCAAAACTAATGAAGATTCTAGAAGAGCCGGCGAAATTTAATATTATTCCACAAACTTCTTGTACACTCAAATATAGAAAAACCTCTGGATTTGAAACCGTACCATATCGAATTTTTTTTTAGAATGACTTTGCTTAAATCTGTAGGATTGCATTCAATGACCTAATATTGAGTTTATAATTAATCGTGTGAAGCCATTTTAAAATCCATTAAGTGTTGACTCATATTTAGTAAAATTTCCAAAAAAAAAAATCTCTGATTCTCGATTGAAGAGCAGTTCTTGTGACATCCATTGAATACAAATATATATAAAAACTTTTAATTTCTCATATGAAAACGACGGAGAGAATAAGATTGAAAACTGATTAAAAGTGATCAAAATAGTGGTACAACCATGGTCTACATCCTACCGCACCAGCCGCAGAGAATAGGCCACACTGGGCTCACGCGCCTTATCACAAACCTGGCTCCTCCATCATGCTAATATTGTAACTCCGTTCTTATGGTTAGGCATATTTTTGAGGAATGTCCTAACTATTTTTCAACAATCAATAGAATAGTACTGAAATCAAATTTATCCAGCGCTCTTAATGACAGTGAAACTTCGGTTACATTGGTATTGAAGTTTTTGAAAGCACATCGCCTCTTGTCTAAAATATAGCATTATAATTTTTTTTTCCATTTTTTTTTCTCTTTAATAAATTATTTATTTTTAATCATCTATTATTTTATTTTAATCTTTATTTTATTTTGTTTTAAGTTTATTATTGTATTTTTTTTATTTATTAGTTTTTTATTTATCAATTTTTTTTTATCTTTTTTTTTGTTCAAAATCTCAGTAAATCAAACAACCATAGGTGTTGGATGACCTAAGGGTATTACGCCTGTAAACAAAAATAAACAAACAACAAAAATTGAAAACTATGTTGTACGTTCGATTTGTAATAAGAAAGCTATGATCATTTGCTAATTATAAAATACTCTAAAATATATATATTGGATTGCGCCCAAATCTCTGTAGGTACTACTCATGTTAACATATTGAACATTTTCTCTAAATCCGTTTGATCAATTGCTTTCAATTTTTTATTTTTTTTATTTTTAATAACAACGAATCTTTGTACACATTCTGAGTTTTTTGTTTGAGTAATTATATCAAAAAGATGATTAGTAATAAAAATAAAATTTAAGTCATGTTTAATTTTTAAAGTATTTAACGTATTTTAAATTTAATTTTTTTTTTTTAATTTATATAAATATTATTATATCTTAATAAAAATAATTCAGCATATGTCTGAGAGTGACTGTGTAAAAATTTCAATAAATCCAGGCTATCAGTTTCTGAAAAAATGTTTCTTATTTAAAGGGGAATGGCTATGATAATGAGCTTGCTCATTAAATAATTCTTTATAATCTAAGTTAATCCTTCGCATGATATTATAAATAGTTACTTTGCCATTATAAATAATAACTGAATTTTTTATAATAGCTTCTTCAGTTTTCTTAGACGTTTGTATTTGCTGGCTTTGCTTAGGGCAGTTGGAAATTGAGAATTATTTTCAGTTACTATTTGAGTATGTAGGAGAGGGGAATATATTATATATAAGGATATATATGACCGCATGAGGACCTCAACGCGCTTCTAAAAATCTTCACGGTCTGTTGTAAATCCCAATCACCCCAAAAAAACATATGCACCGATATATATATATATATATATATATATATATATATATATATATATATATATATATATATATATATATATATATAGATAGATAGATAAAAGAACTTTATTCTGGGACTAGGTCCCTTAAGAATAACAAGAAGGAGCCAATAAAACAGTAACATTATCTGGCCATAAGACTATAGAATACAGAACAATTAATTTTTACAATATCTTCTGTAAAATAAATAAGCAAATAAATAGGTTTTTTTATCGAAAAAATATAATTGATTTGAGCAAAACAAAAAAAAAGAGAAAAAACAAGAAAAAAGTAAAAAAAACAAACAGAGAAAATGAAAAATACAAAAATAATGAATTGATTAGCAAAGTTTGTACATTAAAATCCATTATCCACTTCTGATCCAGATGTTAATCCTAAACTGAAATTTCGCAATTAGAGAGCATCATTTTGGAGAGAAAGAAGGTGTTGGAAAAGGAGGGATTTGAATGAGGATAGAGAAGAAGCATGGCGGATATTAGAAAGAAAGGAATTCCAAAGGGTAGAGGAGCGGGCGAGGAAGGAGCGTTCGAATGTTTTGGTTCTGTGGGAGGGATTTCTTATTCGATATATATATATATATATATATATATATATATATATATATATATATAAATATATATATATATATATATATATATATATATATATCGACATCGTTTTTTGAAAAAGGCGTAAGCGCCATTTAGCAAACTAAGCAGGAAACACATGAATCGTTTTTTATAATATTTATATTTAAAAATATATATTTATAATAATAATAATAATAACAATAATAATAATAATATATGTTTATTAAATTTCATTCTTTATTGTTTACAGAATAAGTTTATCCAGGTGACAAAAATTTAATAATTAGAATATATTTTTAAGGCTTCTAGCACTGGCCAAGGCCAGAGCGATAACTTATCAGTAATTGGTGCTTACGTCATCAATAATCGATTTTTAGATCATTACCATTTTTTTTTGCTCAATATATCGTGAGCGGGAATCGATTGTGGTGTTGTTTAGGTCCCTTAATAAATCGAAACATAAATTTCTAATTTTTGGCGCTTAATTTTTTTTTTTAAAACGACGTCGAAGTAATATATACACATATATATTATAGATATAATATATATATAGTTATATATATATATATATATATATATATATATATATATATATATATATATATATAGAGAGAGAGAGAGAGAGAGAGAGAGAGAGAGATCCTTCGCATATACACATTCAAATAAACTGAATTTTTTTTTATTAATATTTTAATCTGCTAGTTATAATACCTTTTTATTAGATGTAATTTATATACTATATATAAACATGCAAATAAACTGATTTTTTTTTTAATAATATTCTAATCTGTTGTTATTAAATCTTCCCTTTTGTGGGGATTTATAGTACGTGAAATATATTACATTGTAAAATTGAATTTTCTAATTTCAAACGAATAATCTGCGTATCATTATGGAAATGATTGTGCTATTCGCCTAATTTTGTTTCCTATCGATTCCGAAAAGGTTGCTGACCCCATTTGTTTCTGTTTAATTTGGCGTATCCCATTGATCCGTGGGTTTTCAAGGCTTGATCAGAGGTTGTGGAATACAATCGGTACAGAAGCTGTAATTATTTCGACGAAAAGTCTGAGGAGATACGAACTCATTTACTACCAGTACAGTGGAGGGGAGGAGGGAGGATGAAAGAAATCGGGACGGGCAATATTTCAGCGGTCGTGGGGGTGGGAGGGAGTGGGAGGATGGGGGAGGTGGGAGGATGGGGGAGTTGGGAGGTTGGGTGAGGTAGGAGGCTGATTGACAGCAACTCCCTCCCATTCCTGTCTATTCCAATCTCTCTTCGGTTTCGGTTCTTCTCTTCTCCTAGATCTAACTATATAGAGAGCTATTACTGAGTCACATTTTCCCTCGTATTACTTAACACTATTTTTTAAAATTTTTTATCCTTATTATGAGAATTTTATTTCAATAAATTTTCGTGTTTAGATATGATTCTATTGACCGCCAGGAGCTGCATTATATTTTGATTGCTTAGGGAATAACGTATACCGGCTAAGTGCGTACTAGATTTTACCAAAGTTTGAATTTAAATGACTGTAAAATCTTTATTTCTGAAGCTAGATTTTTCTCATTTTTCAAACATGTTCCTTACACGATTATGTTTAAATATTACATCCAAAACGTTTCAATCACGTTTATTTTTATGAGAGTAATAAATCAATTGAGTAGTACCTAGTGTGCACTTGTTCCTGCCTTATTTGTCTAGTGACCCTAGGCCTTTTACTCTTGGTCTAGCCTTTTACCCGAACATTCAAAACAGCCCAGGATCAGACCTCTAATAAATAATGAGTCTTCAAGATGCTTCGTACGCACTTCGTAAGCCCATATTGTCTAATGACTTTAAAAAAATAATAATAAAAATACCAAACCCAGGCCGCGAAGTGTATTACCTTCCTCCTTAGTTCGCCCTGAAAAGTCCCAGAAGTTCGAACAACGGATATGGAAGGGGAGGGGATGAGAAGGGTTGGAAAATGTCACTTTTTTATTAATTTTCTCAATTATCTCATAACGATTTCCTACAAAAATGGACTAGTTAATTTTTTTTGTAGCCCTAACTGTCTCTGAGTTATAGACAGCGAAAATCCTTTTAAAATCATTTTACATTCCTTTCAACTTAGTTTTGGCCCATTGGTGGATTGTTTGTATGAATAACGTAATTAGTTAGGTACTACTCCAATTTCGCTACCCCAACATGGCGGGTCGGCTAAAGCTTTTGGGACGGTCTAATATCGAATGCAGAAGTCTGCCGAATATGCTAAAGTATGCACACATCTCATATTTAAATATCTCCTTCAGTTGAGCCTCTCTTTTTAACCAAACGATGAAAACGTTGATTGGGATTTATATGGATAATATCACCGTTACAGATAATATAGTTTTGTTTCAAGCGAACTCTTTGAATGGCGTACCTTCGACCTAACTCATAGCTGCAAATGCTTTATCAAAAGCTCTGTCAGAATCAACAATATCAAAAGCGATTTATACCTGTGAAAAGAGAAGAACGCTTAGGACTTTTATCAAAATGATTATATACAGTAAAGAACATCTGTACATCTTTGGCACCTCGTTTCTGGTGAGATCCCTTCAAGCCAACATGTTGATCAGAAGTCTCAACTGGTTTTCAACGACCTCATTAGATGATTGAAACGAAAGATGACAGATAGCGACGAGGGGATCAGTAGCAACTTGTTGGTTGATGCGGACACCAAAGAGGTTACTAAAAACTTCTCCCTATTACGCTACCTTCATAACACTTCCAGAAGCACTACTTTTGTTGAAACGATCCATATGTGCAGATCCTAAAGTCCTGGCTAGAATCTCTGGACAATAAAAGAAAGAAAAAATCCCCCTCTCGCTTCCTATCACAAACATCGCAATCGATTTTAAAAGGATTAACGATCGATTTTGACATAAATCAATAGTTTATTCCATTTTCGCTATCGATAACTTAGAGACTGTTAGAATAGAAAAAAAAAAAAAATAATCATCGGAAAAATTTAAACTTATTCGAGATGCGCATTTTACGATCTTCAGTGATATACGAAGTTCAATGTGAGAGAGAAATGATTTATTGAAAATCAGTGCTGCCCAAATACATGGATAAAATATATATATATATATATATATATATATATATATATATATATATATATATATATATATACACATTTTACATATCTTTCTCTTTTTTTCCCTTCCCTTTCCTTTTTATCACTTAATCATTCATCCACTTAATTCATAGATTTTTCATCTTTACTCGATTACACTACATTTTTTTTTTCTTTTATTTATTTTTATTCATCCAACTACCTTCTTACCTCTCCATAATTCTCTCTTCCAGTTATCAATCAATCCTTTCTTAATCCAGTATACAAACTCTAGATAATTGGAAAATTTATGAAACTAATCAAACATCAAAATTTGAACGCGATTTGATATAGATCAACAGTACAGGAAAAAAAATATATATACATATACAAACAAAATAAATAAAAGAAATGCAATAAAAAAAAAATAATTGAAGAAATGCATTTAAGAAAATGACTTTTATTTCAATGCTAGTTCGTAGTTGCCCTGGAAAAACATGATAGTAGGGGTAAGTTTATACTCACGCGCTTGTCCCACAACAGATATCTGCACTTACCCCTATTAACATGTTTTAGGGGCAATGCCAGGGCAACAATAACTTAAAAACTAGAAAACTGTCAAGGAGAATTGTAAATCACAAAATATTTTTTTTGAATAGCTATCTAAAGGTTCCAATTACCACAAAAATTAAAAAAAATATAACAGCACTACAACTCACAACTCGTTATACTTTACCTTTGCGCACTCTCGTGGCTCATTTGTGAAACAACTGTGTTTAGAATTCTTGCGCCGTAAATGGCTGCTCTTACCACTTGTGGGTTTCGATTTAACGAGACAATTACGGACTTAATCCACATTACTTCAGTTAATACCGAAGTAAATGTTAAAAAATAGACTTATTTTTCCAGTTTCGTTTATTTTAGCGCATAAAACAGGTCTGTAGAAATGTAAACCGTAGCGAGAATGCACTCCTGCTGATAGTAGAATGTACTCCTGCTGATAGTAGAATGTACTCCTGCTGATAGTAGAATGTACTCCTGCTGATAGTAGAATGTACTCCTGCTGATAGTAGAATGTACTCCTGCTGATAGTAGAATGTACTCCTGCTGATAGTAGAATGTACTCCTGCTGATAGTAGAATGTACTCCTGCTGATAGTAGAATGTACTCCTGCTGATAGTAGAATGTACTCCTGCTGATAGTAGAATGTACTCCTGCTGATAGTAGAATGTACTCCTGCTGATAGTAGAATGTACTCCTGCTGATAGTAGAATTTAATCCTGCTATTGTAGAATGTACTCCTGCTGATAGTAGAATTTAATCTGCTGATAGTAGAATGTACTCCTGCTGATAGTAGAATGTACTCCTGCTGATAGTAGAATGTACTCCTGCTGATAGTAGAATGTACTCCTGCTGATAGTAGAATTTAATCCTGCTGATAGGAGAATGTACTCCTGCTGATAGTAGAATTTAATCCTGCTGATAGTAGAATGTACTCCTGCTGATAGTAGAATGTACTCCTGCTGATAGTACAATGTACTCCTGCTGATAGTAGAATTTAATCCTGCTGATAGTAGAATGTACTCCTGCTGATAGTAGAATGTACTCCTGCTGATAGTAGAATTTAATCCTGCTGATAGTAGAATTTAATCCTGCTGATAGTAGAATGTACTCCTGCTGATAGTAGAATGTACTCCTGCTGATAGTAGAATGTACTCCTGCTGATAGTAGAATGTACTCCTGCTGATAGTAGAATGTACTCCTGCTGATAGTAGAATTTAATCCTGCTGATAGTAGAATGTACTCCTGCTGATAGTAGAATGTACTCCTGCTGATAGTAGAATGTACTCCTGCTGATAGTAGAATTTAATCCTGCTGATAGTAGAATGTACTCCTGCTGATAGTAGAATTTAATCCTGCTGATAGTAGAATGTACTCCTGCTGATAGTAGAATTTAATCCTGCTGATAGTAGAATGTACTCCTGCTGATAGTAGAATGTACTCCTGCTGATAGTAGAATGTACTCCTGCTGATAGTAGAATGTACTCCTGCTGATAGTAGAATTTAATCCTGCTGATAGTAGAATGTACTCCTGCTGATAGTAGAATTTAATCCTGCTGATAGTAGAATGTACTCCTGATGATAGTAGAATGTACTCCTGCTGATAGTAGAATGTACTCCTGCTGATAATAGAATTTAATCCTGCTGATAGTAGAATGTACTCCTGCTGATAGTAGAATGTACTCCTGCTGATAGTAGAATTTAATCCTGCTGATAGTAGAATTTAATCCTGCTGATAGTAGAATGTACTCCTGCTGATAGTAGAATGTACTCCTGCTGATAGTAGAATGTACTCCTGCTGATAGTAGAATGTACTCCTGCTGATAGTAGAATGTACTCCTGCTGATAGTAGAATGTACTCCTGCTGATAGTAGAATGTACTCCTGCTGATAGTAGAATGTACTCCTGCTGATAGTAGAATGTACTCCTGCTGATAGTAGAATGTACTCCTGCTGATAGTAGAATGTACTCCTGCTGATAGTAGAATGTACTCCTGCTGATAGTAGAATGTACTCCTGCTGATAGTAGAATGTACTCCTGCTGATAGTAGAATGTACTCCTGCTGATAGTAGAATGTACTCCTGCTGATAGTAGAATGTACTCCTGCTGATAGTAGAATTTAATCCTGCTGATAGTAGAATGTACTCCTGCTGATAGTAGAATTTAATCCTGCTATTGTAGAATGTACTCCTGCTGATAGTAGAATTTAATCCTGCTGATAGTAGAATGTACTCCTGCTGATAGTAGAATGTACTCCTGCTGATAGTAGAATGTACTCCTGCTGATAGTAGAATGTACTCCTGCTGATAGTAGAATTTAATCCTGCTGATAGTAGAATGTACTCCTGCTGATAGTAGAATTTAATCCTGCTGATAGTAGAATGTACTCCTGCTGATAGTAGAATGTACTCCTGCTGATAGTACAATGTACTCCTGCTGATAGTAGAATTTAATCCTGCTGATAGTAGAATGTACTCCTGCTGATAGTAGAATGTACTCCTGCTGATAGTAGAATTTAATCCTGCTGATAGTAGAATTTAATCCTGCTGATAGTAGAATGTACTCCTGCTGATAGTAGAATGTACTCCTGCTGATAGTAGAATGTACTCCTGCTGATAGTAGAATGTACTCCTGCTGATAGTAGAATGTACTCCTGCTGATAGTAGAATTTAATCCTGCTGATAGTAGAATGTACTCCTGCTGATAGTAGAATGTACTCCTGCTGATAGTAGAATGTACTCCTGCTGATAGTAGAATTTAATCCTGCTGATAGTAGAATGTACTCCTGCTGATAGTAGAATTTAATCCTGCTGATAGTAGAATGTACTCCTGCTGATAGTAGAATTTAATCCTGCTGATAGTAGAATGTACTCCTGCTGATAGTAGAATGTACTCCTGCTGATAGTAGAATGTACTCCTGCTGATAGTAGAATGTACTCCTGCTGATAGTAGAATTTAATCCTGCTGATAGTAGAATGTACTCCTGCTGATAGTAGAATTTAATCCTGCTGATAGTAGAATGTACTCCTGATGATAGTAGAATGTACTCCTGCTGATAGTAGAATGTACTCCTGCTGATAATAGAATTTAATCCTGCTGATAGTAGAATGTACTCCTGCTGATAGTAGAATGTACTCCTGCTGATAGTAGAATTTAATCCTGCTGATAGTAGAATTTAATCCTGCTGATAGTAGAATGTACTCCTGCTGATAGTAGAATGTACTCCTGCTGATAGTAGAATGTACTCCTGCTGATAGTAGAATGTACTCCTGCTGATAGTAGAATGTACTCCTGCTGATAGTAGAATGTACTCCTGCTGATAGTAGAATGTACTCCTGCTGATAGTAGAATGTACTCCTGCTGATAGTAGAATGTACTCCTGCTGATAGTAGAATGTACTCCTGCTGATAGTAGAATGTACTCCTGCTGATAGTAGAATGTACTCCTGCTGATAGTATAATGTACTCCTGCTGATAGTAGAATGTACTCCTGCTGATAGTAGAATGTACTCCTGCTGATAGTAGAATTTAATCCTGCTGATAACGTTGTGGAGAGATAGCCGAGTTACAAGAACGCATGTAATTCTCGTAGTTTTCAGAGGTTGATTATTTGCAGCAGCAATTTTACATTGCAAGTATGTGGATTGAATCAAATAATCCATGTTTTTACCATAGACAATTATATCTATATTATATCTAAGTGTTGAAAAACCAAGAGATATGTGTTGGTATATAGCCAAATAGAATCTTAACATTTTATATCCAAGAGCATTGCAATGAACTTAAATTTGAATAAAATAAAAAAATAATAATGTGTATGAAAATGTTTAATTTTAATTAAATATAATAATTGATATAAAACTTGTAATTGTGTTAATTTAATCTATGCATATACTCAAATTTAGCAATAGCGAAGCTTTGCCGTGTCAGCTAGTGAATGATATTTGTAATCATTAATTGCCTATTAAATTATGATTTATGGAACTCATCTAGTTAGCGTTCAAGTCCTTAATAAGGCCGTTTATTTGAATAGGTAAATATAAGTAATTCTGCAGTTTCTTCATAAGAAGGAGGAATTTGATCACATGATGGAGCAACTCTTATGTTCCTTGCTGCTCCGATCCTCAGCGGTATCCTGGTCGGCAGAGGAGAGGTCGTTGACCCGCTGGAGAACCGTCTTGGGGGCGAAGATGCAAGGTCGCGGCGGCGACACCTTGCGACGTATCAACCTGTCGAAGGTGGTCTGGCTGATGTCGCACACCTTGAGGAGCTCCTTGATCACCATCTGCTTCGTCTCCGGGTCCATTTGCTGCGCGTCCATCACGAAGTTCAACTGCTGATCCTTGTCTCCCACCGAAAAGTGCCCCCTGCTCCCCCCTGAATAGCACTTCCGTGAGCTCCTCCGGTTCAAAACGTATTCGCTCTTCTGTCGATCGTTCTCATTGTTGTTTGACTTGTTCCCTCTTTTAGAGTTCCGCTGCGATTTATGCTTGTGTTGCTTTTTATGAGTATTATTATTCCTTTTCTCTCTTTCTTCGTCTTGACGACCCATAATACTTTTCGCCATAAATGGTAAGAAGTTGCAGCCCTCTTTGTAAGAGCCTGAACTTGTATCGTTGCTATTTTCGTATTTGCATTTTGATTTGTTTTTCGTGAAATTAGAGCGACGACATTTATGATGAGAGCTGTGAATGGAAACTTCACTTTTACGAGTTGCGTAACCCATTGCATTTCTTCTTGACGTGCCTTTAGATAGCGAGTGGTGTTTGGTACCTTCTATCTTCTTTAGCCTGATTAATGTTTGACTGCTAATGTTATTTTGCCTACTTTCGGGGGTTTCTTTATTCGATCGCACCATGACCTCGTGCATATATTTTCTTTTTATTTTTTTTATTTGCTTGGAATTGGTCGAGTTTTTCGACAACACATCTTCACTAATGTTGGATTTGCAAAATGGTTGTTTTCGTCTTTTATTATCTTTTCTCAATGGGCTATGGTTTCGTTCTTGGTGAGGTTTCATTTTAGTTCTTTCCTGAACGATTGCAGTCACCTCCGACGTCAATGATTCCGAGGGGTCCGACCTCGTGACAGTATAAGTATTGATCTCCATTGTCCGCTTACTGGAATGATCCTCTCCTGGAGAAAGTTGGTCGCTGCCTATCCATTTCCTTCGGATATCTTTAAGCGAGGGTCGCCTATATTCTATTTTTTTCATGACGACAGATTGCATCTTAAGGGGAGCCTCCTTCCCCTTGTGCTGACACTGTTGTATTTTCTGTTGGTCGAGACTTTGCCAGTCCGAACTAGCTTCACGCTTCGGCCATGCCATCTTGTCGAGGATTTCTGTTTGTATATGTTGCACCCACTGAGTACCTCTGTTGTACCTCTTGATGCGCCATGCATCTGTTCCTTTCTCTTCTATACTGACACCAGCTGTTTGTGTAGGTATCACATCTGCAGTCTTAGTCAGGTCGATGTCACCACCTTCTGGAGCGATTTCGATATTAGATTCTACGGTGGGTAATGCAGTCTGTGTCTCCCTGTCTGTTGCATCTTTTGAAACTTGAAATATTTTATATGAACGTTTGAAAAGACTTTTTTTTGAAGTCCGATCAGGGAGTATGCAGCAGGAATCATCACTCACAACGGAAATTCTTTTTAATCCTAATAATTTTTTAACTTCGTTTTCAGTCAAAACGATGAAACCTTCGCCACATTTAGAGGGGTCCAGTGTTTGGACGGATTGCTGCACCGGCTGGCTCAATTCGCTATTCTCTTGAGTAGATGCTGATGTCATAGTTTCAATTTTTTTCGTTTCTTTATTAGAAAATGGAAAATTCTGTAACTTAGTTAGTGTATTTAAACGCATGTTAGTGCATTTCACAGTTTGTTCGCTTATTACAGAACTTTCCTTCTTATCAGAAGATTCTAAGAAAGGTTTAATGTTAGAAACTTCAGATTGTAGTTTAATTGAATTATTAGATAGGTCTCTTAAATTCATTATTAAATTATCCCCTATTTGATGGCTATTTTGTATAGTTTCTTTCAAGGTTTTGTCAGGGGTATCTTTCTTTTTGTATGAAAATATTCTCTTTTTTTTTCTTTTATCCTTCGCAAAAAAATAGTTGTATTCCTTTCTTTGAACAGTATATGGCTTTCGGTAAGTGCATTTCTTCATAATTTCTTTTTTTCTCTGCTCTTTATGTGTAGTGGTAGCATCAACAGTATTGGGTTTGACATGGTTTTTTGATTCAGGATTTATGTAAAATTTTTCCAACGTGACGTTTGAATTGGAAGAACTCCAACGTTTGGTTATTTTATTATAATTAAATATGGCTTGATTCTCTCTTTTTCTCAACGATTTTATTTGTTTTTGGTTATGACACACCACGAGAGAGTTTTGAGTTTCAATTTTGTAATTTCCTCTATAAGGAAATTCACTTATATCTTTCTCCAGTTTTTCAATTTCTTTGAAATTCGAATCGAAAGAATTGTCTTTTCTTGTGGTAAATTTTTCCTCGTTCTTAAATTCTTTCTTAGCTACATTTCTGTACTTTATTTCGTTATATTTTTCTTCAAAATCTTGGTCTAAATTGTAATTTTTAATTCTTATTTTGGTCATGGGATCTACATGTTCCAGGTAGGGCATGATAACACCTTCTCCAGCTATCTTAAAGGCTACAGCTAAAGCAATAAATGATTTCTCTCGGATGATGAGTTGTCCATGATGTAGACAACCTACCAAAGACCTGTACAGAACTGAAAATTCCGGTTTTCTTAGGGTATGTCTTGCCGTTTTCTTGAACATTCTAGATAATAATTGTATAGTCTCAAATCTTATAGTTGGATTTTTACTACCCAGGAAACTATTTATTGTTTTTATTAGAGATTCGAATGAAGTAGTGGTAGTTAGTACATCGAGTGCTTTCCTGAGCTGTTCTGTTATGTTTTGCCTCTTCTCGACGAATTTCTCGAGCAGTATTCGACAAATACCTATCGCGTAAGGACTGAACTGCTGCCGAAGCCCCTTGGCGATCCCAGTGATGCTAGCTATCGCCAAACCGACGACAATGACACACTGATCTTCAATGATGATCTTCTTCAAGGCTGTCAAAAGGGACTCATAGTTACCTGGACGCAGTCTAAATGAGCTCTGAAGTACCATTCGAAGCTCCATTAACGCGTCTCTTCTTTCCGTCCATTCCGGAGATTCTAATTTTCTAAAAAAATCATCGTTTATTTGTTTCAACAGGTCTGTTTCCTGATCTGATGTAGGATTATCACTTCTGCTAGAACTTCTTGTTATATGTTTATTATTTCGTACATGCCTGGTAGGTTTCAATGGTGCTGTGTGCATCGTATCCTCATATTTCTTCGTAACCTCCTTTAGATCCGCAGGATTCAGGATTTGCCCAACGTTTTTTATGCTTTCTTTTCCTTGCCAGCGGTAAACTTCTAGAATCAAAGCCTTTGCCGCAGAACGGAATTCCAATTCCTCCGTTTCTTGAAGGTATGGAAGGGTTTCTAAGACGTATGCAAGGTCTGTCGCTGTTGGACCAAATACTGATAGTATTTTCGTTATAATCTCCATACAAGTTGTCGCTACACTAGAAATCTGGCTTATCAAAGCTGTTCTCAGTAACTCGTCGATAACATCTCTAGAGCAACCGATTTCGACGTATTGTAGTATGATTTGTTCAAGCAAATGCTTGGCTCGAGGTTTGATGTTGGTTGGTATGGTGTCGAGCAAAGAGTGGATAACTTCAGTGGCTATCTGTTGGGCAGTGTCGCACTTTTGTACGAACTGGAAGACTACTTCAAGTGCTTGCTCCCTGATCGAAGGGAAGCTCTCTGAAGCTATATTGGATATCACATTCTTATAAAGCCCCCAATCGTCCGAGGAGGGATGCAGTTTTTTGAAGTGAGTTATCAAAGTTCGATAGGCTACTGACCTTACGTTCCATTTCCTATGGATACAGGCGATTTCTGGTGGCAGATCCATTGAGGGGTCTTTTTCTTCCATTTTCGATTTTCGAGTATTTTTTGACAAATTTTGGTATGCCTTAAGAATACTATTAAAAGTTTTTATTGTGAATTTTAATTGATTCCGTTATACATTGAAACATATGGCATACTAACTGCTGACCAATTACTTTAGATTTGTGTTTCCACTACGTTATAAACACTTTGTATAAGAAACTGGTCAGTTCGTGTTGACAAAAATGAGGAAGAACTACGTACGTTGGTAATGTACGTGATGTCCTCGAGATTGTTCGGTACCATCACTCAAGCAGTAAACTGTATGGCTACGAAGTCAGGGAAATGAAGAACTATTCTGTAGTGTTTAAATATTTTATTAGCTTTTATTTAATATCATATTATATTTATTTTATATAAATGTAAACATTTATGATTATCTTGTAGTGATATTACTCATATCTATTAGTCTCCTTCTACCAGTAACAATCTCTTGACCAACAGTCTTGTAGGGACGTTGTTACAACAATTTATAGAGGAGGGGACGAGAGAGAGCAAAATATAAAATTTCCTATCAATTTTTTTAACCGAATTTCACTATTGTATTAAATATTTTAATTTTTGTAACTCTTTGAGTAAAATGTTTTACCACAATATTCGCGGTTTCAAGTAGGTTCTCAAATTTCCCAATTTTTTTTTTATTTTCATATTATAGGGAGGAGAAAGGGAGGTGAAATCCCCTCTTATCCTCCTTCCTCGCTCATGACGACCCTGATCCGGTTCCGAGTTTAGATATAAGTGGTTATGCTTTATTTCCACACAGGTATTGAAGGTAAAAATCGATTGTCCAACTTATCGATATTTTCAATTGTATACATTGTTTGTGTAGGTTGTGTCGAAGTGAAATAACGATTGAACGAAGTAATTGAAGAAAAAAATTAGGTTGGTATGAAACCCTAATACACCCAAATTTGAATTCAATAGGAATGTAGTATTTTTTTTCAATGTAGTAATAAATTAAACATTTAGTAAGTTTTACAAACCATTAACTATTTAAAAATAACCTTTTCTTCGATAAATTAAATAACCTTTTAACACCCGTGTGGGCATAAAGCGTTTACATACCTCTAGTTCAAATATTAAATCAAATAAATACTGTATCGTGCACAATAATAAATACTGTATCGTGCACAATAATAAATTAGAAATTTTAGTGATAGATGTCATATACTCGTGTCGTTTATTTCCAAAATGAACCTTAATCATCATTGACAAATTTTTATTTACAAATAAAAAAAAAAACTATTCTTTCTATTCCAATTGCAGTAGCAAAACCAATTTTTTCTTAAAAATATATTATAAAAATCTTCACAATTTCCCAAAATTGTTGATTATATTAATATTAATTAAACAACATTTAAATTTTAAATAGATCGCGATTTAAAAAAAAAAAATGTTAAGGGTTCATTTTGGAAATAAACGACTCACTTAGAATATTTAGAACTCTATCCCGTTTGAGTTTATTTTGTTTTCATTTTTATCTGATATGATTTTTATCCTATATTTAACATAATTGATCTATAATAAATTTTATATTTTTACGTTCTTATCCCCCACTAGAGGGAGGTAAGGAATACCGTCATAAGCTAAAAATACCCTAACTCAAAATAATTTTTAAAAGTGTATTTTTGTATTGTACCCGAATTGGTCTAATAACTACAGGTTTTTATGACATAAAAAAACCCTGTAACCAATAATTAGGATTTAGCCATTATATTTACGGTTTTCCTAGGGCATGAAAAGCTGTATTTTTTAGACCGATTCGGGTACAATACAAAAATGTATTTTAAAAAATCATTTGGAGTTAAAACCTTTATAATATTGTGCAGTAATATTGTGATCGGGCCAAGTTTTCGATATCCGGTTTTCAACAACTAATGTTTCAGAGCATTCTGAAAAAAAAAAAAAAAAAAAAAAATAATGCATTCCTGACCATTGGCCTCCCTGTGTTTTCGTACCAAATTACCCCTTAAACGGGTAGTCCGATTTTTATTTTATTTTTTTATAGGGATTAAGTTTCCGATCGAACACCCTATACGTGGCTGCGCAGCCTTAGCCTTAAAAAGCCCTTTTCTATTTATTGGCTGTAACGTCAAAATGGCTCCGACGATTTTAATGAAACTTTCCTAATGTATTCTACTTAAAGCTCTTTAAATTTTTATATATGGTGCATTCCCGGGAAACATAGATACAACGAAAAATAATTTTATTTGCGCATAATATATTTTATAAAAAAATCTATATAATAGCTTGGAAGATGAGTAATTAAATTGAACTTTTTTATTACGATTTTTTTTTTAAATCCAGCCTTATTGCACATCAAGAAAATAAGGGGAACCACCAATAAAAAATTCAGATTCATAGGTGTTATGAACACCTTTGTCGTTTTTGAGATACAGTGATGATCATATATGTGGTAACTTACTTTTATAGGTACCTATAGGTTTGCAGATAGATTTGCATACACAGGTAGTGTATTCATTCATAATATACTTTTGAATTTTAGTTAAACAATTTTTTTTGTTTTTCTGACTTACTTCACCAGAAATATTTGGGAAAATGTATATTAATTATAGTAGCCGTCACGAAATTAGGAACTTGATATCGATTTTTCTAAAATATTTGCATACAATAAACGATTAGTTTTTGAAATTTATAAGTAACTTTATTTGTACTATAAAATATGATTCGTTCCCCATATATTAAATATGAAATTTCAAAAACTAATAATATTGAATGTAAACATTTTAGAAAAATCCATCCCATGTTCTGCTTTGCTGCTTTGCGGGCTTACTTCTGACTTTTCTTTTAGAAGATTAAAAAGAAAAATCCTCTAAATATACAGTTCATTACAAATCTACGCCATCATAATCAGGCCTATTCGGATATACAGGATTGAAATCTGGGGCTCCACGAAACTACCGAATTCTTCCAAAGTAAATCCTTTGACTTCCGCATGATGGTATAGAAGGATTAATCTAATTAGGGATTGATAAATTATTTGCCATTATTTGCCACTTCTATAAATTTGTTTTTATTGAAAACTAGTTTCGAATGCTATACATTCATCCTCAGTTCTAAAAACTTCAAAAATAAGCAATTAAAAATATAGTTGGTATTATTATACATATTAAATTATATAGATCAGTATTATAAAACATTTATGAATTATGAATTTAATTAAGACAAGAAATCAAATACAGGTTGGTACTCACCAAGGTTTACATGTATTATATCAAACAGAAAAGTTTGTACTAGTTCCTTCTCGCATTGTATTAACAATGAACGAGAAATAGGATGTTTTTATGTAAACGGTTTAAGGGCCAGGGTTTTTCAGTAATGCCGGTGAGTAATTGTTTTTTCATAATAATAGATGGGAATAAATTTAAGATTGGACTATTTGAGATATTTATTTGGTCACTTAATCAAAAATCTGGTTTGCTTGTTTGATTGGATTTGCAGGATTTTATTATTTCAAGTGCTTCATATATATTTAATTTGAGACTGTTTTCAACGTGATGTATTAATTTAACTCCTGAGTCTTTGATGAATTTATGATTATTTTCATTTAAATGAATTGCAAAGTTGGAATTATCTGCCTTATTATTATATGCAGGCATATGTTCCTTTAATCTCTGATTTCAATAATATATTTTAAATTGCTTATTTTTGAATTTTTTGTGTGTTTTTAGAACTGAGGATGAATGTATAACATTCGAAACTAGTTTTCAATAAAACAGATTTATAGAAGTGCCAAATAATTTATCAATTTCTAAAGTAACTCCTGATCCAATAATATGAAAATCTTATTATATATATATATATATATATATATATATATATATATATATATATATATATATATATATATATATATATATATATATATATATATATAAATGCACTTCTACCAACTTAAAACCGCTGGAATACAAAATGGTGGCCAAAGAAACTGGACATTCTAACATTTATTTTGTTTTTTTCACCTACAATTTTCAAACGGTGCATTCTATCGAAAAAGTTACTGATGTTAAATTAAAGAGCATCAAATTCTGCGTATAAAAAATAATAATTTGGGTAACTGGTGTGGTCGAAATCTACGGTCACCAGACTCATATATTGTATTCTGTCTGTTTTTGATAAAATCATCGCTTTGGTCGTAATTTTCGACCACACCTATTACCCAAATTATTATGTTGTCGTACTCATTAGACGCAGAATTTGATGTTCTTTAATTTACCATTTAAAACTTTACCTGTAACGTTTTCGATAGAATGCACCGTTTGGAAATTATAGATGAAATAACCAAGAAAAGTTGTAAAATGTCGAGTTTTTTTGGCCACCATTTTGTATTCCAGCGGTTATTGCAACCGTTTAGGAATTATAGGCAAAAAAACAAAAAAATTCTAAAATTTCGGGTTTTGTTGGCCACCATTTTGAAACCGGCCTCTCCTAATGCTGGTTTAACATTTTTTAACATGTGGGGAATCTCTAGTTTTATCTATGCTTGAAATAAATCTTATCTTGTGCGAAACCACTGACTTATCCAATTTTTTTTTCCATTTTTGCAGATTTTAATGGTCACGTATCTCAATAGCTATTCCGAATATTCAAAAATATTATATACAAATATGGAGGAGTTTTTACTTTCTTTAATATTGGAAATGACAAATTTTTACCTTGAATACAATAGATGCGAGTTATTTTGGAAAAACTGAAAAAAAGTTTCTTCTTAGCGGTTTTTCAAGATGGCGATAAGAAAGGGGTTGAAAACTTGGGTTTTATATAAGAGGGACAATACATACAACATACCTGAAAATTTAGATTACTCCATTTTTTGCAAACCTAACTGGAGATCGAGAGATTGTCAATTTCGAAAGGTACACTTGACCGAATTTTTTTTTTTTTTATGCTCAATGGATGCAGAATATGATGCTCTACAACTTTTATTCTTTGAAGAAAATGCGATGGAATACATCGTTTGGGAATTAAAAGTGAAAAACTAAAAATAGTCCTAAAATGTCGAGTTTTTTGGCCGCCATTTTGTATTCCAGAGGGTATAAGTTGGCAGACGTGCGTTTTCCATTTCAGGTCTGTGGGCGTTTTCATTTAATATGCCCAAAATTTTGTATGAGATGATTCAATTTTTTTTTGTTACGGCCTCGCGGACTATAAGCTTTCTTCCAAATCGATTTCCGATGATCCTCCGAGGCATCTGAAAAGAAGATGGACTTCATACCATCTAGGATTGATTGTCATTGTGGTTGTTTCTCCACAACTCATCTTGGTGTATATTAAGTAAACTGTATATACAACTTTACTGAATTTATTGCCAATGCTGTTGTAAATATCAATTTATTTTAAAAAGTAGATTTTTTAGCAGTTTTACAATTAGCTAAATACCGTAAAGGGTAGGGATCAGTAGTAATCTATAGAATATTTAGAAGAGGCGCTGGTCTAACTTATACAGGGATATGGGATATGGGATACGGGTTTACCGAAATGAAAATATCTTTTACGACGTGTCGAGGGCATCAATAATGCATACCCTCCTTCCTATTCTTCGGCCTTCCTTCCTCTTCACACCATGTCCTAACTGTGTCCACCTTGAGCTCCTTAGCTAACATAATATAATATAATATAATATATAATATAATATAATAAGTAACAAAACATAATTCAGGGTACATCTTACAGTTCTAAAAGGTTTTAGAAAAGATCAATTACTTTAAAAAATCATACTGTAAACAACACAGAACAGTTTGATCATATTTAATGTAATAAAATGTATTCCTTCAATGGTTACTTGTCTATAAAAAAAAAAAAAAGAATTTACTATTCCCAAAATATTCCGATTTAAAAATTCAAAATTATTACAATAAAGAAAACGAAAAACTCGCAATTTTAATGGTAATAAAATTCCCTTAGGACGAATAGGTTTGTTTGCTTTTTTTTTTTACAATTAATTATTTAATAATTATAGAAATTTTTTTTGTTATTTTAAACATAACAACTTACAATAATTTTCTAGGTAAACTCAACTTTAAAATGACAAGTGGAGAGTCCATCGCAGATTTTGATCAAACATTTTTTAAATGATTCTACTTTTTGACCCACCGCTATAAACATTATTTTAGTAAACAAAGTAAATAAAGAATGACTGAACTTTGGCACTAGAAACAAGTACAGCAAGAAAAATTTGTCCTCCAATGCAAAAATAAGGCACTACTGTACAGTAGTAAGACCAGCAATACTGTATGGGATGGAAACAGTCAGCCTTCCGAGTCTGGAGAAAGTCCTGAAGATTGAGAGAAAAATTCTGAGGAGGATTCATGGACCAAAAGTAACACAAGAGGGGTATAGGCGAAAATCCCACGAAGAAACATACAGAAATTTGGAAGATCTTGAAACAGTCATCAGGACCAGAAGACTGAGGTTCTACGGCCACATGGTCAGAATGAACAATAAAAGGCTGCACAAAAAAAAAAAAAAAAAAAAAAAAAAAAAAAAAAAAAAAAAAAAAAAAAAAAAAAAAAAAAATACACAATCTTAAGCTATAAGAGTATAGGTAGTATAAGAGTATAGGTGGATATGTGAAACAAATAAAAGAGGAGCTGGATAGGCTAAAAATCAAGGATAAGGACTGCTTGGATAGCTTTTCGGAAAAAACTAAAATAAGTTGGGATTCTTGCAGAAAGGAAGGAGAGACGAGGGAGAAAATGGACTAAGGAAGAGCGAGAGGAACAGTCCAGGAAGATGAGAGAGTATTGGAGTAGAAGGAAGGCGGAGAGTGTGAAGAAGATTATTAAGTGATATTCGCGTGGTCCTTACTGGTCGATTCGTGTAAAAAAAAAAAAAAAAAAATATATATATATATAATATCAAACATTAGAGTTATCGAATTTTTTTAAATAACATAATTAAATTATGGAGCGTTGTGTTAGGTCTTTTGAATTTTATGTAATTAAATCAGTATTATTATAGGGAAAAAAGGTTTATATAAGTGTAATATTTACTATTTTTTTATCGCAAATAATGTTTTATATTACAATATGTACATGATTAAGAACCCAGCCTTGCTCGGAACGTCATAATCAATTAAAATTTAATTTGAATATTTAAAGCTGTTTTTAAAGTGTTATAAGTAATATAAAAATATTGTTCGTGATAAGGAAAAACTAAATTTTAGAGTGATCCAATTTTTTTAATATGAAGTAATTGAATTATAGAGCGATGTGAAGAGTCCATTGAATCATAAGTAATGAAAACAGTATTCGTCTACGGAGTATAGTAAACAATGTTTTTTTATTTAAAATTGGCGTCAGATTTGCTTTTAGCACTTTCAAAAACCCTTTTAGTCAAGTGTACTGGCAAATCTAAAATAAAAATTATTTGTTTACAAATTTTGTCTAGGGTCTTTCCACTTAAATTTTTTTTTTTTAAAGATTCGTAAAATCGCCCATAAATCCTTTGAACGATTCTGACCAAATTTGGGTCAGCAGAAAAGGTTCTTGAACTACTTGATTTGCTTCAGCTGTAGTTTCTCTAGGCGCTTTAGAATTTTATTCTCAAAAAATCTTAATATTGTTTTTCTTTGATAATCACAGTTTTTTAAACAGACCTTCTAAGATAATGCAATGTTTCTTACGAGCCCAAGAACGTCAATATCGGATACATTTAAGACGAGTTTACAGACCCTCCCTCTTATATATTTATTTTAATATATATATTTATATTTTCAATGATATGAAAAAAATCAATGTACTTACCATATCGGCAGCGTCCGTGCGTTTTGGTTGTTGTGACAAACCAAACCCTCGGCCCCTTCTTGCTTTACCTATAATTAAGAAAATAATTAATTTTATACGATTTTCACTATCTGATATTACGAGTATATATAAAATGCATGCAATATATATGTTATTACATGTGTGTGTATATATATATATATATATATATATATATATATATATATATATATATATATATATATAAATATAAAACATCGAATATAAAAAAAGTAGATGTAATTAAGACAACAGAATACATTCTAAGACAGACAGACCACTCCGACATATCCTGTAATATTTACACTAGAAAAATACTAATTGACTCAATAAAAAATTCTATAATTTACTGACCGAGCGAATCAGACACAATATAATAAAGATCATGTATGAAAACAAAAAAATTTTAGTTGACGTCCGCATGATGTTATAGAAGGATCAATCAAATTAGGGACTGATAAATTATTCATTCAACATTCAATATTCAAAAATAAGCAATTCAAAATGCAGTATTTTGTTATTACTTTAAAAAAATTATTTGTTTAAGCTATATTTTAACGTTCCTCATACAATTATGTTTTAAATATTCTATTCGAGCCAACGTTTTCAATCACGCCTGTTTTTATGTGATCGATAATTCAATTCAGTAGTTCCTTTTGTATACTTTCTCCTGCCTTAAGGCCTTAAGTAGTGCGCACAAGGCAGTTTTGAGCAAAATATAATTTATATTTCAATTGCAATTACCAATTACTGTAATTTGGAATTCCATTAATAAATGAAAATTACAAATATTTGCAATAGCTAATCGCAATTACTCGATTGTGGTCCGCAATTACAATTACTAGTTGAGCCAGAGTAATTGCAACTACTAATTATAATCTTATGTAATTTTAATTTCATTTATTTAATTTCAAGTAATTTTAATGCAATTACAATTAATAGTAATTGGTAATTGCAATTACTTGATACCGAAATGGCACTAAAAAAAATAATTAGGTACCTAATCTACGGTAATGGCTCAAAAAATATGTACTTAAGGAAATATTTATTATTTATTAAATTTCAATTTATAAGAGAGGGATTCAAATAAATTGAAAATGTTATCCAAGAAAATATTTATTATCTACTTATTAAAAACATTATATACCAGCATAATTATATAATAATTTATATAAATAATAATAATTTATAATTTATTAATAAATATTTTTTTTTTATATTTCACAGTAACGATTACTATCATTACTTTTTAAAATAGTTCTCATTTCAAATTTGGGGTCTGATAATAAATTTCACTCATGTATTTCTAAATCCTTTGGAGGTCTTTTAATTATTTGGTTCTGATGTGCTAAGAGATATGTTTCAAAGAATTTAATGCAAATATACATTACTAAATTTTAATTGACAAAATTAGATATTACTATGACTAGATATTTATAGGTAAACATCCCACCTTTCTTTCATTGTTAGTTCAGTGCGAAAAGAAACCAGTACAAACTTTTCTGTTTCATATTATCCATTTAAACCTTGGTGAGTACCAACATGTATTTGATTTCTTGTCTTAATTAAATTCATAATTCATAAATGTTTTATGATACTGATTTATATTACATCTAATTTAATATGTATAATAATACCAAACTTTTGAATTGCTTATTTTTGAATTTTTGTATGTTTTTAGAACTGAAGATGAATGCATAACATTCGAAACTAGTTTTCAATAAAATAAAATTATAGAAGTGAGAAATAATTTATCAATCCCTAATTTAACGTTATAGTAGTGATTTTTATTATCCGTTATATTACAAATTACCTTAATACATTTGAATAAAATATTTTAAATAGCTTTCGTAGGTAATAATATAAGGTTTTTACGCTAATTTGTTTTTTTGGATATACCTTTACTAATCCGCTGTTTTCGGTAATCCATCACTACCAATCCCGATATAAGGCCGGATTAGCAAGATTTTACTCTCTCATTCTCTCTCTCTCTCTCTCTCTCTCTCTCTCTCTCTCTCTCTCTATATATATATATATATATATATATATATATATATATACAGTAGAATATTATTTAAAAACTATTAATGATTTTTTTTTCTGCAGCTAGACCTTAATATAAGGTGCTCTTAACGATTATGTTTAGGAAAAAACAGTCATAGAATAAAAATTATTTTATTTTTATTGACTAAGTGCCCCAAAATATTCATGTTGAATAGACGATTTTCTGCTTTTCAGATGTATAATTGATTTATTTTGTTGACGTCGTACTAAAATAAACTTTTACTGTACCTACTACGAATATGTTTATTTAAATATCTGTGGTTGCTTAACTATCTACAGTATAATTAATTAATTTCATGGCGGAAGGACGAATCATGAAAATTATCTTAAATACATGAATATTATTTATTAATAAAGGGATATGTTTTGTTGGCGAGTAGGGATGAAAGGTAAATATGTGGAGACTGCCTTTGATTAAAAGCCAATTAAAGGGCTGCTAGCAGAGGGGGGGGGAGGGTAAATTACGCCTATCGACGCTAATAGGTATCGATCTTAGTTCACCAGCTGACATCGTCAGCCCCAGCTTCCGGTTCGCTGGCGAGCGCTGTTTGTGCACGCGTCTATCCCAGTCTTTCGTCAAAAACGCCATCTCATCAAAAATAATTTTGACTTACAATTAGTCGCTAACTAGGCCAGTGCTAGGCCAAGAAGCATAACAAATGTATAAGGGTTTTTCTTTTCTGTAACCAAAGTTACTAAGAAGACATGACTGTGGGTACCTTATCATTTCTTGCGATGATCTATTATCAAATATATACAAAAAAAAACAACACACACACACACACACACACACACATATATATATATATATATATATATATATATATATATATATATATATATATATATATATATATATATATATATATATATATATATATATATATATTGGTACGTTGTTATTATTATTTATCATGAGGGTTCTTAAAATATATTTTAGGCCATTCCACTCCAAATCAATCAATAAAAGAATATTTTTAGACCCAAGATTTTTCAAAATGAGTGAAACTTCGTATTTATGTTCCATTCATAAATATAATTAAAATTTCAAACTTTAAATTTTTTTCTATTGTCAGTATATTGTCAATTTTAAAAAACTAAAAATCGACTAAACTAAATGTTTTTGAGACGCTTTAAATGAATGAAAAGCTTGTAGCAACAAAACTATTTGCCCTAGAAAGCTCAAAATAGTTTCATTATTTTCATAATTACACAAGCTTTAATTTGATTTTACTTTTAGCTTGAATTTTCCAAAACAACACACACACATATATATATATATATATATATATATATATATATATATATATATATATTATATATTATATTATATTACAGAGACCGATTTGATGAGGGCGTTTTTATTGTTTGTATCATAAAAAAATTAAATCTTGTATTTTATGCCTTTTTTTTTTTCAAACAGAAATGGAGATACAAGGTATATGCCAAATTTTAACAATTAAATTTACTTTGCTAAAAGTCATTTTATAAACTGTGCTTTTAAATTATTTACCGTACAAAATATTTACCATACTTTTTATAAAAGATAAAAAATCGGTGTAGTAGTCTCGGAGAAAAGCCACGGACAGAGTTGGGCGGACCGCGGACCGCGGACGGACGGATTTTTTTTATTGGATATTTGGTTTCTATGTATCTTGACCCGTAAAACATCAAAAAAAGAGGTTAAAAAAAAATGTCTTGATCGATTACAATGGTCTATAATTGAAAATAATAAACTGTTATTTATATATTAATATATAAAAGAAAAGTTTGTATTTTTTGTTTTTCCTAACTCATAATAATTCTTAGATAGAAAACTTCTTTAAATGTTATATCTTTAACCCGGAAAAGGTAGTGTTCTTCGCCTCGACGAATAGATGGCACACTTTTGTAAATTACAGATAAACCGCAACTTCCAGCCAACTGCCTATTTGAATGAATCTCGAAAAGAAAATTCAAAAGTTAATTTGTATAAAGTTTGCGTAAATAAATAATATAAAAAAAATATTACCCTGCAATGATAGCAAAATGAGATCACTTGGTCTAAATTAACAAAGAGCTACCTAAATCAGCTCATCTATCTGCAACAACCTTTCCGTCTCAAATATATCCAACTGTGGCTCGGCCGACCCAAAGAAAAGTCGGTGAATAAACTAGGTGATTGGAGCTCAATGATGGTGACACCGTATCAGAGGATTACCGTTAAATCGAGAATCAGGCCTACTTTCTAGGCCTTCTGGGATATCGCAGAACTGATTTATTTATTTAATATATTGCATTATGTATATTATATTATATTTAATGTAATATATTATATATAATACATGCTTTTTATGATTTGTCTTCGGTACCTCGAGGCGGTTTTCCATATTTATGGCGAGTTAAAGTGCCTCTTTCCCTCCATCCGGCGACAATATTTCTTCGGGTCTTTCCTATACCAAACTATCACCACCCAGCTCCCTTCCTACACCTACAGTCTCTTACAATTCAAATCCTCAGTTCACTCATTAGCCAAAAGATTCCGCCTTTTTGACCTCTATACCTCCTACAGGGAACCAAAACATACGAACGTTGACAATTCCACGATCCTCTGGCATTCCCTCACTTGTAATATCCGTCATGCTTCTTCTCTATCCTCATTCAAATTCCATCTTTTCCAACATCTACTCACTTTCCAAAAAGATCCTGTACAAGCAAAAAAAGTTAATTTAAGGTAAACAATGTGATCGAAATTTTTTGATTTTTAAGTGGAAATTTATTTATAATTTTTATTTTTCTCTCTTTTTTACTTTGTTTTTCAATTCATGTACATTTTTGCTATGAGAAGAATTCATTTTTTATTTATTAATTTTTATTACTATTGATTTAAATATTTATGTACTTTTATTATTGTAGTTTTTTCGCCAGATTTGGTTTACTTTAAATTGTTCATTTTTGTTATTCTGAAGTGACCTACTCCCAGAATAATGCAAGTTTTCTATCTATATGATATAAAATAAAAAAAAAACCTCTACAACTACAACCCGTGAAGGGTCTTGGGTTCAGTATTGATAAGGATCTTACGTTTCTAAGCCAACGGTTGTGCAAGGAGGTGATTCGGCCGCGATGACGCTCAACCGCCAGGTTTTCCCCCAATTAAGGGTACCTACTTTATAGAGGCTGTGTGAGCCCCAAAAGGATCTCTTGATCCTTCAGGGACGACCATGACCCAGGACCGGTATCGAACCCGGGACCTTGAGATTAGTAGAATAGTTCCCTACCCACTATGCTACTTTGCTCCCTATTATATTAAATTATTATAATTGTATAAATTATTTTTTAGTTTTATTTTTTTAATTATTTTCTTTTCGCTGTTCTCAACTCCTTCGTTAATATAAGTAACAAAACAATTCAAACGAGGATCAAAAAAAAATTTAAAACTATTTTAAAAAAAAATGTCTATTATAAACAATACGAAAATATACTCATATTTATTATTTATGTGCACGTACAATGGTTCCTTAAATTGAGTAATAATTTAAATAATTCCTACTGAAATACGAAAAAAATGTTCAAAGGGTCTAAAATATGTCAAATGTGAACACATAAAAATTCTCAATAAAAGAAGAGGACACCACAATAAATTTTATATATTATTAAAAAACTGGAAACCAATCCCGAACCAATACCGAACCAATACCGAACCAATCCCGAACCAATCCCGAACCAATCCAAGCAAATAAAGTTTAAGATAAATGTCAGTTTAAGTACCTCTTCATAATGCTATGAGAAATAGATGTTAAGGCCCTTAAAATAATTACCTTAATTGAAATAATAAGCAAAATAGACACCTATAAAATATTCGTCTAATTTCTTACGTCTTATATCAGATTTTGGTTTATTGTTTATTAAAATTTTATCTTACTAATTCCGTTGATAAAAATATATAATTATTGGTTCCTATTTTATTTTTATGCATGTTATATTTAATGGTAGAACATATAATCGGCCATATCTCAGAGTAAAAATACACAATTACAATATTTCAGATTCGAATTTAATCTTAAGGTTTTCTAATTTAATTTCATGGGTACTTAAATTATTTTTTATACGAATACTTCTTTTACTAATAAGAATTCTATTTATAAGTTGACTAAGAATATTATACTCTCTTATTATTGATCTGGTAGTGGCTAATTCGGCATAGGATTGCCGTGACAGAGAGGAGGTGTGTGTTCACAGATCAATGACTGGGCTGGAGCAGCTTTCCTGGAAGAAATATTTTCCAGTTGCTGGAAATAAGCCCCGGCTGTGGGAAACCCTTTGGCTTTATCTCCCACAGGCTCCTGGATCCCATTCAAAGTAATGGAACCCTCTGATCAATACTCTTAAAGAAATTAATCACAGCTTCTTCCCAATATTACCTGTCGTGTAATTACCTGACAATGAGCTATAGTTTTCGAAGAGGAATAATTAAATACTTTTTTAAGTTATTACTAGTAAATAATAATTTAGTTATGTGGTTATATTATTTATCTAGCAGGGCTACCTAAATGTATTCCTATATTTATCCAATAAACAGATGATATGGAGATGATATCATTTATGTATTATAATATTTCATTTTTTTTTTTTTTACTTTCACTTACCAAAACAGGAAAATATATAGTAAGGATAAGTATTAAGATGTTAATAAATTTTAACCCGAGTTTTCAACGGTAATACATTAAGGTCACCTAATCCAAAAAATCATTTCTCCCAAAATTTTTTGTTTGAACTTAGTAAGTTTAGATCAAAACGGAAACATTGTACGTAACTGAAATTACCTATTTAAGGTAGATAAATACTTGGGATGCTACAATAACTTTTTCGGTGAAATCGACTTAAATACCACTTTGTATTATTGATTTTACACTTGTTTTAAAAATTTCTCAAAATCGGCTCTTACGATTTTGATTAAACTCTTTATATCAATGTTAAATTAAATAATATCAGCTAGGTCTTGTACTCATTAAAATAGTCTGACAGGACTGATTGGCCATATTTTCAAAATGGCTTACTCTAAAGTACCTTCAGTTATATATATATATATATATATATATATATATATATATATATATATATATATATATATATATATATGTATATTAGATTATTGCAGTTTATTGAAGATCATCGGAGGTAGATGGATGTGCATTTTACACCTGTTTCATAACCCCGATTGTGCTGAAATCCGTTATTAATGTAGGGTTGTTTTCTAGGCAGAACAATAGTTTAAAAGTGGGGTTAAATTTCAGTAAACATTTCGGTAGGTTTACTTGTTTTTTTTCGGTTTTTAGGAATTTGGAAATTGTTTAGACGGTTGGAAATTCGTATGTGAATTTAATTGGTATTAGAGAAGTGATTTTTGGGGGTCTCAACTTTTTTCACCCAAACCCGTGGTTTTTAAGGTTTTGTGTACCTTTACAGCACCTCCAAATTGGGTTTAGAGGGTTAAAAATTTGAATGAGAATTGAATTTGGCGTTAGAGAACTGCATTTTGGGGGTCTCAACTTCTCCCCCGCCATCTTGACGCTTTGAATTTTGGATTTTAGTCAAAATATGATCATATTGACGGATCTCTATTTCTTTCGCTTTTTTTTTTAAATATATTATTATTGTGTATTGTAATGAGATGTTATTATCTTAAAGTAAGGTAAATTCAATTTTAATTGACTTTTCAAATGATGATTAATGCTTGAGTAGGAATTTGTTTCAGTGAATGGGTGTGTAATAATCAATTCAAAACGTAACATTTGAAGTTTGAATTATTATTTTATATTTACAGCCTTATCATATTACCTTAATACTCATGAGCTCAATCAATCGTAATTGTAATAATATAATAATAATATCAACGTAATTTAGTGTATTAAGTGCAATAGGAGGGTGTAGCTGTTTTTATTATAAATTACTTTTATTAATCAACTAAGTTAGTATTAATTAAATATATATATATATATATATATATATATATATATATATATATATATATATATATATATATATATATTCCTTTATCTTAAGCTTCGAAGGAATATACTGTTTTAACGATGAACATCTTTGAACCATTTTCATTATTTGATAAAGATGCAAATTTTATTTATTTAATTATATTGTTAGTAACATCAATGTAAGATTTGTTTTAGTATTTAAAGTTGACCAAAAAACAAATCCTTTTTTTGTTTATTATTTTTTATTTCGACAATAGGATAAATTCAAATGCAAACAATATCTTTTTATTTTATTTTATACGGTATGATTTAATTGTGTACTTGAAGAGAAATTTATTTTTATTTATATTAATATTTAGTGTTTCATTGGGTCTTAAACTTTTGTAGGAAGACCAAATTTCGTTGCAAGTTATTTTAATATTTTTTCATTTTTCGAAAAATTTTGAGGAAGATTAGTTCGCTTTTCAAACAAATTTATATTTTAAGGAAGACAACTGAAGATGCACTGAAAACCGCTTATAACAACGGTTATAGCGACGACCCGGCTATAGCGACTAAATCGTCTGGTCCCTTGAACTTGGTATACCTACTACATGTTATTTTAAGTGGAAATGACTACTTACTGGTAGCAGGTATTAGCGAAATTGTTTTTCATTGAGCTAGGAGTTTACAATATCGTTTATAACGGCGCGGCCTTGGAAAAGAGAAGAGGGACTTAGCTCAAAATGCAAACAAACCTTGTAAACATTTTCAAGGAAGATGATGAGCAGTTACTTTCAATGGGAGACGCTTTAAACTCCATTCGTAATTTACAAAAAAAAAAAATTCTAGTGAACATTGATCTTCAGAGACACATCATCCAAGAGAGTATTGATAATATTGGAGCTAAAATATCTTACCAATGTTATATAAATAAATGCATTAAGCAGACCTGTATAACTGTTTTTTTTTTTTATTAAACAAATTTAGTATTTATAAATGTACAATCTATGTGCTATAATCGAGAAATTATTTTTCAAAAATATTGTAAGAATTACAAAATTATACTACAAATCGCACATCCAGAATGAAAGAGGTTCAACTAAAAATTGCTTACATCAGAAATTTTAATAGTTGGACCTCTATCGCCCCAAAGAGTAGCCAATCCTCAAATATCAGGCCTCATTAAACACAACAGATGATCTACCAGCAACTTGTGTTTGAGAAAACGCTCTGTGGGCTCCTGAGTAGAATCTTTTTCTACATAGTTTTTGAATTGTAGGCATATCCCTCTAAAGAATATGGATATATAAATATGCATAAAAATAATGGGAATTTCATACTTTCAATAAAACTAAAGTAAATTCTTGTTTTTGACAATTGATTTTCTGTTGATATCCGCATGATGGTATAGAAGGATTAATCTAATTAGGGATAGATAAATTATTTGCCACTTCTATAAATTTGTTTTATTGAAAACTAGTTTCGAATGTTATACATTCACCCTCAGTTCTAAAAACACACAAAAAATTCAACAATAAGCATATGAAATATATTAATATTCATAATAATACCAAATTATATTCTGAATTGCTTGTTTTGAATTTTTTGTGTTTTTGGAACTGAGGATGAATGTATAATATTCGAAACTATTTTTCAATAAAACAAATTTATAGAAGTGGCAAATAATTTATCTATCCCTAATTGAATTGATTTTCTATATATTTGAAATTTTCCGTCTACCAGACTTGGTATCGGTTATAATGAACATCGGCTATTATGACGAACCGACAACTCCCCTTCAGGATCGTTATAAACGATATCCAGTGTATTTAGATTTTCTGTAAACATGAAAATCTTTTTATAAATGATACATGAACTAAATCCCTTCCGTTATTATACCATAAATAACACTAGGGTTCTAGCTGGTCTTATATAATTATAAAATATTCTAAAATGACTGGTTTCTCTCCTCCTCTCTCTCCCCTAATTGACAACTTAAAAGGGACGATAATCCAGAAGTAATTTAAAGTTTAACCTGGAGAAGCTGTTAGTGGAGTAGCTAAGTAGTTTGGTAGCTCGACTAATTCACCTTAACCTTGTTAATTCTAGTGTAGCTGCAAACTGCAGTTAGCCAGAATTTAAAACTCCTCCTCGTCTGTCTTAAGTGTCTCGTCAACTTCCATCGACACTTGCTCCTGAGGCTCGTATGGTAATTCGGCAGGAATTCTCAACTTGTTAGTGAGCTAGAACCATCAAGATCAATAGTCCAACTTGAAGAAACTCGTCCGAAATCTGAGATTATGGAGAGAATATTTACTGCTATAAAAATTTAACATATATAGTTGAGGATCGAACCAAGGTTTTGAGATTCATCTACGTCCCGACAGGGCTGGACAATTTATATTGATATTAAAAAAAATTTTCTTTTATTTCTACTTCAAAATAATCCTGTAAAATTGTGCATAAATATCTCCTCTGTTTAGCTTAATTTTGTGTTCTCTCGTAATTAGTTCACATATATTGGAAAAAATTATTGGAAAAAACACATGAGGCATACAGCAGTACTATTCATGGTCATTTGTAATTTTCTAATTGTGACTAAAAGAGATCGCTCATCCAGCTCCTTTCAGTCTGATCCTTACACCCCCAGGCACGCGAATGAAAGATGAAATCCTCGCACAACATAATTTTTTTTTTCCTAACTTAACTTAAACTTAATATGATGAAAATTCTTTAAATAATTTATAGTAGAACAGGAATATCAATATCATACCAAACATAGACTAAAATTTTTAAAATAAAATAGCAAATTAAAATTATTGTATCACTTTTCACAGTTTAAATTAGGTCGTTAACAGGATTGAATCATAAGGAATACAACTATATATTAAAAATATGAGGAGTATTAGAAAAAAATGCTGAAGCTTATCTTTTTCTTAAATTTTATTTACTATTATTAAGAATTATTATTAATTTTATAACTGTATTTTTTCTTTAAATTTATTATTATTATTATTGTTAGATCGCTCATCCAGCTCCTTTCAGTCTGATCCTTGTATCCTCAGGCATGCGAAAGCCTATCAGTTCAAAGATGAAATCGTCGCACAACATAATTTTTTTTTCCCCAACTTAACTTAAACTTAATATGATGAAAATTCTTTAAATAATTTATAGTAGAACAGGAATATCAATATCATACCCAACATAGATTAAATTTTTAAAATAAAATATCAAATTAAAATTATTGTATCACTTTTCACAGTTTAAATTAGGTCGTTAACAGGATTGAATCATAAGGAATAGCTAACTAAATATTAAAAATATGAGGAGTATTAGAAAAAAATGCTAAAGCTTATCTTTTTCTTAAATTTTATTTACTATTATTAAGAATTATTATTAATTTTATAACTGTATTTTTTCTTTAAATTTATTATTATCATTATTGTTAGATCGCTCATCCAGCTCCTTTCAGTCTGATCCTTGTATCCTCAGGCATGCGAAAGCCTATCAGTTCAAAGATGTAATCGTCACACAACATATTTTTTTTTCCCCCAACTTAAACTTAATATGATGAAAATTCTAGAAATAACTTATAGTATAGCAGGAATATCAACATCATACCAAACATAGACTAAAATTTTTAAAATAAAATAGCAAATTAAAATTATTGTATCACTTTTCACAGTTTAAATTAGGTCGTTAACAGGATTGAATCATAAGGAATACAGCTATATATTAAAAAAATGAGGAGTATTAGAAAAAATGCTAAAGCTTATCTTTTTCTTAAATTTTATTTACTATTATTAAGAATTATTATTAATTTTATAACTGTATTTTTTCTTTAAATTTATTTTGATATTTATTATTATTATTGTTTCTTATTTAATATTCTAGTATTATTATATTATTTTTGTCTGAATTAAGTATATTAATTACATTAAATTTTAACTGTTGTGCCTTCTTTTTTTTAATACTTATAGTTAGAGTTAGGATTTTTATGTTTTACATATTTTTACCAATGTAAAATGTTTACGATTCTCCTTGACCAAAATCCGTTTTAAGTAATTTGAAGTAAAATAGAGCAGTTTTAAATTTTCCATATTTTTAATTATTTTACCATTTTCACCTATTTTTAAATATCTTACATTTTTAAATATTTTGGACATTTCGGCTGGAAAACTATTTCTTTTACATGTTTGGCCTTAAATTACCTATTTAAAAATAATATATTTAGATGGTAAAAAATTACTTTTACATCAATTGGAGGACGTAGCGAAAGGGAGGGGGTTAGGCAAATAATTATTCTAGGAATGTCATGTATTCTCAATCCACTTCCGTCAAACGTGCATGAATTTCCATCCCGGCGAGTCCTCTCTAAAAAGTGATGTTAGAAAAATATCGGAATACTGATATATATCGATATTTTGTTCGATAGTTTTAATTTGATGTATTTTAATATCGATATTAAAAATTTGAAACTTGAAAATGGACTAGTGGTGTGTTTGTGCTGCTATCTAGAGTGCATTTGCCCAACTTAACCGTCGTCTTACAGTTTCAGCAACTGTATCGTATATTGTTATTTTTTATTGTACTTGAATACTTGTGTTCCATTTTCAGTTTCGGTTCAAATTAGTTCTTTATTTTTCTTTTGGAAAGTTTTGTCATCTGAGTGTTGACCAGCTGGTGTCCACAGCAAAAAAGATATTTTTGAAGGCTCCCAGTAGCGTAAATGTTTTTAAAGAAATATACCCTGACTTAATTTTACCTGCGGAACCAGCCATAACAAGATGGGGGCGTGCAGCTGGATCGAGGCGGCGGAATATCGTTGCGTCTAACTTTAAACAGACAAAGGACATCAGTCCCGATTTTGCCACAAGAGAAAAAGCCTGCCTGCTGTGTAATTCGTCTTCTTTTAGAAAGACTTGGCATATATTAGAACAAATTTGCCCTTCTTATCCTATGTAATCACGCAATTAGAGACTATAAAAAATTGCTTTGGTTGACAATTTGAAGGTGGTAAACGAAGCCATAAACCCGGAAGGCAAGGGAAGTCCAGGAGACTGAAGATGTCATATAAACAAAACCTGATATAATGCAGAGTATAGCTGATGTTCTCCAGGGCAGAAAACAAACAGGAGGTTGGAGAACTCACCGAATTTGATGCTAAGGAAATTTCCTCATTCAAAATCTTCCATGACCTCTGTCGAAATCGAAAGCTCATTTAGCCGATTCTTAGTAATTTTGAGGAACAACCGGCGGAGATTTCTGTTCGAAAATCTAAAATTGCACCTAATTTGTGTCAATTTTATCTGTATTTGGTGAATACTGAATACTTGAGTATTTTGAAGTTTTTTTTTTGTTTTACTTTAATTTAATTTTATCAATTTTGTTGATATTTTTTTAAAATACATTTTAAATGTTATACGGTGCATATTTGCATACTAATAATATTTTGTGGGTTTCATACATTTTTAAATATTTCTGAAATAATAACCACATAATTAGGGATTGATTAATTATTTGCCACTTCTATAATTTTGTTTTAATTGAAAACTAGTTTGGAATGTTACGCATCCATCTCAATCCATCTCAAAATTCAAATGAATTCCATCAGTTCAATAATGAATTGTTCATTTTTGAATTTTTGTGTGTTTTTAGAACTGAGAATGAATGTATGGCATTCGAAACTAGTTTTCAATAAAAAACAAAATTGTAGAAGTGGCAAATAATTTATCAATCCCTAATTTTTAATCTACTTGTGATTTGAGTCTTTCCTTCAAAGGATTTCGTTAATTTTAATGGAAGAAAGTATGTACACTGGGCAATATATTCAGAGTAATTCACATTTTGAGATATACACAAAATCACACTTTTTGTAGAAGTATCTAAACCAAAAAAACTTACAAACAAGGTTTTGATATAATTCAATTGATACGATTCAATACGATTGTTTAAAATCTATAAAATGATATGAAAACTAGTTGGTATTATTAAACATGTTTAATTATATGTCGTCAAAATATATATACTTATACATATTAAATTATATATAATATAAATTGAATATAATATAATTTTTATTAATATGAATGTAATATAATATAATTTATATTACATTTAATTTAATATTTGTAAATATATTTTGTTTGACGACATATAATTTAATATGTATAATTAAACCAAAATGTCTTATTTTTGAATTTTTGTGTGTTTGAAGAACTGAAAATGAATATATATATATATATATATATATATATATATATATATATATATATATATATATATATATATATATATATATATATATATATATATATATATAATCAATACATTGTATAACCAAATCAATCTCTAATTAGATTGATCCTTCTATACCATCATGCGGACGTCAATTGGACAACCATAAACTTATGTATATATTTTGTATTTTGTACCACAAAAAAATCCAAACCCTACTTAATATTTGATAGTTATGATTGCTACAGCTATACCGCCATTTTGTTTTTTCAACCAAATTATTTTTAGGTGGCAAGAGCACCAGAATAATGATTATTTCCTTCTTTTCTTCATCATTTTTTTTTTCCGTTTACTTCACCTGTTTTGCTATTTAGGTAGATTCTAAATTATAGTTATTTTTATGTGCACCTTTTATTGAAGTGAATACTTATGAATAACTTTTGTTAATTTTTTTCTATTTGCCACACGAGAAGGGTCAAGTAACCTAACACCACCTGATTTTATCAGAAAACTTATGTATATTTCGTCATTAGCCCCTACTTCAGAGGGAACTCATTAAAAAGTTCAACTATAAGTTTGTCATTGATAAAATCTATGATGAACTTCATCGAGGCTCCTCCAGCAAAGTTATGATCCTAGCACTTCCTCAAGTCAAAAAGATATATTGTAATTAAAAGTTTCATTATAATGCTAAAATATTATAACGGCTAAATCATTTTTATACCATCCAGTATTGAAATTAGTAAATTATGACGTTGGAATTCCCTGTTTACTTCATTGTACGGAGTAAAGGAAGTATTGTAATCGCGAAAATTTTCGGATTCAAAATATCTATTTTGACCATCCATGAATCCATTTTGACTAGTTTCGTCGTGACGTCGTCCAAATCAGGTATTTTCTTTCACTTACATATATATGAAATATATAGTACGAGAGAAATTTTCAAATTCAAATTTTTCCACGGAAATACACGTTTTAAGGTCCTCTGAGTCCAAATCTCGCAAAATGGTATGTGTGTGTGTGGATGAAGTAAGTCTAGATTAAAAACGAAAAGTGTCACTTTATATAATCGATTTTACACATTTTTATGTTTTCTCGAAAAAAGCTGAAATAATTTTGATTAAACTCGTTATATCAGTGCACAATTAGATGGTCTTAAATGCTAGCTAGGTCCTATCCTCATTGAAATAGCCTGACAGGGCTTAATAGGCTAAATAAATATGATTGGATTAATATAAACTATGAAATAATTCGAAAATTAACTAAAGGAGAAATATTTTCCCAAGTTGAAAACCGATTTCCGATAATGAAAATTATTATATAAAATATAATATACCAATGTAAAATTAAAGCTATCTCGTATATATCCGTCGAAGGTAATGGAGGGTGACGAAAAACCTATAAAGTTAGATGATTGTTGTATTTAATAATTTCTACTTTTATATTACGTAATGGAAACTAAATAGAATTTCCATAAAAACTGAATGAAAGCTTTTAAAATATCACTAGCCCCAATTGATCAGAAATTAATTTCTACTAAAAGTTGCATCCCACCTTCATAAGTAAAAGTTTCCGCACCAGATTTTCATAAGACAGGTCAGGAAAACCGGAGGAGCCATTGATATGAAGGCGTGAAAACACTAATAGTTGTGAAAGTCGTTTAAATAAAAACACAAATATATACGTTGTTATAAAAAACGAATACTATTTATTTGTTTTGTTTTTTTGGTGCCTTCACCCTTACGGTATGGAAACGAGATATCTGATATTGGAGCTCAGTAAGCGCGAATTGGTGATTGTCAAAGGCACAACACCACTAGCACTGCAGTAGAAGAATTATATGAATAAATTAAAGCTGTCAAAACCTCTAATAAATCATTTTAAAAAGTGGTAAAGCCCTTAAATAAATTATTTCAAGGTCGTTCGTACTATTACCGAAGCAATCCTCTTATGATCTTAGAAACATTATGGAGATTCTTTAGGACTTAAATCCCATCATATTAAATTTAATTATCTACTACAATCAAAAAAACAAACATATATATATATATATACATATATATATATATATATATATATATATATATATATATATATATATATATACAAATCGTACATCTGTATATCGAACTTCAATATATCGAAAATCTCTATATATCAAACTTTTTTTAGGAATCTTGATTTTTTATTATAAAAAAATATTCTTCATATCGAACAAAATTTCCCATTTAAAAAAAATATAAAATGTGATCGTCATCAAAAAGAGCCCTTAGTTTACGCACATAAGAATGGGCAATAATTAAATAATAAAAAAAAATGTTCCACTGGTTTGCAAAGCAATGGAAATTCAGAGAAGATCTTGTTTCAGAAGAAGTACAGGAGTACCTAAATTCTCTGAATCTCTTTCCTAACACAGAGTGAAATTTTCATTTTAAATTCAGTTTAACTTGAACTTTCTTGTTGTGAACATTGTTTCTAAAGATGACTTCCATGATGAATTATACACAAAAAGACATTAGATGTTACTCGTATTTAGCACGAAAACAAAAATAAATTATTTTTTATTTATGTACATTTGTAAAAAATTTGCAATCATAGATGTAATTTGTACAATTTTTAAATGTGCTACTGTTTGTTCAGTTTTGTTTCTCTTTAACCCTAAAAAAATTTCCTTTTGTGACATCATTAACCACAAAAAAATTCCTTTTATTCTTCTTTAATCCTAAAGAATAGGTGTAATTGTTTTTAGCCCAAAAAGGATGAAAAATTGCAATCTTTCTATATATCGAAATTTCCATATATCGATTTTTTTTTTTTCAAGGAACTTTCTTGTTTGACATATTGAGGTTCGACTGTGTGTGTGTGTATATATATATATATATATATATATATATATATATACTTTTTTTTTTTTTTCTGTTGGCACTATAGACCATGAAGATCTTTGGCCGCGCGATGTGGTGTTCTTACAGACATTTATTGCTTGCGGGAGCACAGACAGCCTGGAGGGGGTCACCCAACCTCACGTTGCTGCGAACCATGGTTTCCATGGTGCAGCGGCAGGCTGCCCATTGCTCCACAACCGGTCCCTTTGGGGCCAATTCGGCAGTGTCCTTCCCACCGACTCACTCGGGTTCAAGGACAGTGACAAATCGGTCCACTAGTCTACTAGATCCACGGATTATGGCTGTTCGGTGTCAGCAGGCGCACGAGGATCTATATTTCTTTCCCCGAGACAGACCGTCCATGGACCAAACATCCGGGCGGCTATTTTATGTCCTGGAAAACCACAACGCGATTCACAATTTAGGTACACGGGATAGGGTCATCACTCCTACGCCCGGTCTGTGTGAGTAGCCTCCAGTAGGCTGATGGGCCTCACATACCCGGGGGGGAGGGAATATTGGCATAGTATATATATATATATATATATATATATATATATATATATATATATATACACATACATACATATTTAGTTTTACTACGATAAAACATTCTATTTAAAAGAATTGAAACCAGATTTAAACATTCTTATTGGAGGGAACTAATCTCAGGTTTCTGTAACTAAGCAAGTTTTCGGCCGTTTTACAGTCCAAGTACCGTAACTTGGGGCTATTTGGATCCAGTAGGGTGTTACTTGGTCACATTGATTGAGTTCTGAATCTCTCTCAGGTCTCTTAATATGAACATGTAGACATAATTCACAATCTCTACAACAGCTAGCAGCACTATCGCGAGATCCTGAGTCACTTTACCACGTCCCCTCTACTTTTTTCGGTTTGTGTAAGGATAAGTTACCCCCTATAGTCCAAGTAGCCGCAAGTTACGCTGTTAATATTATCTCCGCAATCTCTGTTAAAAAAAAAACGAATCGTTTATATCTTTCTTCTCAGCTGGTGTGAGATGATACTCATATATTGGTATCTAGATAAGAATAGAAGGAAATTAAATAAAGTTTTTTGGACGAAATTCATTTACAATATTAAATGAGTGAATTAAGTGCATATTAGGCTGGTTTAATGCTAAAATAAACATGATATGGAGACATTTAAGTTTTAATTTATACAATAATAGATAAATAATTCAGAAAAATTAAATAAACGAAAAAACAAACTAAGATTGAAAGTGAATTAGTTGAATGAAAGTGATACAATCTAAAAATGAAAACCAAGTTATCGGAAAAGCACTCCTTTCACGAAATTGTTATAATTTAATTCACACTAAATGAATGAAAAGAATGATAGGAGTATCAGAAAAATATATATATATATATATATATATATATATATATATATATATATATATATATATATATATAAAACACGATAATATTGCAATTATTTCAGTACAATAAAAAGTGATAAAGCGTAACTTCTTAACTCAAGTGTACATTATTCTAAAACAAATAAAAGATTACGCTACAAATTATTGCACAATGGGCTATTATTTCCAGGTAATTATACTTCCAAAATATCTGGTTTATCTATTCACACCACTTTCCTTATACCAAGTTAGCCTGCTTGTGGCCGGGATGGAGGGTGAAAGGGTATAGGGGAAAATGTTGGAGGTGCCCTTCAGTGGGAAATGGAAAAAGGAGGACCAAGAAGCTGGCGGAAGTGGAGGATGGATCCAAGGAGGGATGAAGTGGAAGCTGGGAGTCGGCGATTGGAAAATAGAGGCGCAGGACAGAGATAAATAGAAAAGGATAATTTAAAATGCTAAGGGTCAGGAGCGCCGGGGAATAAGTCAACATAGTTCAATACGCTATATCTCTGCTAATATTGGTCCGATTTCAATGATTTTTTTGTTTTAGTTTCTTTTGTAAGAAGTTTTATTACCTTTCGATTAATCATCTCAAAAACCGATATGCTATGTATTGTACGTAAGTATCTTGAAACGTAAGACCTTAAATTTTAAGAGGAATACAATTTTTATTTTCTTAGTTGATTACAAAAGTTCATTATTGAAAATAATAAACCAAACGCCTTTATTTTGGATTTTTTTTAATGGCTTTGTATACTGATTTCAAAACATTCTACAATTTTATCTATCTTTATAAATTACCGAGTTTTTGGCTTATAAAATCTCTCGTCGGCCGCCATTTTGAAACGAAACGACTGGTGGTAATTTCGAGTTCCAAGAATCATCATGTGATCCTTTTTCTTTATAATTTATAATTATATATAAATTGTATTTAAATAAATTTATAATTAGGGATTGATAAATTATTAGCCACTTCTATAACTTTGTTTTTATTGAAAACTAGTTTCAATTGTTATACATTCATCTTCAGTTCTAAAAACAAATACAAATTTGAAAATATGCAACTTAAAATACTGTATTTTAAATTGCTTATTTTGGAATTTTTGTGTATTTTAGAACTGAAGATGAATGTATAACATTCGAAACTAGTTTAAAAAAAAATGTAGAAGTGGCAAATAATTTATCAATCCCTAATTTGTTTGCTTGGCTGTGATATTTTTTTTATATTTTATCGTTTAGTCATTTTCGTTTTTCGGATTAATTGATCCTTCTATACTATCATGCGGACGTCAGCAAATTTATAATTCTTTATAAACAAAATTTCTTGATCGATTACAAATGTTCATTATTGAAAAAATTAATCCAAAAAAAAAAGAAAAATATATATTAAATAAATCTCTAGACCTGTACCGCCAAAACGGCTCTGTTTTCCTGAATCATGTCTAGAGTTTTTTTAATAACTTGAAAATTACACATTTTCCACGACATTCCAGATATTCATTTCAAATATATTAAATTATCTATGAAGCTAAACTTAAAAAAAAAATGTTAATGCGAAGATAATGGAAACAATTTATTGAACTTAGCGCTCTAAGCGTTTAGGAAAGTCATGTGGTTGGGCACATCAAATAGGACATCCGCATGATGGTATAGAAGGATCAATCTAATTAGGGATTGATAAATTATTTGCCACTTATATAAATTTGTTTTATTGAAAACTAGTTTCGAATGTTAACAATTGTTAGTTCAGTGCGAGAAAGTAGCAATACAAACTTTTCTGTTTGATATAGTCCATTTAAACCTTGAACTGAGGATGAATGTATAACATTCGAAAGTAGTTTTCAATAAAACAAAAATTTATAGAAGTGGCAAATAATTTATCAAGCCCTATTTTATTTTCGATTCAGATATTTTTTAAATTAATAAAAATTAAATAAATTGTGAAAATTACAGTTCTAAATAATAATTGGATAGTTCTAAATCTACAGTTAAAGATTAAGGTTTTAGTTAAAAATTAATTGCAGATTTAAATGGTTGATACAGCAATAAATATTTGTTAGTTAAGAATTTGTTTAATAGCAGATGTTGCATTCTAGACGTTAATTTTTCGATACAGTATCACATTTTAACTTAGCCGATCGATTGATGGAGGTCTGAAGAAAGCAGAAAAGATCCTGGCTGAAAGTTAATTCCCGCGGATAAACGATGGGGCTGACCAATCGGAGAACGGCTATTACTGGCAGCGATCGGCTTTAGCCAATCATAGCCGGAGATACACCCCCTCCCCCGCCAACGAGGAAGATTACGTCAAACTGTATGAGCTCTGGTTGGATACGGGGCTCTGATAGCTCTCATTATGGAGGCTTGTCTTGTTCCATCTTATCCCTATGTTTGGTTATAAGGTCGTGGTGACAATTTTGTCTTTCTCGAAAATCTGTATTACTATTACAGGGACAGTTGAAAAAAAAGTTTATGTTATGTTATAATTTTTTTAATCTTTTTTTTTTTTATGTACTTAAACTATATAATTTGTTGTGGTTTTTCATTAAATTCTCGCAAAGATACTTAAAAAAAAACAGCAGGATTAGGATACTTTTATATGGGGCGCGTTATAATTATCAGCTCAAACCATTCCTTTAGGTTATATTAAGCTTTTTAAACTTAAAAATCAATTGAAACACGGTACCTTTTCTTGCCCTAAAAATCTGAAAACGTATTTTTTTTTTCTTTTATACAATTTTCAGTTAATTATGTCGAATAATAAAACTTTTTAATCCACCAAGAAAAAAACCCTCCTCAAAATTTGAAGTTTTACGTTTCATGATGGTAAAATAGGATGATTCTCGAAATTCAAAAAAAAAAAAAAAAAAATCTAAATAAATCAAAAACTAAAGGAGCCCTATTAGTCACTATTTCTGGAACTAATTTAATGTGCTAATTTTTGCAATGACCTATTTATTCCATAAATAGGATAGGTGAGGGCAAAGCCCTGCATTTTATTTTTGACAATCAGAACTAAATTTTCCTTCAATTATATTTTGAAGTTTTCAATTGGGATGTTACCTATAACCTCTGTAAATACTAGTCTTATCTGATCATTATCTGTAGAAAAATTTGAAATAAATAAAATAAATACAGTTGCAGGACTTTATCCCAAAAAAAATGCATTGCTAACTATTTAATAAAAACTCTTTAATTTCTTAGTAACAGTATAAATCTTAAAAGCTTTATAAAAATCAAAAAGAGTCGAAAAATAATCGTTTCAAGTTCACCGGGCTGCTACCAAATATACCAAATAGTATACCAAATATACCAAATAGTATACCAAATATACCAAATAGTATACCAAATATACCAAATAGTATACCAAATATACCAAATAGTATACCAAATATACCACGTTGTATTGAAGAGTATTATTTGTTTTTTCCTGCACATTTACTTCAGTATAGTCATGAAGCTATTTCACATGACGAGTTCTGGACGTTCTGTGAAGAAGTCCTAGACTCCTGTGAAATCCCAATCTCTGCTTTGTCACTTTTCTTTTCATTGAATGAAAAATCAAAGTCAGAACTACTTTCTTGCACTGAGAATTCTGCTTCTGAATCTTTATTATTTTTTCTCCATTTCTTTCTCCCGTGTGAATTTGAGGGGTGCTGGGATTTATCCCAAAAAAGCTGCGGGGATTAGCCCCATTAGGCACGTTTGGAATGAAGCCTTCTTATAATTTTTGTAAATAAATTGAATCAAAGTTTAAGTGTAGTACTACTCACTGATAATTAGTTAATTGATTTGGTGTCAAATAATATTGAAGTGAAATATCATAAAAATTATATCAAAAGTGCAAAAAACAAACTTAGCTCATTTTCTTGACACATCATTGGTTGATCGCCACCAATTTTGATAGCACTCTAACTTTTACCATAACCAACAGCATGTCTGATGGCCAGTTCTTTAATCAAAGGTGTTCTATTCAAAAATTCAGTGCAGGGCTTTGCCTCATCTATCTTATGCAATTTATATAGAAATTATAGAATATCAGTCATATCTTGCATTGAGTAACATTAAATCCAAGGAATGCGTTGGCAAATATATCGATTATGACAATGCTGATCGCGACTTTGTTGAAGATGATCCAGCCAACGAGGAAGCTTCTCTTAGGAGCTAAAAATGTGTAGAAATACAATATGAGCAATATTACCCGAGGATGGCAAGTATTTTCCCAGTATATGAATCTTTTGCACAAAAAAGTTATTATTCAAAATAGTTTTAAAAAAAAAAAAAAAAAAAACTGTGTCTTCATAAGAGTACATTAATTATTTAAATTAACATTTTTCAGGAAACGTTTCTCCTTATTCACTTCCACAACTTTATTTATTATTCCTCACAACGTTTCGGTCATTATTTTGATTTTAATGAAGTCAGGATTTTAGGTAGTACTGAAGATAGTGAAGTCAGGAAATTTTTGGAATCCATCTGTATTACAAAAGATATCAATAATGTGGCCAATGTGGCCAGCATTATGTTCATATAATTAACAAAATATATATTTAAAAATATTGAATAGAGGCTTAAATAAGTTAATTAGAGACAATCACATCAGTTGACATATAGGATTAAGTGAATACTGTATTAATAAAACAATACTGGGTACAGTTCAAATAGATCCCTCTGGATAGCTGGTAATGTAAAAATGTGACAACTACATGCAGCGGCAAGTATATTAATAATTGTTTATAATGTTTTTTTACAGATAAAGGGGGAATTAATAATTGATTTTAATAATATTACGTAGAATTACGATGACAAATAGGAATTTCCTACACTAATTATAGGACATGGACAAGTAGGGATAAAAGATCAAATTGCATGAATTTTACATTTGTTATGAAGTGTAGTAAATTTTTGAAAACTTTTGTCTGAGCATTTGGCTAATTCTCTTTTAGACATGTTTTTTTGTGCTGATATGAATATTTAGAGCCTTAATATTATATGAATTTTAATTATTGATCATTTTTGTAAGTTTTAAATTTTGAATAGTTGATTTTTATCATGAATTTATATTTAAAGTACAATATTTTTAGATCACTTGAAAATGGGCAATATGGGCCCGAAACGTTTTGAGGAATAATCAAAAAGTTGTGGAAGTGAATAAGGGGAAACTTTTCCTGAAAATTGATAATTTAAAAGGTTGGAAATTTTTAAATTATGACAAAAGATATGTGTACCTATATTATGGTACCATTTCATTTTCTCGTAAATGAACGTGCTAACACTTGAAAAAGAATTATACAATTTTTCATTCGAAAAAGTCAATCAGGAAACCAATTTAAAGCTCGTATTAGGGAATTTTTCCTGCGACCCTATTCTGTCCGCTCTTTGACGCGCTCTGGAATTCGGATCTTGAATTATTTTCCTCTTGAACTCATTTAAGTAATCTTTTTAAACATTCTTTATACCTGAAGACAATATACAAATAAACATTCATATGAACACCTTTGCGAAAAAAAAGTGTTAGAACAAAAGGAGACTAGTTGTTTTTCGATTGGCCATTTGATGGGGCGTTGTTCATGTTAGGCCTAAGGCTTGGAACTGTTCAGACCACTTTCCTTTGAGAAGGAGTTGTTTCTTTACTACCTACCGTTAACAATAGTTGACAAAAATACACCCTTTCACACATATGGGGTGATACTCCAATTACGGGCCAATTTACAGTAGAAAAATTAAAGCATGCAAAATATTTAGTTTTTAATTATTTTCTTAAATTCTAAATAAAAACTGTGGTGATATCTGGGAACTATTGACATTAGAAAACATGCCTTTCAGAGATCATTAGTCATTTTAACCTTAAAATTTAAATTATTACAACCATGGTAATTACATATCTTACCATGGTAAGCATAATTAATTATCTATTCATTAAAAGTCTTTGTATGCAGAAGAATGCATATTATTTATCATATATTACAAACTGAGAGATGTAAATAACATTTTAGATACTTTCAAGTATAGAAAATTATTTATTGAAAAACATAAAGAGTTTTCTAACACGTACAATACATTCCGTATCACCCATTCAAAATCAATCTAATTAGGGCTTGATAAATTATTTGCCACTTCTATAAATTTGTTTTATTGAAAACTAGTTTGGAATGTTATACATCCATCTTATAATGAATGAATTGTTCATTTTTGATTTTTGAACTGAAGATGAATGCATAACATTCGAAACTAGTTTTCAATAAAAACAAAATTATGGAAGAGGCAAATAATTTATCAAGCCCTAATTAGATTGATCCTAATATACCATCATACGGATGTCTCAAAGATAAGTCTTTTTTTAATCTCCTAGCTATTTGTGTCTTTCCTTCTAAGGATTTCATTTACTTTAATGGAAGAAAGTATGTACCCTGGGCAATATATCCAGAGTAATTCACATTTTGAGGCATACGCAAAAGCACACTTTTTGTAGAAGTATCTAAACCAAAGTAACTTACAAACAAGGTTATGATATAATTCAATTTATACGATTCAATACGGTTGTTTAAAATCTATAAAATGATATTTGAACGCAAAAATGTTACAGTTGAAAGAGCCCACGGTAATTAGAACTCAAATTATACGCACCTGAAATGGACCAATCATCATCCAATTGCTTTCGTTCATCTGACTAGAACCTCCTAGAACCCGGGAGATCTCTTACATGTACGAATCCTATCCACTAGAAATAAGCCAAATAACCCGCATCCCTCAAAACAAATTTCGTTTTTATCTGTTGACACGGTAATTACATATATTTTTTGTTGACTGGCTTTCCGTCCCCTTCTGCATTCACAGATCGCTCGAAATTCAAGCTTTCTTTTAATTTTTGTACATTTCAGGATTCCATAATGCTCAAACAGAAATATTGAATTCAGAATATAAAAGGATACATTTGGAGTGTTAAACCGTATTTTGGAACTGCCGTGTTAATTACATTTTGCAATTTAAAATTATAAGATAAAATTATTATGCCTAATTTATTACATTTTTGCCCGATTCAGCATTAGGCTCTTGTAGATGAGCATTATTTTTAATCTTGACTCCCAAAAATTTGGAGGATATGACGATTGGTAGACCAGTAATCTCTTTGACACCCGATATCGGCGCCCGCGTGTCATCAACCATACTCCTCACACGTATATATATATATATATATATATATATATATATATATATATATATATATATATATATATATATATATATATATATATATATATATATATATATATTGAAAAATTAAAATTAAAATAAATTTATATATCCTCAGACTAATGTCTCCTTAAGACAATGGTAGTGTTTTAACAGTTATTATTTGTAAAATATAATATTATTTTCATATTACTTCCCCATTTCGGTTTATGATTCTCCTTGTTTATGTTTAATCTTTAAAAATTATACTAAGTAGATAGAAATCTGCTATTGTCGATAGGAATTTAGGATATCTTCAGGAGTTGACCGGGGGTTCAAGTTGAACCATCAGAAGCAGAAGCCTTTCCCGTGCCTCAACTGGTGGAGAAAGTTTGTCAAAGACCTACTTCGATGGTGAAGTTACAAAGGGCACGAGATAGGGCTAAAATTATTATCTCTTTGGAGGTATCTGCCCATTGCAGGCATTTCAAATCCACCTGTGTCCTCTTAATGATAGTAATTGTATTAATAATATAGTAATTATAAGTTCTTATTTGAAAGTAAAACATCAATCTGATTTTTAACACATAGAATCACCGGTGTCGTCCGGGCTTCACGCTGAGTGAACTGCCTTCATTTGAGGAATGTGCTTAGATTGCTCTGAATCGAAAGGTTATGTGATGGAAGTAGGGTATATTTCAAATCTGTTTCAAAACCTCTAGAACACGGTTTTTGGATATTTCTGAGATGTCCGATACATATATACTTACTTTTTTCCTGTTAGCACAATAGAATATGAAGATCATTGGCCGCGCGATGTGTTAATCTTACAGATATTTATTGCTCGCGGGAGCACAGACAGCCTGAAGGGAGACACCCAACCTCACGTTGCTACGAACCAGGCTATCCATAGTTCTATAACCGGTCCCCTTTTCTATGTGGGTTTTTATTTTCTATTTCCTTGGGGCTAATTCGGTAGTGTTACTTCCCACCGACTCACTCAGATTCAAGGACAGTGACAAATCGGTAAAGATCCGCGGATTATGGCTGTTCGGGGTCAACAGGCGCCCGAGGACCTATATTTATTTTCCCGAACAGACCGTCCATGGACCAAACCTCCGGGCGGCTATTTAACATCCTGTAAAACCACAACACGATTCACAATTTTGTAACATGAGGTAGGGTGATCACTCCTATGTCCGGATATATATACATATATATATATATATATATATATATATATATATATATATATATATATATATATTTTTCGGTTGGCTCCTGGAGGGGGTCACCCAACCTCACGTTGCTGCGAACCATGGTTTCCATGATGCAGCGGCAGGCTGCCCATTGCTCCATAACCGGTCCCTTTGGGGCCAATTCGGCAGTGTCCTTCCCACCGACTCACTCGGGTTCAAGGACAGTGACAAATCGGTCTGGATCCACGGATTATGGGTGTTCGGAGTCAGCAGGCGCACATACCAAACCTCTAGGCGGCTATGTTATGTCCTGGAAAACCACAACGCGATTCCCAATTAAGATACACGGGGTAGGATCAACACTCCTACGCCCAGTTTGTGTGAGTGGCCTCCAGTAGGCTGACGAGCCACACATACCCAAGGGGAGGGATGATAAATTTCTTGAATTATTACTTTAATTAAAGTAAAGTAGTGCCGGTGCCGGGATTCGAACTCAGAACCCGCTCGTCCACCCCGACCCCCTATATATATATATATATATATATATATATATATATATATATATATATATATATATATATATATATATATATCTTGCTCTACATTTGGGGAGTTCTAGCTAACTCTCTTTGGATCAAAAATTTCTGAAATTTGGTATTTTACAGGTGGAACAATATCATGTTTTTTTCGGGGTTTTTAAGGCACTGCTTACCTCTAGTGCCCCTCCAAATTGAGACAGAGAGTTGAAAATTCGTGTGTGAAACGAAATGGTATTAGAGAAATATACCTTTTAGGGGTCTCAACTTCCTTCCATCCCAGCCATTTTGATATAGTAGTTACTATGCATTCAAAATAAATTAAAATACGACCTGAGTGACGACTCTCTGCAACTCTCAATATTATCAAAATAAAAATGCGTTTTAGGAGTTTTTGGAAGATAGTCGGTGCATTTGTTTGTACTTGAATGGATGTGAGAAGAAAATGAAGTGTTTTTATATATATATTTTTTTTTTGTACTAAATCAGATTTAGATAGGTTTCTTTCACCTTATTTTTTACATTAAGTGTTACAAAATTTAATCAAGAAATACTTAAATTATAAACCTACAGGAGTTTATAAACGCTCATGCTGAAATCAAATCTAAAAACTAATATTTTTTAATGCTTAATTTAATAAATCTTTTGGCGTTTAAATAGGAATTTCATACTTGAATGAAATTATGTTATCATTTGATATATTTTCATAAAAAATTGTTGGCGTCTACAGCTACTAATGCTAATTCATTCCTCAACTACGATTGCGAGGTAAAATACGGACATATAAATAAAGAGACAATACTTAAAAGTAATGTGCACCTCAAGTAAACATTTTTCAGAGAAAAATCTATCCAATTAAAATTTATATGTGTTAACCTCTGAAACCATTTTTAAAACATGAAATAGCATGAGATATTACCTTGAGTGTTGCTTTTCTTGTTCCAGTCCGTGAAACTATTGGCCAATAACCATAATGGTTGCTTAAACGATCCCCTATATCACTCCATATCGCATAACCTACCCCAGGAATGATCAGATTAAGATATGGACCCCAGATGGCGCCCAAGTATATAGATTCGACCACATATCAGATGGAAGGAATGCGCATTAACCAGACGACTCTCTTATCTTCAGCGATTACCGCATAGCGCATTAGGATTCTGTTACGAGAATAAAGGCCGTTGCAGCCTCAATGCTATTATTTTACATCTTTTGCTATAAAAGACATATCATAATAATAATATTGAATGATTGGGCCTGTATTGTCAGGCCTCAGGACCATCAAAATGGGGCCTCTATGCAGGTCTTAAAGGTTAGACATAAGGACCACGCCCACTGCTGTCGATTCGAGCTAGCGTTGATCATCAAAATAATCCAAGATGTACCTAATTTATAGCCATATATCTAATATATATATGTATATGTATATATATATATATATATATATATATATATATATATATATATATATATATATATATATATATATAATATAGTAATGCAATGCAGTGCAGCGTTTTTATATTTACGATCTCCTATAATCAAAAAGGTTTTGGTATAACTTCACGCGAATATCGCCGTATTGGCAAGCTGGAGGCGAGATTTGAACCCGTGATCTTTATATAGATACTCTCGCAACTTGGCTGTACCGACCACTTATCGAATAGTTTGTTAACTTTACTCATTTGATCCATAGCGTAATGGACTTAAGGTCCCAGAGAATTCCCATTACTCCAAAAAAGTACACTTAAGGTTGTTAGATGTTCCGTTTGGCGTAGAGTGGTTGGAACGGAGTAACCGACAGTAACCGCGTTGAGGACAGTATTAGAACATTCCAAACAATTATGTATTTAGCCTCTCAAATTGCAGTAAACTACTAACTAGTCAAGGTTTCCTCAATTTCAGGCGTTATCAGGACTAAAAACATAAGGACAGAAAAGTGCTTAGATAAAACATTTCACATCGAAAGTCTAAAAATACTAATAGAAGAAATTGAGTACGTCACTCCAAAAGGATGTGCCTTCCTTAAGGATCTTCATTGCTTAAATTAGGACAATTATATGTACCGAGAAAGTTTACATTTAAACAGCTGGTCAGCAATATTAGAACAACTGAGTATATACAAGGCTACATTAAACCGAACAACGAAATTGACTAAATGACAAAATACAAATATTTAGGATAATAAAGAAATGCAATATAATTAAAAGATAACAGCAAAGCAAGCTTAAATTAAGGATTGATAAATTATTTGCCACTTCTATAATTTTGTTTTTATTAAAAACTAGTTTCAAATGTTATACATTCATCTTCAGTTCTAAAACCAAACAAAAAACTTCAAAAATTAGCAATTCAAAATACAGTTTGGTATTATTTATACATATTGAATTAAATGTAATATAAATTAGTATTATGAAACATTTATTAATTATGAATTTAATTAAGACAAGAAATCAAATACATGTTGGTACTCACCAAGGTTTAAGCAGATTATATCAAACATAAAACTTTATATTGGTTTGTTCTTGCACTGAACTAACAATGGAAGAAAAGTGGGCTGTTTAGGTGTAAATGGTTTAGGGGTCGGGATTTTTCAGTAATTTCGATGAGTAATTTTTTTTTTTTCTGTTATAGATGGGAATAAATTTAAGATTGGATTATTGGAGATATTTATTTGGTCATTTAAGCAAAAATTCCTTCAAATCCAATCCAGATCTTTGCTTAAATGACCAAATAAATAGTCCAATCTTAAATTTATTCCCATGTATAACAGAAAAAAACAATTATTCGTCGAATTTTGGGCCTCTTGGTGTTTTATGGTCCACGTTTCGGCACAGTATAGTTCGCTACCTAGAATAAAGGAATGATATTTTTTTTTATTTGTATCAAATGTAACATTTTGATTCCGCAATACCGTGTTTAGGATCCCAATCTTCTTTTTATCTCGAGAAATTTTCCTCGTTATGTCTTTATCCAGAGATCCTACCTCATTTATCCACACACATAAATATTAAAATTCACTGCTGCCTGGAAAGTAATAAAATTAAAAGCACTTATTCTACCCGACACTGTCACCAAAACTATCCCTACTTTCTACTTCCTGTCAGCTATTTCTAGTTCTTTCTGGAGATGAACATCGAAAGTGGCATATATAAATGAAAACATCAAATGATAAAATGTAAATAAATATATAATTTTTTTTCAATACAATCGACAAAAATGTTTCTCTACATAGCTAAGAACATTCCTGATGCGTATTAATTATTTTCTTAATATAAATTATATCGCCTGTTTGGGATATATTTGTCAAGTACTTACCAACCGGGTATCGGCCTTGATTGCAACCCAATAAAATCCCTCCGTCCTTCATTGACTATTGTCACAAGTTTTTAAATCAAACCGACAACGATTTGAGCGAAACTCTCTCCTCCCCCTCCAACAAAAAAAAAAGTACTGCAAAAAGTAAAGAGACAGCTAAGCCGATAACGACGCCCCCCTCCCAGTTAGGGCCCCAATTTTTATCCTGCCCGGTTTAGAAGCCGACGCCGGGAAATTACTTTCAGCTAACAAGGCTCAATTTTTTCACGATTGACAAATGAACGATAAAGGGGAGATAGCCCCAAGTTTGTGATTAATTTTTGAGCATGGCTCGGAACCGTTCCAACCGTCTCATCACTGATTACTCTATTGTATCTTTATCGCGCTCTATCTCGCCTCCTTGACAGTTTTATGATATCGTTCGGCGGTTTCACTGCCCATTTATAGTGCTCATTTTATCTTTTATCCTAAAAGCCTTATCTTTAATGGTTTTTATACAAATGTGTGTTATATTAATATATTTCATAAGAATATATTTATATATATATATATACATATATATATGGGCGTAGGAGTGATGAGGTTCGGTCCATGGACTGTCTGCTTCGGGGAAAGAAATATAGGTCCTCGTGCGCCTGCTGAATCCGGACATCCATAATCCGTGGATCTTGACCGGTTCGTCACTGTCCTTGAACCCGAGTGAGTCGGTTGGAAGGACACTGCCGAATTGGCCACAAAGGGACTTATGGAGCTATGGATAGCCTGCCGCTGCACCATGGAAACCATGGTTCGTAGCAACGTGAGGTTGGGTGACCCCCTCCAGGCTGTCTGTGCTCCCGCAAGCAATACAAGTCTGTATACACAATAATATACACATCGCGCGGCCAAAGATCTCCATGGTATCATATATATATATATATATATATATATATATATATATATATATATATATATTTATATATATATTGTGAGAGAGAGAGAGAGAGATTGAGTTATCATACTGCCAAAAGTGCATCTTCTTACAACCCGAAAGGTTGTGAGTTCGAATCCCAGTCTCGGTATTCCTCAAACATTTATCCACCCTCACCCTCGGGTGTGTGATACCGTCAGAATTGGAGGGGGGGGAGGGGAAAGAGAGTAGGTTATAGAGTTATGGGTAGCTCCTTCCCCTGCACCGTGGAAACCATGGTTGACAGCAGCATGGGGTAGGGTGACCCTCTCCAGAGATTATCGTCCCAAAAAGAGTAATATATATATATACATATATATATATATATATATATATATATATATATATATATATATATATATGCGTACAAATACATTCATATTTTGTCTAATTAGGAATTGACCAGTTATTTGCCACTTCTATAAATTTGTTTTTATTGAATACTAGTTTCGAATGTTATAAATTCATCTTTAGTTCTAAAAACACTCAAAAATTCAAAATTCAATTTGGTATTATTATACATATTAAATTACATGTAATATAAATCAGTATTATTGAACATTTATGAACTATGAATTTAATTAAGACAAGAAATCATATATATGTTGGTACACACCAAGATTATTTTGTTGCTCCAGAAATAGCTTAGCTCCGAAAGGTTTCATCGTTTCATGATATCAAACCAAATTTATGGACTTTCCAGCTTATGTTAGTTCTAAACATGAAAGAGCATTTTCATGATTTTTTTTTGTATTTAAAAAAAATATTCTTGGAAACATATGAAACGATTTTTCCCAAAATAAAAGTATATTTTTTAAAAATTTTATTCTTTATCGTATAGAATAGGAGGAAGTCATACCGTCTACATCTTACGTCCCCTCTTATGTCGCCTCAGGTTAAAATTGACCATTTACAAATGTACGAGAAACCTGTGTCAATGTTAAAACTGATTATTTTTTAATGAAATAAGGGCATTTATCCTCTCCATGGCTAGTATTATTTTATAATTAGAGCCCAGAACCTCGTGCAATTGCACTTATTTTCTGCTGGCTTGAAATTCACTGGGGCCAATTTATTTACACGAATTAAGACATCCTAATTAACTTATGTAAGTTTTATTTTGTATAAAATTGCACGTTTATAACTTTTTTTTGTAAATTGGACTTTTATGTTTTGTCTGCATAAAATTTCATATTTAGCCGTAATTAAAAAAATTAAATTGCTTGGAAATGTAAACATTTAAACAAAATTACGAAGGAAGTTTCATGAAGTTATGACTGTTTATAACACTGAAGAAGTTTCAATTATCTGAAAAATTCTTAAAAGTTTTTCAAGTTTTTTTTTTCTTTCTTTAAATTCGTAGAAGCCAGTTAATCCCAACCATTCCATTCTCTTCCTTGTATGTTCCATCGTACTACACTCGGTCTATCCTAGGCAACATAATCATTCAAACAAATAGTTTTTCGGAAAAATATATGTTTTATAATTTTTGGACATAAATTAACTTATGGATATGATAATAAACAACAACTAGTCAGTTATCTGCTCATGGTTTCCATCTTAAGAGCTTTGGACGTTTTACAATTATTTTTACAGCACGAAAATCCGGGCTCTACTTATGAGGCATCGTATACAAACTATAGGAATTCTATGGTCATGGAATTCATTTCTTTTGGACCAAGTGGGGTATATTATTGAATAATTTGGAAAGTTCAGGATTTTATTATGAATTCTGATGTGTAGTAATTCGATTACAGAGATTCGGGAAAAAATAGGGTGGTTTTGTTGAACAACTCAATACAACTTTTTAATGAATTGGTAGTTTGGAGTGTTTTCCCAGAACACTCACTCGAGCCCGTTCTAATATTTTGGAGAGGAGCTGTATAAAAAAAAAGGAGTCATATTTTAAAAAACATCAAGGAGTGATTCAGGTCTTTGCGATTTCCCTTCGTAACCATATTAATACTCTATAAGAAAAAGCAACTTTTTAAGTCTTGCTTATTTCATAAATATGATATATATTTTCAATTTGTTTTTATACACATTTCAGCTTAAAAGAAGGTCTAAGCTATATATATATATATATATATATATATATATATATATATATATATATATATATATTATCAATTTATAAAATTGCGTAGTTTTCTTTAAATTCGTGCGATTTATAATTTCAAAAAACAACATTAAAACACTACAAACTCTGTTCGGAACATTGATTGAATGCAGAGTAATACTCAGATTATGCGTGGTTTTGACTGATATGATTTAAAAATTTGGAGGCGCTGACATGAATCTCGAAAGTAAGTCTGGCTCAGATGTCTTCGACCAAGGAATCGAATAGCGGCATCGAACCCTTGGCTCACTTATTGATTCATATGGCAAAGAAAGATGACCTATATTAATAGGTGTGTAAAATGTCAATTATTTATTAGTGATGCACAAACGTATTTTATTCCCTAGTAAATACAGTAATATTTTTTACATACTAGAAATACCTGAAGTTGGCTATAAAGAGGAGGAATTAAGGATCAAATTAAAACTCCGTTTGGTACGTCAGCCCTCATGCCTGACCTGCCAACTTCAGGCACGTTCCAATCTCAAAAACAGGCGATACAATTATTAGGCGTGATAAAAATAAAATTACTTCCGAAACTGAATTTTTTTTAAATATTTGGTAATATTCAAGAACTGTGAGTGACGGTTTTAGAGAAAACTGGGGGCACAGGAGGAATTGAAGACGTTACAAACTCAGGAACCGTTACGTCTAGTAACTTAGCTACTAATACCTGATTGAATTAACGGTTACCAACAGAATGTACCTTCCTACAAAAAGCAAATGGATTTATAAAAATGTGCTTTGATAAATTAATCTACTCTTATAATGTTTTGATTAGATAAATAAAAATCTAGTCCGTGAATGACACAACTTTCGCTAATCTATAAATTTTAAAAGTTTCCATTTAGTTTCTAAGAAAATTTCATTTAGTTTCCATGGAAACATAATAGTATGAATTATTATTTACAACAATAACTGAACTTTATATATGTTTTTCGTCACTCTTCACTACCTTATATTTTAGATATTGATTTTTCTAAAATCTTTAGCTTTCCAAAGGTTTATTATACATAAATAGTATTACTCTTATTTCCGGAAATTTGTTTTTAATCTGGGAAAATATTTTTTTCTCCTTTAGTTAAATATCAAATTATTTCATGATTTTTATTTATCCTTTTTTCATTATTATGAACTACGAGAGAAGGTTAATTATTTCAAATAAACAAAATTAAAGGTACATTAGAGGAATCCATTTTGATAATGCGGCATTCAAGCCCTGTTAGACTATTTCAATGAGCATAAGACCAAGCTGATAATAAAGACCATTTAATTGTATTTTGGTATACCGACCTTAAATACATAATTTCAGTTTCGTGTAAATCGTTGATATTAAGTAGTACTTCCGTTAAGTCCAATACGATATATCTTTGCTGATGCTGGTTCGATTTCGATGATTTTATTTGTTTTGTAGGAAATTTTATTACCTTCCATATGATTGCACATCATAAAATGAATACTTTTTGAGTTATACGAAAATAAAATATTCTTTTCGTCATAACTCTTTTGGCTGCATGTTCTCGGTGATATATTACATATATAAAAAGTTAAAGGGCTTTAAAGAGAAGCCTTTAGGCAAGTTTCATCAAAACCGTTACAGCCGTTTTCGAGAAAATTGTAAAAAATGTAAAATTTATGGGTATAAAGTGGCACTTTCGGTAAGTCGATTTTAGCGAAAAAGATGCTGGTAGTAGCACAGATATATAACTACTTTAAAAATATGTAATTTCAGATTCGTACAACTTTTCGTGTTTGAGCTACGCTGTTCACATACACACGCCTGGAACATTTTTCGAGATTTGGTTATTTGGACTCAGGGGAACTTAAAACGTGTATTTCTATTGAAAACTGTAATTCGAAATTTTTCGCAATTGCAATACTTTCCCTTTCTTACATATATTTCATATATCGGTAAGTGAAAGTAAAAAAAAAACATAATCATTGGAAATACAGAAAAACTATCATAAACCAACGTGATAATCAGAGCAAAAGAGGGAAGGCCTGGATGATGTAAAGATATACAATTATCATATCTTTTTACTTCCTTGTAAGCATTATCAATCAATCAAAAATTATATTAAAATACATTGTAATCACGAATATTTTCGGTTTTCAAATTTCAACGGCAATATCCATTCTGACCATCCCTGAATCCATTTCGGCTAGTTTCGTCGTGACGTCTGTACGTACGTTCGTACGTATCTCGCATAAATAAAAAGCGGTTAGCCGTGGAAAGTGAAACTTTTGTATTTGGGATTTTTGTAAAATTTAGTTGTGAACCTTCCTTTTTGGTTACTGCAAGAACACTGGAAGTGGTACTTTACTTGAAGGTCACAATTGATTTCGATCTAACATTATTTTAAAATATAATGCAAAGCTTTTCAAATTTGGTATTTATGATTTATATATTCATTTAAATAACATAATAGGTGTTGGTCCTAATTGGCAAACCAGAACTGGTACTTTACTTGAAGATCATAATAAGCTTTCATCAAAAATTATATTAAAATATAATGTAAAATGTCTCAAATTTGATAAATAAGACTTTTATATCAATACAAATAATATACTAAATTTTGGTTAAAATTTGTTGACCGAAAGGGGTACTTTACTTGAAGGTCAAAATAAACTTACTTCAAAATCATACTAAAATTAAATACAGAGATCATATGGTTGGGTGATAAAGGTTAAAAACGCGATTTATTCCCCACTCTAATTAAACAATTTTATTACTTGTTTTAAGTGTAAAATACTGGTTTTCCTCCTCTTTTGTGAAATAAACAAGTCTGCTACATAATATAATTATATAAATTAAGCGGGTTTTTCTGCTTAAAATGTCGAATTTCCGTTGATTTCCAATAGGAACTTGTTACCTATTGAAAGAAAACGACATGTAATAACGGAATGAGACCTCCATAAACAAGAGCTTGTGTGTGTATAGATGGATAGATGGATGTCGCGATGCCGAGTATCGTTTTTGAGATACTGTAATCTTCTGAAACTAATAACCAAATTCAGGATCACTTTTTGAGCCGCGGATTTATAGTTTAATAGGCGTACAAGGAAGTCATGGGGTGTCCACAGCATAAATTTTTATGGGTAATTTATCATGACAATTTTTAATACTGTACGCCAAAAATATTTATAAATATCCTTATAGTTAGAGTTAGTAAGGTTTTGGATTCTTAGAAAAAATTAAAATAGAAATCCCTTCTTACAGATAGTCTTACAGTATTCTTTAATAATATTCAAAATTCTACCTACTTCATCTGGAAAAGCGATCAACGTGGAATCCTCATACAAGACTGAAACGAGAAGAAACATCACTTCGATTCAGGTAAAACTTATTAGACAAACCCCCTACATTTTTTGTGAATTAAAGTTTTTGATAAAAATTAATTTCTTTCGGCTGATTTCATAGGTTACTGAAAGAATTTGTAAGAAATTTTGTTTTTTAAAAAGAATAATGTTTTAATTAAGTACTATGGTATAAATAACTGCTGGTTGAAGGTAAACCATTGTAATTTAAAAAATTTGAACATTGTAAACGTTTTCATTTTGTCACTTAACATGCTTTACCAACAAAGCGCCTCATTATCAATTTATCGCAAAAAGCTCATCAACATGATTACAATCAGACCTGCTCGGACAACACCTATTTGGAGTTTATGCTCTACAGTGCTACTCAGTCTATAGTTGGCAAAATAATTTTGCATACACACAGTTTTTCGAACAAAAACATATTCAATAATTTATTGAAAATAAATCAATTAGTGGATATGATAACAAACAACATCCGGATAAATTATATTAAATAATTTCTAATTTATAGGGAAGTTACTATATTATAATAAATTAATTTGTGAATGACACTTTCCCTTTGATCTATATTTTTATATTTAAAAAAAAAATTGTTTATAACATTAGTTACGACGTTTCGAAGTACTTCCTCGTCATCAAGATATGTATACTTTCTTTAAATTACATGATTCTCTCCCCATGTATAGTTCCGACATCTGTATAGTTCCCCATGTATAGTTCCGACATCTGTATAGTTCCCCATGTATAGTTCCGACATCTGTATAGTTCCCCATGTATAGTTCCGACATCTGTATAGTTCCCCATGTATAGTTCCGACATCTGTATAGTTCCCCATGTATAGTTCCGACATCTGTATAGTTCCCCATGTATAGTTCCGACATCTGTATAGTTCCCCATGTATAGTTCCGACATCTGTATAGTTCCCCATGTATAGTTCCGACATCTGTATAATTTTACTTCGTCAATCCTAGCTGGTTTCATTATAAAAAATTATTTGAGGAGTAACTTTTCTTTTCCATCTTTGTCACATATAAATATGATATGGTAGTATAAATTTTTACGGGTGAAGGGTTAAAATCCGTACAACCTAAATAAAAACAAATAGCGGAAATTGGTCGAGCAAAAATATTATTCATTCCGTAACAGTTGTGATATTAGCTAGTTAGTTAGTTATCTGCTCATGGTTTTCATCTAATTAATTATATCTTATTCAAATATAAACCCGAAATGGGAAAAATGATCAGAATTGAAAGACAACCCATCCAAAATGGATCGTAAATCAAAAAGTTCTACCGGCAAAGATGAATGATTCAAATTTTTCGAAAAGGATCGATTTGTCGATATATCGGTAGAAATTTGGGATTATCACAATTGACCAGTCCATACGTTATTAAAAAAATTATCAGTTGGCAATAAAAAACACTTAAGCGGAAAATGCGTTGCCATAGTGCGTGAATCGCGTATGATCGTACGAAAAGTAGCAAAAAATACCCCAATAAGAACTTGTGAGGTTTTCACGTTTTACATAACAAGCTCCAACCTATCTAATTTGTTAAGAAAAAATAGGAATTTATGAAAGAAAACAAAATATATATATATATATATATATATATATATATATATATATATATATATATATATATATATATATATATATAAAGCTTAAATGACGTAAATGGCGGAATTTTATTTTTCGTCACACATTTTTGCACGTTTTCAATTTGTTTACTGCAACGTAATCCGGGCTCTACTTATAAATTAAATTGTCCATAACAATCTTAATATCCCGTATGCTCTAGGTTTAGCAGAAATTAGAAACTTTTTCTTCCATTGCAAACTCCATACCAATACAAACTCATCAGCTTCTGACCTTCCCAATGCGATTCCAAGTAATCTTGCGACACTTCTGAAAAAAATATGGCTTCGTGACCTTTTATCATGAGGTTATTCACTAATCAGTGTCACATCAGACTGTATATTTACTTGACTGTATTTTTGTAATGCATACATTTCTAATAAAAAAAAAAAATGAAAAAAGTGAGAATATGAAAAAAGAGGTTATTCACTAATCAGTGTCACATCAGACTGTATATTTACTTGTATTTTTGTAATGCATACATTTCTAATAAAAAAAAAAAATGAAAAAAGTGAGAATATGAAAAAAGAGGTTATTCACTAATCAGTGTCACATCAGACTGTATATTTACTTGTATTTTTGTAATGCATACATTTCTAATAAAAAAAAAAATGAAAAAAGTGAGAAAGAAACGTAGAAGATTTAAGTTATAAAGAAATAAGAAATGAAAATTAAAGATAATTTGTTGTAAATTCCAATGAATTGATAGAGTGAAATAATCTCCAAACTTCTGTTTTAAGAAAATTCGTTTTATAATTGATTCGAGATTTCATAGCCTGATAAAAAGGTGACAGCTAATTAAATCAATGTAGAATAAACTTTAATTGAAAACGAAAAAGGAATCGTCTTTCATATTCTAAAAGAAATATCAATTATTTAGAGAGTAAATTCTATTTTGTTAAAATTCAATTATTTTTATATTGTTTCATGCCTATTTCTGTTAATATATATTATAAAAGCAATTAGTTGACATCCGCATGATGGTATAGAAGGATCAATCTAATTAGGGATTGATAAATTATTTGCCACTTCTATAAATAAGCCAAATACACGGGAAAAACTTGAAGATCGTTAAATCAGAGATTAAAGGAGCATATGCTTGCATATAATTATAAGACAGAGAATTCCAACTTTGCAATTCATTTAAATGAAAATAATCATAAATTCATCAAAGACTCAGGAGCTAAATTAATACATCACGTTGAAAACAGCCTCAAATTAAATATATATGAAGCACTGGAAATAATAAAATCCTTCAATTCCTATCCAGATATTTGCTTAAATGACCAAATAAATATCTCCAATAGTCCAATCTTAAATTTATTCACATCTATAACAGAAAAAACAATTACTCACCGGTATTACTGGAAAAATCCTGACCCTTAAACTAATTAAATCAACTTAAACTAATTACACTAATTAAATCTAATTTAATATGTATAATAATACCAAACTATATTTTGAATTGCTTATTTTTGAATTTTTTTGTGTGTTTTTAGAACTGAGGATGAATGTATAACATTCGAAACTAGTTTTCAATATAACAAATTTATAGAAGTGGCAAATAATTTATCAATCCCTAATAAATGCAATTGCTTGAAAAACGTTAGCCATGAGCTTCCAAACGATGTTAAAATATGCTACATAAAAAACATACAATTCTTCTTTCACAATTTAATTCTTCGTTTATTAATGTTAACGTAGATTTAAATTTTGATAAATATATTCAATTGCTAAAAAGTGATAACTCGTAACTGCCAAAAAAGCAGTTTTCATGTTTCGGTGTTATTATTATCAACAAACTATACGTCATCGACTGTTGAGACCTCGTACGTTTTTGCGAGAACGATATGTGTGAAAAATAGAGTGATATCTAGTATCTGATAAGCAATAAACTTGTCTGGTAATGACTCGCATTATCACTAACAGAGAACAGCCGAAGAACTGAAAAAAAATTATTTTATTATATTTTGATTAGAAACAAGTATCCAACTTTGGTATCGTCACCTAAATTCACACCCTCAACCCCGTTATCTAACGTTGTATGCAGTTCTTCTAAAAATAGGGATTGAAAATATATTTATAATCTTACCCTCTATTCTGTTTTATTTCTCGTGCGTATTTTAACAGAAAATTCAGTTCATTTTGTCTCCTGAAGTGTGTAAATCCTAAGTTTTCTTTTTTTTTTTTTTATTCAATGATTTTTTTTTTTTTTTTTGAAAAATTACGATATGCTGGTAAAAGGGAGCGAACAACCAGTTTTTTTTGGCCATTACTTTAATAAATTTCATTCATTTTAAAGAATTTTATTTTATTTCATACTATTTCTTATTCGGAATTTCATGTTATTCGGAATAGTCCTCACCTCATTATTCCGGATAAACGGGATTATACTTTACATGAAATTATCAGAGTAAAAAATAAGGAGATATGAAAAAAAAAAAAAAGGTATCTAGGAAACCGAAATTTTCAATAGAACAGTTACTAAAATATGATTTCCTATCAAATTTTTTAAATTGTTTTTCTTTAATTTTAAAAAATTTTTGTCGTTAAAATTTATTTTTAATTGAAACCAAAAAGATTTTTAATATTCGATCGGCAAAGGTAAACTTATAGTCTTGGCTGTACGGACACAGAGAGGAGATATGGAAGTAAGGCCTTATAAACAAATATTTGAATATGCAAGTATTAAGAAGTAGCTGAAGAGCCCTGGAACCTGTGTGCCTCTCAGTGAGGAAGAGGGGGAGGAGAGGGGCGGGCCTACACTTCAGCTCTGGAATAGTTAGGAATTCCAGCAATGCACGTGGCTCTAGAGTTTGGCGGGAGCCTCTCTGGAAAAATATTTTGCTCTCTGAGGTCACTTATCCTGCAGCGAAATTGTATTCATCTCGGAGTGTAGCGCTTTTAATAGGGTTAGGAATGGCGAGAATTTTAGAAATTAGAAACATTGTAAACACAGAAATTTTCATCAGGAATCTCACAACTGGTGTAGAAAGCAATCGTTACTTCAAGCACTAATAAATATGTGCCGCGTATTGTTAAATGTTTCTATGTCAGTAATAATAGGAAATGAATTAATTGTAAATCGCTATGCAAGCACATTAATTCAAACTGTTCCCAATGTTTTATTAGCGTTTTAGAAACAGAAAAAAATCAAAGATTTTGTTGGAACTGAATTTGAAAGATTTTTTTTGTGTGTGTGCGCGTGGGAAAACGGAAATTCTCAAAAGATCTTTGTCGATCTTGAATAGTAGGTTTAAAAAAAAAACAAAAAAAAACTATAACATCTTTCAATATCGCACTACAATAGATCTGTTTTGAGATTTTCTTTCCGAATAGTATTCAATTTATTAAATTAAAGGTTTATTACTTATACTTTTACACTAAATTAAATATGTCATTAAATTCATTTAACTGAAAGACGTAAATTTAAAAACACTTGAGATCTCGAGGATTTGACTTAGAAACATAAGTTTGTAATTTTGAATAAAATGGAATCGCCGTGCTTTGAATGCAGGAGTTAAGAATTGCTTTGATTCATAGAAAGATTGATCCAAAAATAGGACCGACCTTAACCTCACTGTCCGTCTACAAAAATGTCGAACGCTCGTTCAGCAGCTATCGTTGTTTATTGGACGAAAATTGGGGAAGTTTAATTCCAGAAAAACTTAAGTAATATTTGATTATATATCTTTATAAATAAATATTGTTGTAATTAATGTTAAATTCATTTTTTGTTTTTTTTAAGATAAGATTAGGGTTGAATGTTCCTCCTTAGTTACGTATTTGTTTTTATATGTGTGAGTTATTTACGATGTTTGCTCATGTGCCTTTTTCGTATTTAATAATATTTTTTTTCTGTTTTACTATGTTCATACTTTATAAATATGATTGAATTTGCGCCGATTTTTTCTGATTGAAAGCTCTAACCACCGATACACCGGATCTGGTCGTGATCAAACGGGAAGGAGGAAGATGGTGTGCTTAACGTCATGGGTTCCATTCTTTTTTACCGAACGTTTTCTGCTTGAAGTACTCTTCGATAAATAAAATAAATGTAGCGACAGGATCGATACAAGCTCGGATCGGTTCGATTTATTATCTTAAACATTTAGGTATTTTTCTTCCTTGAAATTTGGCTTAAAATTATATTTCTCATTCATAAACAACAATAAGGATGCCGTAACGATTGAGAGGGATGATTATCATTTTTCATTTACCCTTGTAGACTACAGAGATTAAAAATGGATAAATTTAGTGATAAATGGAAAATATATTTGTTTCTTTTTTTTTATCTGATTAAATATTGCCTAATTAAACCATGTCAGACTATACTTTCACCTACTATATGTTTTATTTATAAATGATTGCTATATCATTATATATTAATTTTATCTTTTTCCTGCGTTAATATTAATAAATATGAAAAAAGTATAGAAAAACTCTGAAAAACTATTCTTTGCTAAATTGTTTTATATTTCCCAATGTACCGTTTCCTCTGTAAAAAGGTATTAATAATTTCTTAAAAAATAACTTGAAATTAATATTGTGAGACTAATTATTTAAGTCTTCACGGATAAGATGTTCTGCTATAACATTGTAACTATCCGGTGTTTCCATATTTTAGACATTTGGTTGTAGTATACAAATAATAAAATGTATTATAAAATTTATAATATTCACAATATATAAAAGTTATAATAGTAAAATAGAAAATATATAGTGTAATAGAAACAAATCAGTAAATTTTATTTCTATTTTTCTTCTTATTTGCTTTCCACTGTCTATTATTGCATTGCTTTTATTATTCCCTTTTAATATATATATATATATATATATATATATATATATATATATATATATATATATATATATATACATATAATAAAATTTTCATTATGTTATATCATCATATTTAGTAAATATACTCGTAAGTAATACTTTATTGGCGTATTTAGTTTAGTATAAACGATAGTAGCTTTTAGTAACGTTTTATTAGTAACTTTTTCAATCGAATTTGATCAATATTTTAGATATTTTGCTTGGAAAAAAGTAATTCGTTGAGAAGTAATTTATTAGGAGTATACCCGGAAGAGTCGGGACATCAGCACTGCGTGGAGGGCTCTAGACCGTAGCCGCAATGCGACGCACCACCGCCGCACTTGCTCGGACGTGTCCTCAAGTTCTTGGCGACCGCTGGGAGTATCCAGGGAGGATCCAGGGTATCCAGGACTAAATAGCACCCACTACGGAACTGATGGGGGTCTTTGACCGGGCCTGACCCAGATCGATGGCTGGTTGCCATGACAACCGGCAGAGTCGCTGCCGTCTGTTTACATTCCAGTCTCTCTTCCGCACTACCCTCGGAGGGTCCCATTGCTCCACTGAATCCGAAACGTAATCAATTATTTATTTTGTGAGTCAGGAATAATAAGTTCTGAACAAGATATGATCAGTATGTAGGAGGGAGAAACCATGGTCTTAAAAATCCCCTCTAAGGATATTTATGTATTTTTAAACAAATTTAGAGTTAGTTATTTGAATGGCCTTATAAATAAGCAACAGCGTTTTTATATATACACCTACATAATACAAAAAAAAATTGGTCCATGCCGTCCTCAAATATCTTGTTAACTCCAATTAGTAGAACATTAAGACATTTGTTCTTTTCTTAGCTTTTATTTATCCGTCCAATTAGTTTATTCCTTAAAATATGGGGGCATCATTTTCTCTCATTTGAACCCTTCACTCAGCTAATTACTCGATATCCTTTCCAGTAGTGGACCCAGGATTTAATTTTGGAGGCTAAAACCGGGATCTAGGAATTGAGATACCTCATAGCAACTGGGAGATCTCCCTCGGGAAATTTTTAATGATTACTGATCACGTTTTTACTCCATTTGTAGAAGTGAACTTGAATCGTTAGAAATTCAGATTTGAATTCAATGATGTTTTTAGAGACAAGACTTTTATAATTTTTCTTACCACCTGCTTGCATTATTAAGCTGAAGTGTGTAGTTTTTAACCCATCAGGCACCGAGGTGTGAGAAAAGCGAATACTGGCATTTGATGCAAAATTATCACAAATAGTTAACTTGAATGTCACAACACGAGAAATAAAATTTAATTGTAGTCCTACATTAATATAGCTATTTTTTGCGGTATGATTTAAAAATAAAATATCTTGTAATTGTTTAATTATTTGGCTCAGATCATTTAAAGAAAGAAAAATAGACCAATATAACAAAAATATAATTTTTATAATTCGATGACCCAGAGCTTCCTTAACGATACTAACTTTCATGGCTCATTTTGTACTTTCTAATCTTTTTGTACCTAACCTATATAGCCTACTTAGAAACCTTGTCTACCCTTAATATTTCTTTTCGTATAAATTTCCTAATTTTTATGAAAAATCCGTTAGTCTTGAAATAAAAAATACACAAAACACTATTTTTGTTCAGTATTTAATTAAATAATACAATTGGCACAAGTATGATCCAACTAAATTGTCGATTTAGTTTAAAGGGGTTAATGGCTGTTCCTTCAGCTAGGCTTAGCAATCAATTTGTACTTTTTATCAACACCTGACTAAAGTTGAAGTTGTCGCGCACACCAAATCTGGCTAATGAGTCATCTATTCTAAGGAATGAGTCATCTATTCTAAGGAATGAGCCATCTATTCTAAGGAATGAGTCATCTATTCATAGGAATGAGTCATATATTCTAAGGAATGAGTCATCTATTCTAAGGAATGAGTCATCTATTCTAAGAAATGAGTCCTCTATTCTAAGGAATGAGTCGTCTATTCAAAGGAATGAGTCATATATTCTAAGGAATGAGTCATCTATTCTAAGGAATGAGTCGTCTATTCAAAGGAATGAGTCATATATTCTAAGGAATGAGTCACCTATTCGTAACAGCTATGACTTCTGCAAAAGCACTTACAGTTATTTTATTATCGTACTTGCAATAAGCCTTTTGCAGGACTCCCCCAATGAAATTGAATAGTGGGAAATTAAAAAGAAGAAGATATACTGGACTTCAAAACCTGGTACGAAACATTCCGAACTTCTTTTTAGTCAAATGAAAAGAGTGAATCTCACCCAAACCTGACAAGAAACGAGCTGATAAATAAATAGGTATTATTACGGGCCGTTGTCTGTTAAAATATCAAATCAAGTTGATGAATTTAGTGGAAGATTCCTATATCGTATATGCCTATAGGATGCCCCTTGCCTACTACAGATTGTAGTGTTTACTTAAATCAGGCAATACTTAAACTTAAAGATATTACTTTGCTCAATCCTAGAGGCTTAGTGTGCTACGTAAGAAGCCTACAATTTTCTCACGATAGATCCATAACTTTCTCAACTAACACCATTTTTCTAAGGCGCTGACGTAATTTGTTTTTTTGGGATAGACATTCTTTTCTTCGAAAAAAAATTAACAGATGTTTTCAAACCAATTCAGTTCAGCTATATCATTAAATAATAGTTCAATAAATTGTCTAACTTGGAATTTTCAAGAATATACTTTATTTCATCCTTGGTTATTTTTAACTTCAAAGAATGTTCCCTAATTTCCGTTTCCGATTAAGCAGACTTTCGGATTATCGGGACTCCAGTGTGTAATACATATCATATCAGTAAGCATGTTCAATCGATATTTAAGGTAGACTTTTGGATTGAGTATAGGCTATAATAGCCTTCAAATGATGATTAAATGCATTAATGAATAATAAAATTTATTCGTCTTACTTTTACAAAAATAGCTAATTGTAATAGTTATAATTGTCGATTTTTATACATCATAAAGAAATATCTGATGTGGACAACATATGATTTCCTTGTACGCCTATTGAACTATAAATCGGTGGTTCAAAAAGCTTGGTTACTAGTTTCTGAAGATTGCAGTTTCTCAATAATAACACTCGGCGTCGCGACATCCATCCATCCAAGTTCCCAAGAGACTTCTTCGTATTCTGTGACAACATTAGAGCTGTCAATGTCACTAGATAAAACATTGGAAATCGACAGTTTCGACATTTTAAGCAGAACATCGCACTTGACAAATATTTTATTCTCCTGCTGCAGACTTGTTCATCTCACAAATGGGAAGAAAACAATTATTTTACACTCAATATTAACATTTAAAACAAGTAATAGAAGTGTTTAATTAGAGTGGGAAAAAAAATCGCGTTTTTAACCTTTATTACAGAACCATATTATCTCTGTATTTAATTTTAATATAATTTTTGATGTAAGGTTATTATGACCTTCAAGTAAAGTACCCTTTTCGGCTCATTAATTTTAACAAAAATCTAGTAAATACATTCCTATTGAAATAAAAATCCTGTTTACCAAATTTGAGATGTTTTACATCATATTTTTATATAATTTTTGATGAAAGTCTTATATGATCTTCAAGTAAAGTACAACTTCCGGTTTTCCAATTTTAACTAAAATTCATTATGTTATGTATAGTAATATTATAAATTATGTTATTTATAGTGTCTTAAATACCGAATTTGAGTAGTTTTTCATTCTATCTTTTGATTTTGATGAAAATTAATAATGACCTTCAAATAAAATACCACTTCCGGTAGTCATGTAGTGACCAAAAAGGAAGGTTCACAACTAGATTTTACATTAATACTAAATACAAAATTTTAACTTTTTACGACTACGACTAGGCGTTTTTGATTTACCCTAGCGTACGTACAGACGTCACGACGAAACTAGTCAAAATGGATTTAGTGATGGTCAAAATGGATATTTCCGTTTAAATATGAAAACCAAAAATTTTCGCGATTACAATACTTCCTTTACTGCGTACGAGGAAGTAAAAATAAGTTATGGGTATTAACGTTTATTTTCAATTCAGTAGTTATATATGTTTCTGAATTGTTTGTTTATAGTTATAGGTTTATGTAAGGATGTATCCATGGCACTTAATTTATATCTTTATTATTATTATTATTATTATAATGGCATTATGGTCCTGCTAGAACCCAGGCCTCCTCCACCACAGCCAACCAATCTCCACTATCCTGTGATCTCTCCCTCCATCTTCCGACACCCAGCCTCCTCTCTTTCGCTTGCCGCCCTATCCATCTTATTCGGACTCTTTTTACCAATGCCAGAATGTTGGGTTCCCCAAACAGTTCCAGTAGCTCCTCATTCCACGTCTTCTCCAAATCCCGTTCTCAGCAACTTCGCCCCATATTCTTCTTATGAGTTGAGCATTCTTTCTGATTTTCTGTTCAAGGGCCATGTTTCACACCAGTACATAACCACTTGTCTCACTATGGTTTTGTAGACAAGAATTTTCATTCTATTAGAGAGTGATCTAAACTTTAACACTCTTTGCAGCGAGAAATAGCATATATTTCCTGCTGCTATCCTGGCCTGTATTTCGCTCTTTACTTTCTTGTCGCCTGTAACCAGGCTTCTCAGGTACTTGAATTGGTTTACAGACCTAAAGCTGTGATCTCTGAATGTTATTTTTCCATTTACTTCCTTTTTCATTCTTGAACTTTTCATGTACACTGTCTTATTTTCATTAACTCTAAGATCCAGTTTAGCAACTGCCTCTTCGAATTCCTGTAATGTTCCTGATAATGCTGTCTGGCTTCTAGCTGTAATGATATCATCGGCGTATGCGACATGTTGCGACAGGCGATTGTAGATGTTACCCATTTATACCTATGTATACCTATATTTATGTCTTTCCTTTATCTTATTTCAAAACATCTGAAATTTTCAACTCTCAACCAGCTATGATTGGGGTGATATGCATCGATCTTTTCACACACTTAAATCAATTATAAATAATATTAATTATTAATAGTTGTTTTTATGCTTCATCGTTTGGAAGAAAAATATAAATTTCATTTTAAGACTCATTGGTAATTCTATTACTGAGAGAAAACAGTGACAGAAAGGTAGAGGAGCTAGAGAGGACATGATAGACAAGATGGCCGCCTGCTAATCACTGAACTTGCTACCGATCGGCTAATTAGTTAATATCTATCTCAGGTGAAGGCTCGATAAATGCCCATCCCTTCCAGTCTAATGCTCTAACGGATTAATGCCTTCTCCTCTCAGTAATTATTATACCAACTTTTCAATAATTGTGTCTAATATTGATAATTAAGGATTAATTAATGTGAACTGTAAAAACGAATTAATTAAAATTATTCCTTAAGCAGCCACTGACGATCACTCCAAATGGAACAATGAAGTAGAGAAACTGGAGTGCTTGGAGGGAAATCGGATTAACGGTAGGTGTTATGTCCGTCACATGGATTTGACTACAGACGGACAGATGATCATGTCTAAAACATGAAACGCGAGTCGAAATTTTCGATACTGAGGAAAAAAATTCTTTCCATTTACAAAGCTACCCTACCTTCGGCAGTGAGGAAGTAAAATTAAAAAAAAAAAAAATTAATTTCAAGAATATTTAAATTATAAATCCACTAAAAATGTTCATTTCCTTTTAATTAATATTTTTTAGCATAATTTATTTATTTTTTTTTTTATTCACATCTGTCTATGAGACAACTAGTGAATGTGCTCACAAACAACATGTTAATATGGCATGAGAAAGAGTAGCATCCAGCGGCAGCTCTTCCTGTCGTGATTATCGTGCATGGTTAGGCTAGGAGATCCCTCATCCAGCTCCTCTTCAGCCTTCTGCTGGTGTTGTCAGGCATATTGGTTATCACCATGTCTTGCATGAGTATGTTAGGAGGTCCGTGTAAGCTATCGTGAAATCGTTTGTAGTGGGTCCGTATGTGTTTGTTAACTGTTGGCTTATTGAGGTCTGCATGTAAGGTCACGTAGCTAATATACAAAGGAGCTTTGGTGATAGTCCTAAAAGTTTTTGACTGAAAAATTTCAAGTTTTTGTATGTGAGTTTTTTTGGCTGTACCGTAAATCTGTGAAGCGTAGGTCCAGATGGGCTTGAGTAAGTAAGTGTAAGTGTTCAATTTATGTCTAAGTTTCAATTTCGGACGTCTTGGAAGAAGTGAGTATAACAGTTTTAGTCTTTGGTTTAGCGTTTTTTTGTTTGTTGTTAATTTATGGGCCCCATGTCAAATTTCAAGCCAAGGTATCGAATTTTGTCTGTCTGCGGAATTACTACATTGTCGAGGTATATTGTAGGGCAGGTGTCTTGTCGAAGAGTAAAAGTGATATGTTGAGATTTGTCGAGTGGTTAATTCGAATTTTCCAAAGTTTGCACCAATCTTGAAGTGTTGTTAGATAATGTTGTAAATTTATATTTTAAAAAATGAACAAAATTTTAAGTTATTCATATCAATATTTTTTAAAAATATTTAATGAAATCAATATCGTAAATTTTAACTATACTGCCTCTACTGACTTATAATTTTTATGATTATTATTATAATACAGCCTAATAGCTGTGCAGTCCATTGTTCCACTCCATCATCTATTTATTATTTATGAATTTATTACACCCGTTCGGCAACACGGGTTTTGGAAGCTCCTCTGCCAATAATCTTCCTCTCTATTCATCAGCTCCGGAGATCGTTCCATCAGTCGGCTCAAAGCGGCACAAAGGTTAAAATACTCCCACTTTCACCTTCCACCCGCAGACGAACTTTTCTAGATACCTGTAATTATCTTCAGTCAGGAGGAGGGGAAGATCGCTCTCGGTGAGCATATGGGTCCCTGTCTTCCTCCGGAGGGTGTTCCTTTGTGCCCCAAACGCAGTGCTGATCGTTCCTACCTGTTCGGCAGTGTCCGAAACGACGCACGTTGGACATAGAAGGTCGAGGTCCTTGTCAATGTTATTTAGCTACGCCCGAAAGTCCCTACGCCCCGTGAGGACTTGCGGGACCCATTTAGCAGGTAAACGGGACTGGACGTTTATTGGTTCACATTGATATAATTCCGAACTTCGATTTTCAAGCCTTTATCTGCTCGTTATACATAAACAGATAGATCTAGAATTTGCAAGGCCGCGTTGAGTTGACTGTTTGATCTACTCTCATCTAAATTTGCTTCTAAATCGGGAAAGCCTTTTCTTGCTCGCTTAGCGCTCCGCAGTGTAGCTTTTTGGTAACGCACTATTGGAGTCTATCATCAGAAAAACACTTGAACAAGAAAAAAAAAACATATATACATATATATATATATATATATATATATATATATATATATATAATTATATTATATTATAGAAAACATAACAAGATTAACCAGAAAAAAGTAGAGCAAGAAAAAATAAATATATTAATTATATAAATTAATAAAGTATAAATATAAATTATATATATATTTTTTTTCTTGTTCTACTGTTTTCTGGTTAATCTTGTTATGTTTTCTTGTACATTTTTTGTGTTTTCTTTTGTAAATTGTTTTTGTTGGAGGTGACTCAAAGGGCCTTCAAGGATTTTGTTTTTTTTCTTTCTTAAGCCTTTTTTTTAAATATTGGTGAAGGCCTATTTCTATATTTTTATATGTATATACCCACAACAGTCTATAACGTAATAAATCAATAAATTGTAGAGCAAACAATTATCTCCAATCTCTCTATAATCTTCTCCCTCATTTATGTTCCACTCCATCAGTTTTCCTCACTTAGGATTGGTTGGAATGGTTGGATTTAGTGCATAGCGTGATGGACTTTAGGTCCGAGAGAATTCCAGCCACTCCCCTTTACTCAAAAAAAGTAAATTCAAGGTTGTTAGATGTTCCGTTTGGCGTGGAGTGGTTGGAGCGGTGTAATCGACAGTAACCTCCTTGAGGACAGTACTAGAAGATTCCAAACCATTATGCCTTTAGCCTCTCAAATTGCAGTAAACTACTAACTGGTAAAGGTTTCCCCAATTTCAGGTGTGAGGTCAAAAAAGTGCATAGATAAAACATTTCATATCGAAAGTCTAAAAATACTAATCGAAGAAATTGAGTACGTCACTCCAAAACTGTTCAACGAATCCTGAAGGACAAGGGTGTACCTTCCTTAAGGATGTGCCTTCCTTAAGGATGTGCCCTCCTTACGTTGGGACAAGTTATATGTACCGAGAAAGGTTGCATTTACACAGCTGGTCAGCAATGTTAGAACAACTGAGGATAGATAATGCTACATTAAACCGAACAACGAAATTGACTAAATGACAAAATACAAATATTTAGGATAATAAAGAAACGCAATATAATTAAAAGATAACAGCAAAGCAAGCTTAAATTAAGGATTGATAAATTATTTGCCACTTCTATAATTTTGTTTTTATTAAAAACTAGTTTCAAATGTTATACATTCATCTTCAGTTCTAGAAATACAAAAAAATTAAAAAATAAGCAATTTAAAATACTGTTTTAAGTTATACATATTAAATTAAATGTAATATAAATTAGAATTATAAAACATTTATGAATTATGAATTTAATCAAGACAAGAGATCAAATACATGTTGGTACTCACCAAGGTTTAAGTAGATTATATCAAACAGAAAAGGCTACATTAATCCTTGGTAAGTACCAACATATATTTGGTATCTTGTCTTAATTAAATTCATAATACAGAAATATTTTATAATACTAATTTATATCACATTTAATTTAATATGTATAATAATACCAAACTGTATTTTAAATTGCTTATTTTTGAACTTTTTTATGTTTTTAGAACTGAAGATGAATGTGAAACATTTATCTAGTTTTAAAACATTTTATCTAGTTTTCAATAAAAACAAAATTATAGAAGTGGCAAATAATTTATCAATCCCTGTTTAGATTGATCCTTCTATATTATCATGGATACGTCAACTTAACTTAGATTAGTATTTTTTTCTTTAAACAAATTTTTAAAAATCGGACACAGGCTGGGTGTACCACTCACACACCATCGCGACCGATTATTCCGCGTCGTACCGACTATTCCTTCTGTTTGCATACTGGAAATGAAATAGATATGTCATTGGAAAGGTATAGTCGAGTATATGTGTATAAATAAAAATAAAAATTCACTTTTGTTGCCGTTAAATCTGTGTGCTTTTGTCTCTGCCTGTACAACGATTATCGCCTGAGCTTCGACGATTATCTACGAACGAATTTCGACGGCTAGGTGATCTTAGTAATTATAAAATTGAAATCTCGTGAATGAAGGTTCGGTCATATGTTGCTAATTATATTGTTGTGAGCGGTGAGGTCATTGACTCAACAAAATTGATCAATTTTATTCGCTTCCTGTGCTTCCGCGTTAAGTTTAAGTCCAAAAATTCTTTCAGCAATCTCTGTCACATTTTCTCTATTAAATGCTACCAATTTATTCTTAATAAATATTAATTCTTTCTTTTTATCATTTATGGAAGCGGGCCGATGACTATTTAAAAATGTCACCAAAAGCGTCTTATTTTTTTTCTGTTTTAACACCTCAGATGCTGGAACTTAATTCTACGTTAAAAATAATCTCCTATAAATAATCTATTGATAAGCAATTTTCGATAGTACCGAACGATCGATTATCTCGGTTCATTCCGTTATACAATCGACTAATAAATTCATTTATGTGAAATCAAAAAGCGACATTTTTCATGCCACATCAGTTCAATTCATATCTGGATTCAACCTTATTGAAATTTATTTATTTACATATACATACTAATTATTTGGTTATTTCAACCACTGGGATTCATTTTGGTCTGTACTAAAAATTACATAATTTTAAATGAATACAGAAAAAAAATGTAAGAATTCTATTAACTACTAACGACATTAGAAATTGTAGTCTTGTCTTACCAAGTTGTATTTTATAGGCAGAGTGGATTATTTTTGTCACGAGTAAATTTTTGGTATGTCTTTTGATATCTGATGTTTTTAAATTAGGGAAATAGTATTTTTTAAGTATGGAGGTAATATTATTTGCATATTAAAAATTTCTCGATTATTCTGTACACGACAGACTTAAGTTATTCTTCTGTTATACGTGAATCAAAGATAATGGGTTGTGCGTGTTCCAGGAATGTTAACGAGGTAAAGATCAACAGGATTGCTTGTTTCGTGACAAGAAGTAATTGTTGCCTGTTGAGATTTGACATGGCTTAATCGTGTTTTCATTATTGACTTCAACCTCTTAGTTGTGTTAGGTCAGTGAAGTGTGTCTATGGATATGGCGTTTTCCAATTATTTCTGTGTAGGCACCTTGATGTAATTGATAACTGTGGCATTCTGAACGAATCGATGGTATGAAAGGATATTTTGAAACTTGATGTATCAGATTCTGATTAATCTGTCAGAATTGCAGGCATGATATTATGATGGAACTTTCCTCTGACACTTACTGGCTGTTATTAATTTCATGCCGACCCACTAGAAACGATTTAACAAGTGGGCACTGTAGCAAAGTTTTAGGGGAAACTGCCACGTCTCTTATGTCGGAGAATATTTAAAAACTGGAAAGTAATGGGACGAAAGATTAATAGTATTAATAATATATCCCAGAAAGTATAAAATCATGAAACAAATACCACAACAGTTTTTCCTTAGAGCATGGACCTGAAATGTCATGGTTTTAGCTGAATTACACCAGCTCATCTACTGATGACCAATTTTGTAATCGACAAGTCTGGGTCCAGGAATGAAAGTGAAAAAAAAAAATCTGATGAACACTTGCCTTCCTTGTACGCTTATTAAACAATAAATTGGTAGCCCAAAAAGTGATCCTGAATTTGGTTACCAGTTTCCGAAGATTGCAGTAAAAACGACACTCGGCTTCGCAACATCCATCTATTGACACGCGCACATGTTCCCAAGAGTTTTCTTCGTGTTCCATGACAACATTAGAACTGTCTGTGTCACTAAATAAAGAATTGGAAATCGACGGTTTCAACATTTTAAACGGAAGAACCCAATTAGTTTATATTTTATTCTCCTGCTGCAGACTAGTTCAACTCACAAAGTGGGAGAAAAACCAGTATTTTACACTCAATTTTAACACTTAAACCAAGTAATAAAAATGTTTAATTAGAGTGGAAGCTTGTAACAATTGATTTTTTATATAAGCTTATTATGACCTTCAAGTAAAGTACCACTTCTGGCTCATCAATTTTAGCCCAAATCTAGCACATTATTATTGATATAAAAGTCTCATTTATCAAATTTGAGATGTTTCACATTATATTTTAATATAATTTTTGATGAAAGTTTATTATTATTTATTATTATACATTAAGTACTGCTTCCGGTTTCCCAATTTAGACCAAAATCTAGTATGTTACTGAAATCAATATATAAATTATAAATACTAAATTTTACAAGTTTTGCATTATGTTTTAATATATCATAATTTTTTTATGGAAATCACTTATGACCTTCAAGTAAAGTACCACTTCCGGTGATCATGCAGTGACAAAAAGGGAGGTTCACAACTAGATTTTACAACAATCCTAGATGCAAAACTTCCACTTTCTACGGTTAACCGTTTTTGAGTTATATATATAGATATATATACGAACGTATGTACAGACGTCACGACGAAACTAGTCAAAATGGATTCAGGGATGGTCAAAATGGATATTTCCGTTGAAATTTGAAAACCGAAAATTATCGCAATTACAATACTTCCTTTACTTCGTACAAGGAAGTAAAAAGAGGGAAAAAATGTGCCAAGCAAGTGCTTACACCTTACTTATTTCTATTATAACTGTAAAGTGAGATTAATAACGACAATGATACCATTTTAGAGAAACATTGAGTAGAGAAAACCCTCCTAAGTTAATTACGAGAAGTGGAAGACACTAAGAGCTGAGTGTTGATTATATAATAATTGTAATTATAATTATTAACTTGATAAAGGAAGGGGAGTGCTGTGGAACGACCAGACGGGGCAGACAGTAAGTATCGCCCGGCTGCCTCCCGCCGGCTCTTACACAAGAGTGGTGTCAACTGGTGCGTTCAAATGGAGTGCGAATTTCCCGGCTGAGTAACTCTATAAATCGATACCTCGATACCTTTTCGGTGTTTCCAGAGTCGAGGGAAAATCGATGTTACCTACTTTGTTCCGTCTGGAACGACGGAGATGGAAGGAGTCTCCCTATATACTGTCTTGGCTGTTCAATTTTCTTAAATTAACTATTTACTGGACTGTGACCGAAGGTCGTAATCTGATACATCAAGTTTCAAAATATCCTTTCATACCATCGATTCGTTTGGAATACCACAATTATCAAGTCCATCAAGGTGCCTACACAGAAATAATTACAAAACGTCATATCCATAGACACACTTCATTGACCTAACACAACTAAGAGGTTGATGTCAATTATGAAAACAAGATTAAGCCATGTCAAATGTCAACAGGCAACAATTACTTCTTGTCACGAAACAAGCAATCCTGTTGATCTTTACCTCGTTAACATTCCTGGAACACGCACAACCCATTATCTTTGATTTTCGTTTAACAGGAGAATAGCATGGGACTGTCGTGCACAGAACAATCGAGAAATTTTGAATATACAAATAATATTACCTCCATACTTAAAAATATTATTTTCGTAATTTAAAAACATCAGATATCAAAAGACTTCCCGAAAATTTACTCGTGACAAAAATAATCCAAAATTCTGCCTATAAAAAACAACTTGGTAAGACAAGACTACGTATTACAATTTCTAATGTCTTTAGTAGTTAATAGAATTCTTATATTTTTTTTTCTGTACTCATTTAAAATTTTGTAATTTTTAGTACAGACCAAAATGAATCCCACTGGTCGAAATAACTAAATAATTAGTATGTATTTATAAATAAATAAATAGTTAGTATGTGTGTATAAATAAATAAATAGTTAGTATGTATGTATGAATAAATAAATAGTTAGTATATATAAATAAATAAATAAATTTCAATAAGCTTTATGTCTTGAATCCAGATATGAATTGAACTGATTTGGAATCAAAAATGTCGCTTAGTGATGGTGTTTATCCTTTGTTTGATTCGATGCATTTTCGGTTCAAAAAAATTATTTTTAGTGTTCTGAGGGGGGATTGGGTCGCCTTTATCCTTCAGGCTAGTAGAACCTATTTTTTTCTTAATATTTTTTTTAATTTAAGGACTAACTCTTAATTATACTTTCAAGCGGTATCAGCACAAAAGTACGCAGGAATATGTTTTGGGGCCCTAGAGAAATATAGCTGACATATCTGAAATAAACATAATTTACGTTATTTCGCCTTCATCCTAAAAAAAGATAAACCTGTACCACTAAAACCCACGAAAGGTCTTGGGTTTAGTACTAGGTAAGGGCAGTACTAAGCCAACGGTTGTGCAAGGAGATGATTTGGTCGAGATGACGCTCAACTGCCAGGTTTTTCCACCAATTAAGGGTACCCACTTTATAGAGGCTGGGTGATCCCCAGGAGGGTCTTCTAATCCCACATGGTCGATCCGCGGCTGATAACAGAATAAATAATTGTCTGCCTCAGCCGGTCTCAAACCCGAGATTGGGAGTATGGTAACACAGTGCCTTACCTCTGAGTACTCCGCTGCTCCGCTATTGTCAAAAAAAGACAATTTTTGAATACCGGACGCAAATTAGATTGAGTTGCGATTTTTTAGGGCAGAATTCCACTTGCTATAATTTCTCCGGTTTAAAAAAAAACTTTTAAAATCGGACGAGAATTTATATTATGAGGATTTCTGGAGCAGAATTCAACTCTTTTCCACCCTTTTCAAAAAAAAAAAAAAATCGGACGAAAATTGACATCTGAAGATTTCTTAGGCAGATAATAATAGTTAATAGTTCTTATAATATTAGCTAATAATAATGATAGTTCTTATATCGCCCGTTTCAAGAAATATTTTAAAAATCGGATGAAAATTTAGGTGTTTTGAGGTTTTGTTGGACGCGAATTGTTATGGTTTTGAACCTTTCAGGAGCAGAGCTTGGCTCGTTATAATAAATCTCCTTCAAAGAAATTTTTTGAAAATCTTACACGAATTCAGGTGTTTTGGTGCTTCAGCATAATTTAGCTCTTGTAAATTTCTACTTTTTCATAATCGTTATCCCAGCACATTTTCGCCAATGATATAGATGTTCCTGTGACAGCTGTTTGGTTCTCTGAGGATATCGCACCTGTCGGGTAAAAATTTCATTTAACAAATAATATTCCTATTTGTTATAATTGTTGATTTCATAATGATGTAATTGGTCTGATTTAGTTGAAACTTTAGCTTCCATTATAACTCGATGTTAGTTGAGGCTTTCAAAAGGCATTGCATGATTTTAAAACTCTAATAATGCCGATCAACGGAAAACCATTAGTTTTGAGGTAAAAATAGTCTCCTTAAACTTTTCCAACTTAATTTTTTTCTCACAATTAAATTATTTATTTTTTTATTTTTAGGAGGAGCAAGGCCCCCTCTCCTGCTTAGGCCCATGGATGCCAGGTGATTGCTTTAGAATATTTTTTACGCTGTTCCGTCGTAGAAGAAACTCATGATATTACTCTCATGACATAATAGAGCATCCATTCATGAGCCCAAGCAGGTAAGGGGCCCGGCTTAGGCCCATGGATGCCAGGTGATTGCTTTAGAATATCTTTTGCTCTGTTCTGTCGTAGAGAAAAAAAAGTATAATAATAATTTAGAAATAAAAATGGTCTGATAATTGTTTATCTTCACATCATCTCTACCCGTCTTTGATAATAGCCTTATCTTTTGCATAAAACCCTCGGCCGTTAATTAAGATTTTTCCGCATTTTATAATCTGGTTCTCTAGATTTAATTTAATTATATATATATATATATATATATATATATATATATATATATATATATATATATATATATATATATTTTTGTACGTAAAACACATTCAGATATCCATTAATAAATCCATTTGATTTTGTTTGGAAGGTCCTCTCTGTTAATCAGTTAGATATTAGAAGGATAATAAACGGACCTAATGTGATGAGTTTCGAGTTATAATGAAGCGAGTGATATCCTGACGTTTTAAATTTCTCCTGTGGCCCCAAGTTTTGCCTGAAAACGTCACTAACACGTCTGGCATTTCTCAAAATATGCAAATTATTTTCTGTTTCGGAAAAAGTTTATTCTTGTTTTAGTTGTATTTTTATGATTTCCGTATTTTTTTATTATTGTTTTGAACAGTTTTTCTTGTAATTGGATTATTTTATCGTATTACTTTTTTTTCTATTTTATCAAATTAGTTTGAATTTCTTGAAAACTGTTTGTTTTTGTAATTGGTTTTTGTAATTTCTGATGTAAGTCAAAAATGACTCCAAAGCAGCCAATCAATGTAATTTTATACAAAAGTAAGAATTTATGTCCAGACTTTTTGTTTTCCCATAACTATATACAATGCGAAAACTTCGTATGTCAAAATAAGAGGTCTCAATTATTTTTTACAATCGTCATTATCATCATCATCAAAAAAGTAATTCATAATATCATTTTTTCGTAATACAAAACTATTTCAAATTAATATTCAAAATAACAACAATATTGTTGAAAATAATAAAGTTAGATAATATATTAAAATAAAGAAAATAATATAATAATAATAATTTTTTTAACTTAAATAATATTAAATTTTAAAACTGGTCATGTTTGATCAATCATTAATTCCTAAAATAAAATAAATGTATATATAAATTAACTTTATAAGTAGTCAATATAAAGTTTTTGTAGCATCAATCGCAGAAAACAAAAAGTAATAAAAAATAATATTGGAGTTAGTTGCAACTAAGATTTATAGAAAATCGATTACAGAAAATCGATTTAGAATAAGAATTTACTCAAACTAATTCTATCTTCTTCTATCAGCCGAATTGGAAAAATATTTTGTTCTAAAGTTGAGATAACAGGATTTGAACATTAATAGCTATACTTTCAGTAATTTCATAAATTGAGAAAAATCCACTCGCACATTTAGAAACGAGTTATTTATACCAGTAGATATCATTTCATGAGAAATTGCGGTACTCAATTGGTTAGAAATCGATATACAGTCAAACTTCCATGTATCGAAAATCTCTATATATCGAACTTTTTTTAGGAATCTTGAATATTCATTAGAAAAAAATATTTTGTATATCGAATAAAATTTCTATATATCGAACAAAAAATTCCAATTTAAAAAATATAAAATGTGATTGCCATCGAAAAAAGAATGAGTAATAATTAAATAAGAAAACAAAAATGCTCCACTGGTTTGCAAAGCAATGGAAATTCGGGGAAGATCTTGTTTCAGAAGAAGCATAAGAGTAACTAAATTCTCTGAATCTCTTTACTAATATAGAATGAAATTTTCATTTTAAATTCAGTTTAACTTTGCCTTTCTTGTTGTGAACGTCAATCTGATTGAAGATCTTTTACGAATGTACATTTATAATTTAATAAGGACACATATTAAAAATATGCAAACATACATCAAAATTAATATTATTTTTTTTTCGCGCAAAATAGCTTCTAATATCTATTTGTGTATAATTCATAACCGAAGTTAGGTTTATGAGCAATATTCACAAATAGAAAGGCCAAGTTAAACTTAATTTAAAATGAAAATTTCACTGTATATTAGTAAAGAGATTCATAGAATTTAGCTACTCCTGTGCTTCTGCTGAAACAAGATCTTCCCTGAATTTCCATTGCTTTGCAAACCAGTGGAACATTTTTTTTCTTATTTAATTATTACCCATTCTTATGTACGTCAACTAAGGGCTCTTTTTTATGGCAATTCCAATTTTCTTAAATGGGAATTTTTCGTTCGATATATAGAAATTTTATTCGATATACAGAACATTTTTTTCTTATAAAAATTCAAGGTTCCTAAAAAAAGTTCGATATATGGAGATATTCGATATATGGAAGTTCGATATAGAAAGGTTCAACTGTAATTATTTTTCTCTTTAGTTTATGCCATAATTTTGAAATAAGCATTGCATTAAGTACATACTTAATTTTGAATTTATACATTTAATTAGTGTTGTTTATTTTTCCTCCGCTTTTTGGTTTATTTGTTTAAAAAAATATGCTAATAATAATCCTTTGAAATACCAGACTTTCTTTTTTTTTTTTTAATTTGTACCAGGTTTTTTGCTTACATCGAAATGCATAAATATGTATGTGACAAAATCATTCGTATTTTGTGAAAGGAATGTTATAACTTTCTTTGTAGAAAGGTAAAATAAATAATATGTGCTTCAAACGTTTTGAGACCATTTATGGAAATAGTATAGATAAATTCATTAAAAAAATTAGTCCCATGTTACTCTAAATATAAAAAAAAGCGATCTATTTGTTTACAAGCATTTACTAATTCGATAACATCCATCTCCGAAAAAGACTATACGGTTAAAAATCTCTACCAAAATAGTTTTTGTCTATTGAAGATCGTACAGTAGGAGTGTCGGTTTTTTATGAAAAAGAAAACCGGTTATCGGTTATTCTAGTTATTTTACCTTTGATTATAACCAATCGGTTTTATCCGATACAAATAACCGGTTTTTGGAAAAACGGAGGGAAGAACATTTTTGGATTACATCATAAATAACAGTTCCTGGAATTGTAACGAATAACTGATCATTGACAAGACTTTTAATTCAAATACATTATACATTGATCTTCGAGAAATAACCTAAAAAAGCTTTACGCAAGTAAACAAATAGCTAAAATTCTGGAAATAACTGATTATGGTACAACTTTACAAAGCAGCCCCCTTATCTGTAGCGGTCGCCGCACTGGCGCTCTCTAGCGCCATTTGTGCTAATTGCTATGTATTCAATTATAAAATTCGTATATATTGGAATTATTACTGCTTTAATTTTGAATAATATCTGCTTTATAATTTATAGTAGAAGCTAAAGTATTTTTCTTTCCAAAATTTATTTTCAATCGGTTTTTCTCCGCTTTTAGGATTTTAAAAAACGCTTGAAACCGATAGTGTAAAAAAAAACAACGATAAAAACCGGTTATTCGATACCAAAAAACCGGTGGTCTGTTATAACCGACCGGTTTTTTACATCCCTACGTTGCACTGGTTGAAATATCCGAATGAATAAATGGATTTTCATTACAAAATGTACTTTCACACACACACAAAAAAAAAAAAAAAATTAAATTTAGAAATTCAAAGTAAAACCTAATATTATTGAAGACAGATTACCATTCTTAATCGGGTTCGGCTTATACCTCCCTGAAATTACTGAATTTTTGCTTCTATTGCTGATAAAAATTAAAAAAATCTTCGCGGTCTAATTGTAATTTTTAAATAAGTATATTAACACAATTAAACTTCTTACATTTACTCCTCGTTCTTCTGAATCTTCTTTGGAATGAATAATAAGAAATTATCGATACACCGTAAAGTGGTAGTGTTCTCGCTATGGGACTTTGTATTAAATTATTCTGTAATTGCAACCGTTTAGATTCGTGTTATTGATCAAATATCAAAAGTGAAAAAATATTTCGTATGCTTTTTTTTGTTCATCTTTTTGTTTGACTTTTTTTTTTAAAAAAAAGGATTCGATTGAGTTTTAATTGATGATTCAAGTTGTGGTTGGTTGATGTTTTTGCAAGGACAGGGCTGGTGGAGTGATAGCTAATTAAACTGGGCTAAGTCGGAAATTAGCCGGCCTCCATCTTTAATTAACTGTAATCATTTATTTAATATACCTCGGCCTCGCTGTCAACTCCACCTCTTCGTCGCTAACTTCTCTCCAAAAATGTACTTTCACACACACACACACACACACACACACACACACACACACACACACACACACACACACACACACACACACAAAAAAAAAAAAAAATTAAATTTAGAAATTCAAGGTAAAACCTAATATTATTGAAGACAGATTACCATTCTTAATCGGGTTCGGTTTATACCTCCCTGAAATTACTGAATTTTTGCTTCTATTGCTGATAAAAATTAAAAAAATCTTCGCGGTCTAATTGTAATTTTTAAATAATTATATTAACACAATTAAACTTCTTACATTTACTCCTCGTTCTTCTGAATCTTCTTTGGAATGAATAATAAGAAATTATCGATACACCGTAAAGTGGTGGTGTTGGGACTTTGTATTAAATTATTCTGTAATTGCAACCGTTTAGATTCGTGTTATTGATCAAATATCAAAAGTGAAAAAATATTTCGTATATCTTTTTTTTTTTGTTCATCTTTTTGTTAGATTATTTCTTTTTTAAAAAGGATTCGATTGAGTTTTAATTGATGATTCAAGTTGTGGTTGGTTGATGTTTTTGCAAGGACAGCGCTGGTGGAGTGATAGCTAATTAAACTGGGCTAAGTCGGAAATTAGCCGGCCTCCATCTTTAATTAACTGTAATCATTTATTTAATATATCTCGGCCTCGCTGTCAACTCCACCTCTTCGTCGCTAACTTCTCTCCGTCGATACCTGTTCAACTTTTGAATACTGTCAAACTTGCCCTCATACTTATAACTCAGCGTTTCCTCTCCAACATTTTCGACGGCCTCGTCTACATAAATTCAATTCAACCTCGGTCACAAGAATACTAGATGGATAAATGTAAATATATTAAAAATAAATAAATAATTATATTATTGTAATACGAATAACAAGATAAAACAAACTATTAGTCACCTCATAGGATTTTGACCTATTTTTGTTTTGGTGCTTACATTACTTTATATTTTACTCCTTCATCTCATAATTATTTAATTACAACAATGTCAACTTCTTTAACATCTTTTTATCATCTATTTATCATCTTTTGCATAACTTGTCACATCACAACTATCTCTATTATGCTTTACACATTACCAAGCCTTCATATTATTTGTCTTTTTAATTAATAGATTTCATATATTTCACTATTCCCTGTGTAAATATCGCATTGTTTTTATTTTCAATTAATTTTTACATTGTTATTTCATTTATTTTACTTTTTCATTAGTCACTTGTATTATGTAATTTAGTGTTATCTTTTTCTTTTTATACTTCATACTTTTTTATCTTACTTGTATTTTCTTGTTTTTATCATTTTTACTGTTACTGGTACTGCCACTGTCTTTTTTTTTTTCTTTCATTGTTGTTATTTTGTTTTCCTTTTAGCCCTGAAGATGGCCTAAAACTTAGGCCGAAACGTCGGCACAAAATATATAAGTTCGCTTATGGTAGTGTAATTCTTTGACCGCACCCCCCGACCAACTTCTCCCTTTAAATATAAATATACGGTCAACAATAACTCCCTCTATTAGTCACCAGGTTTGATTATTTGATTCTCAGACGTATTTTTTTTTTTTGTTGATAGAGAGAGAGATCAAAGTTTTTATAGTTATACTTTTTAATACTCAAGGGCAATAGGTATTTGGGCTATAACGATCCATTCATACAATGTAAAAAAATAAATAAAGAATATGACCATATAAAAATAAGATGTACATCACAAATGGAAATAAATAGATTAACAATCAAATAATAGCAAAATAAATAAAAACATCCACGATAGAGAAAAAAAATATGTTAAGTAAAAACATAATAATTGTAAACACATAGACCTAAATCAGATTTAAGTTTTATTACTTTCATTTAGCTATATATGAAATATATAGTAAGGTGAAGTATTACGATAATGAAAAGTTTTACGGTCCCTTGAGTACAAATAACCAAGTCTTGCAAACTGGCCAGTGTGTATATGAACAGTCTTGCTCAAAAATGAAAGGTTGTACCAAACTGAAATAACGTATTTATGGTAGATAGATTCCCAATCGAGTCGTTCGTACAAAATCTAGCTTATTTATATTCATATGCATGTAATATAGTAAAATAAATTCTCAATATTCCCAAATCTAGCCACTTTATATTATTGATTTTAAATTTTTTTACAATTTTCTTGAGAATGGCTTTAACGATTTTGTTCAAACTCGTTATATCCCTTTGCATGTAAATGGTCTTCAATATCAGTTATTAGTAATATCTTCATTGAAAAGCCCTGACAGGGTTTAAATGCCGAATTTTCAAAATGGCTTTCTCTAAAGTTTCCTTTAATTTTATTTATTTGAAATGATTAGCCCGTCGCTTATTAAAACATTTATAAATATAAACTAAGAAAAGATTCGGTAAGTAACTGAAGGAGAAGAAAAGAAAAATATTTTCCCAGAAAAACAAATTTCAACAAAAACAAAAATAATACGTTATGGCCAAGCAATCCTGGAGTGCTCGGTTTGGAACGTTGTGGGTTCGATTCCACCTGGATCAGTTAATATTTATTTCGCGAAGGTTCTGAGAAATTAATCTTAACACTCCCACTCTGGTTGCGGGGGTTGGTGAAAAGGACCTTATCAATTCATTGTGTGTGGTGATTTTACTAAATTAAAATAAATTAAATTGGTGATAAAATAAAATAAAAAAAAAACTTGTTTTTATAGATATACATATTTATCGCTGTAATACATAATTAACAGTTTTGTCCAATCACTAAATAGTGAACAGTACTGTTTATAAAAGCTACTAATTGATTTTATTAAAAACTCAAGTTGTTATATCATCGATTTTTAAGGCTGGATAGCGCTTAGAAACCTTTACGACTACATGCAAAAAGCATTTATTTTATGCGGCAACTAGACAAAATCCATTAGTTGAAGGAGATGTATATACATATATATATTATTTTACGTTTATTAATATGCATGAGACTCTCTCAGCTCCGTGATGAGAAGGATATACCAAAATCCCCTCAACACGATAGCTAAATCTAAGTAAGTACCATAGTAATCTCCTATTTTGCATTCTTTGTATTTATTATAATCAATATTATATTTAAACATATTACTTTATAATAGTAATCAATAGAAAGGACCACTTAATCCCTCATTTATTCTATTAATACAACTTTTTTGTAATATCTTTATTTTCATATATTATTTTATTGTAACGTTTTGGCCCTCTCCCTTAACAAAATTTTTGACCAGTTTCAAACTATTTTATTGCCCGTTAATCAAATATCAATTATTCTTATCATACTACTCAGGGACGTACTTGTTAAATATTTGATTATCCTAAATGTTCTTATTTTCAATTTTGACATATTCAGGTTAAGTCTTTCATGTTACTGACACATCATTACTAAAAAACATAAATTTATTATTCAAATAGATTGTTATTCACCAACCAAATAGATCCCTCTGGATAGGTGGTAATTAAAAAAATAGGTTACAATTGCATGCAGCGAACTACGATGACGAACAGGAATTTCCTACACTAATTATAGCAGATGGACAAGTAGGGATTAAAGAGCAAATTACACGAGCACTTGAAAATGGGCAATATGGGCCCGAAACGTTGTGAAGAATAATCAAAAAGTTGTGGAAGTGAATAAGGGGAAATTTTTCCTAAAAATTGATAATTTAAATATTTAAAGGGAGAAGTTGGTCGGGGGGTGTGGTCAAAGAGTTACACTATTATAAGCAAACTTATATATTTTGTGCTGACGTTTCGGCCTAAGTTTTAGGCCATCTTCGGGGCTAAAAGGAAAACAAAATAACAACAATGAAGAAGGCAGAGGCAGTACCAACAACAGTAAAAAATGATAAAAACAGAAATTACAAGTAAGATAAAAAGGTATGAAGTATAAAAAGAAAAAGGTAACACTGAGTTAAATAATACAAGAGACAAATGAAAAAGTAAAATAAAATAAAATAAAATAAATGAAATAACAATGTAAAAATTAATTGAAATTAAAATAATGCTTTATTTACAGAGGGAATAGTAAAATATATGAAACCTATTAATTAAAAAGACAAATAGTATGAAGGTTTGGTAATGTGTAAAGCATAATAGAGATAGTTGTGATGTGACAAGTTATGAAAAAGGTGACAATGACGTGAAAGAAGTTGACATTGTTGTAATTAAATAATTATGAGATGAAGGAGTAAAATATAAAGTAATGTAAGCCCCAAACAACAAAAATTGATAAAAAATCCTATGTGGTGTAGAAAGGAGGATAGAAACAATGAGGAAGAGGAAATGTAAAGAGAACGTAATAATTACATTCTACATTACATTACATTATTTACATTACATTACACTATATTACATTACATTATAATGTAATCATTACGTTTTCTTTTGTCAGGGGTTTGAAGGACAAAGTCCACATCGAAAGGACCTTTTTTCTAGGGTTAGAAAAAAATAAATGTTGCTATCTTAGGAAACTTAAAAAAAAATGTCTGGTTACTGCTCTAACTTGAATTCTGCTACTCGAAATTCATGTTTTGCATGTTTCTGACAAAACAATAGTTAACTTTTTTTTTTATGATTTAGCAAAAACTTTTTTCTGACAACTTGGGATTTTTTTTCAACTTAAAAAAATGTTCGACTTTGTTCGTGAATTTGATTACGTGTCATTAACCAGTAAATTTTCTAATTTACAATTATTCAGGAATCACACTATAACCACTTTACAGTAAGATTCATATATATCATATCGATACATCTAGACGAAATCTGTCGATTAAAACTAGAAACAACATCATAGGTCAAGTAGGTATATAACCCAGAGTAGAGATAAAATCACGAACCCTTTGAACAATTCAACCAAATTTGTGTATTCGGAAAAGGTTCTTAAACCATGCGATTTGCTTTAATCATGGTGTTTTTACGTGTTTTAGAACCAACGTTATCCGCAAAAAACATCAATTAGTATATTAATCATATTTTTTTATATGATTATACATAGACCTTACAAGATAATTCAATAGTTTTAGGTGTGCAATAGAAACTTCCCTCTTTTTAACGAATCCAAGAACATCGATATCTGTTAAACTGAAGATGAGGTACAGAGCTTCAAACCCAAACGTAATTTAGTGGCTTTAAACAGTTTGAACACACATACAACAGAAAAAAAATTTTGTTTTTGATGATTTTTTTTTAGTATTAAGGTTTTTTGATGCTGAATCGAAATTTTTCATAATTTTTAGTGTGAAAAAATCTACAACTCCCGTTTACTTAATAATACAAACACTTTTTTTTAAATTTATTTGACCAAATATCAATTAGTTTATAATATTTATTTTTCCTTTAATATGCTCTTCAAGTAATGTTTAGCTGGAAAAACCATATCGATATCATTTTTCAAAATCGATATATAACATAAAGCTTTTTCAGCATGTTATATTTTGTTTTCTCAGTTTATAGCGCCCATTGGACAAATTGGTAGGATATGGATCGACTTTTTTTCAATGTAGAATCATCCTAAAATTTTTTATCTAAATCGGCGAAGAACACGTCGTGGACTCCCCTTGTGAGTCAATATTTATACTTCCCGGAAATTATAAAAATTGACGAAACCAACACAAAATGGTGGAGTGCGCGATGCAATGGAGTCCCCACTTAACAAAACAAATAGTTTCGTCGAGGAGTCTCATTGAATTTTTGATATAGGCGACACATTTGAAGTTGTTTTCGTGAAAACATGAGCTACAAATATATATATATATATATATATATATATATATGGTTTTATTTACATGATTCTAGATTCCTTTCATTAATTAATTCATTAATAAATTTAACATTATATATATATATATATATATATATATATATATATATATATATATATATATATATAAATCTAATACCATTTTAAGTATTAACAGTAATTAAGTAAAACATTAACAGAAAAATACACGAACTCTATGCATATACAGACTGGTTTTTCACCAAGGTATTTTCATTATTTTATTATGAATTATTTTCACTTTTGTTTTTTGTTTAATGCTGATATCTTTTGTTCTTTCCCAGAACTTCCAGCTGCCATCTTTTTATAGATTCAGATTCGTGGTATATAAACCTATCAATAAATAACAAATATGGTAACCTTTCTGCTTATAGTTGCTTTTTTTTTTAATCAATAATAGCATATTCCTATTTCCAGTTTTAAAGATTTTTTCTGCTTTATAATAATATAATAAAATATTACGGACTTGAATTATGTAACGACTCTACCAAAGAGTGTTACACTTTAACTGATACATAAAGTTTAGTGAAGCTATAGTTATTGAAAAACAGCTCAGATAAATATTTATATAAATATTAAAAATTTGTTTTAAGTGTATCTTAATAAAATTAATGTATAGATATACATCAATGTATGTATATATATATATATATATATATATATATATATATATATATATATATATATATACAATGCATAAATATACATCAATCATACCAGATAATACCAGAATATTTCAACAATACGTTTTGTTTTTGAGCTCAAATATATCAATAAATATTTCAATTCCTGTATTGAATGACACAACAAAAATATTCTTAGTAATTTTAGGCTAAAAAAGTTTTTAAAAATTGTTTTTTGTTTCAGGTAAGCCAGGCATATAATTTCAGAGATTGGTGATGTTGAGGTAAATTATTGTATATAATGTTACCGTTTATTGATTTTATGCTTGTCATTTTACAAAAACTTGGAATATTCAGATGGAATTAACAGTAAACGTATTTTATCAGCTTCTATTAGAGTAAATGATATGTTTATGTTGGCGTTACCAGTGGTATGAGGATGCTCGGCTAATGTTATTTACTGAAATATATATATATATATATATATATATATATATATATATATATATATATATTTATGTTCCATTGATATATAAGTGATGTAGTTTTATTCTACCTGCAATCTATCTTTGTTACATATGTATGAAATTAAAATTAATCTTTATTCTAGAACAACCCTCCAAAAAAAAAAAAAAATGAAACAATTGAATGGATATCTTTAAGGTAAACTGCATACAAAAAAAAAGATATGATCAATTTGCAATACAGCATTATTCATTGGAAGATTATAAATAACTATCTGTTTAGGAACCACATTACATAAATGTTATTACTAAAGCTAATATTATAAATTGAATTAAATGGCCAATCCCAGATTACTAAGCAATATAATTGAAATATAAAATAGTAATAAAAAAATTATTTATTGAGTGCTTCGTTTTCAAGTGTTGGATTTCCAGGAAAGTAAGCTGGATTTACATGTATGAAAAATCATATCGATCCTTTTATAAATTTACATTCGCTCGGAGAGACAGTAAATTGAATTGAATGAGTTGTTTATTATATGTCACTCTTCCGTGATGGTGACCTAAAACGTTAGCCCGAAACTTCTTCGAGAAAATAAAGTTCTTCATCTTCTTCTTTCTCTCCTCTACCGAGTACTTCTCCTCTATGTCGCCCACTATCAACTCTCAATGCTATCACCCTTCTCGCGAATTCATCCTCTGATAATCATCTCGTCATAATCTGTGACGATAAAACTTAATCATGTTATGAGAAACTGGTAAGTCTTAACTGCTCGCAGGTAGTGCAATTTCCTGGACTTACGACTTGCTTCGATGCTTCGTTGCTAAGACCCAATGCTCGGGTGTGAGTATGGAGATATATATTGTTTTAAAAACTCTTATTTTGTTTTTATTGGACATTTCTTTCACGACTTTCGCATATGTTTGATCACTTCTAATTTAGTCTCCAATAAACCATCGCAATAAAATCTACGTGCTTAAATATGCGTATTGGACTGCCCGAAGAGAAATAGAAAATAGTTTTATCTAAGTGGTGTAGTTAATGCAAAAAAATAGAAACAATAATTGTTATTATATTGCGGGTATTACTCGTTTATACAATACAAGCTGAAATACCTTCGGCACACTTGGAGGTATCGCTATTGTAGAAACTCCATGGTACAATATATTGCCTAATTAGAAAAATAAGATAACAAATAAGAGAGTGTTTCTATTTAATAATAATCCGATAAAGTTGTCAGTTCTGAGGATTGAGTATATAGCCAAGAAGGTGACTGCCGGCTGATGCTCGACCGTGTGTGCAGACTCTGCCATCCTTTGTGGAAACCCTCTCCTCAAGTTTCCATCCCTGACAGTACAGTTTGAGTTTCCCCTTTGTGCCCCCCCCCAGCCGTCCCCTATGTACTTATCTTCGTACCGTCCCTGTTTTAGATAATATTGTTTCACTCCAAGGATCCCATTGTTAGAAACAGAAAATCCATCTGTCACTTCCAAAAAGGTAATAGTCTATAATACACTTACTCGACCTCCTTAAGATATTTATATATTAATATAATATACATTTATATAAATTATATATATATATATATATATATATATATATATATATATATATATATATATATATATATATATATAGATTCCTCTTCAAAATAAGCGCCTGATCTTCAAGATCTATGAACCATGCAAACTTTGTCAGAAACCTATCGAAGACATTCTGAAGCATTTTCTTTTGCACTGTTCCTCTTGTGATTCATTCAGAGAACAATTCTTAAAGTAGTATATATCTGAAAACGATGAATTTTCTTCACTAGAAAACATCTTAAATTATAATAGTATGAATAAAATCAAGCATGTATTTATGTTCCTCACATCAGTCTTCAATAACTTCCAATCTTGTAGTTTAGCCGGCTCGATACATATTGATGAGGCCTCACCTTGTTGTGATATTTGATTTCAAGTGATGATATGCAGATAAAGTGATAAACTCTAACATATAGATATCATTTATTATTTTAATATTATTAAAAAAAAAAATTTTTTTTAATAATATTAAAAAAATTTAAATTTTTTTTTTTTTATTCTATTGTGTGTGTGAATACTTATATACATGTATCTTGTATTAACTATATTTTTGATGGCTCAAGTATGTGTATACTTATGTCTTTTTTCTTTCTTTATATGTATACATTTTTGTAATGTTTTATTATCATAAATATTATTTAATGTATCACTCCACAGGCCAATGCCAAGATAATGTAACAAGCATATATTGCTTTATACAATAAATAATATATCCATCTAGATCTAGACATTTATATATATTATATTTTAATTTTTGGTATTTCCATCTATTAAATCTAGTTGTCGACTCCAATATAATTAAATACAAGTTACCACATACAACCAGCAACTTCATAGCAAAATGCTACGCTATTAGTACAGCACTTCATCTTATTATGCAACCTAATGAAGAAAACTTCGTTATATGTACGGAATGCTATGTTATCTGCTATGATGGAATTCAACTACATATACTCAAATAACGTTGTAATTAACAAAGCCTGAGCTTATTCAACAATGATAACAAACCTAAACTAAAACCTAGTTCTTGTTTGGATACCGTTGGAATCAAAAGAAATGAAGTGGCCGACCAAGCAGCCAAGGAAGCAGCATTATCATTATCGGAAGTAAGCAACATCCATACTTCATCAGATATACGAAAATATCTAAAATTCCAAACCAAGATGACGCGGATCCAGCTTTGGAAAACCTCCCAGAGGCAGAATAAATTAAAAAATATAAAAAAAAAAACATGGGAAAGTTCAAACCGCAGCAGTAGAAGAGTAGAGGTTGTCATCACTAGACTGAGAACTGGCCACACGCGACTTACGCACGGATTTCTTATCACTAAAGACACACCTCCCAACTGTAAAATATGCAATTTGCAGCTGAACATCACAGTCACATTTTAGAATACTCCCCGCTACATGACAACTATTTAAAAAATCTAGGATCAGAAAGAAATCTCCAAATGATGTTAGGATATCACCAATACTTGGAAAATAATCGAATTCCTTAAAAAACAAAACAAACACAAACATTTATAATATAACATCAAAAGTGAATGATTTAAAACAAATAAAGAAGGACACTAAAGACCCAAGTTGAGTGTCCATAAGAAGCTTAATCTAACCTACATTTATACGTTCATTAAACCTCACAGATCCTACAACAGTATTTAATAAAATTATATGACTGGTTCAAACTCTGGAAAATCCCATTAAATAACGACAAATCACATCACATCACATTTTCTCTTCGACAAGAAACTTTTCCTTCAGTTTTCCTTGACAATTCACAGATCCCTCAAACAGAGGCTGTATACTTGACCGAAGTATGGCATGGGGGTCCTCATATAAGGCAAAAAGAAAAATCCTAAATCAAATACTAAGACTTCTTTATTCGCTCCTTTCGAAACATTCAAAACTAAAAGTTAGACAGAAATTTGACAAATACACTTACTTATTGAAACCAATTTGGACCTATGCATTACAGATATACTAACAGATAAAATTACTAACATTAATGAACATCGAATCATTCAGGTCAATAACATATCACCACAATAGGATAGGTTAGCAGTATAACTTTACATATTGATTTTCACATGCCAACTGTGTCACATAAGACCCACTACACATGATTCCATGACTAATTTTAAGGACATCCTTACATACTCATAAATGATATGGACACAACTCTCGTGCCAGATAATATCCGTAAAAGGTTGGCTGAAAAGGATCTGGATGAGGGACCTCATCGGTTAACAATTGATGTTGATATCACGCCATCCAATTCACTGGTCTTCGAAATGATAATATACAGAAGCAAATAAATATTTCAAGTTTTAAAAAAAATAATCTCATAAAACATTTCATGTTTATTTGATGAAGCTGTTTATGTTTTTTTAATATTTCTTGATTGCTTATTTTCCCCAAGATAAATATTAAATCAAGTGTTTCATTGAACATTTACATTTTTTATTTGTATGCTGAAAGTATGTTATACATTAAATAAACACTGAACACAACCAATGTTTATGGAATACAGAAGGAAAATTTATATTATTCTGCAAATATCACTCTCAGTGTATCTGCGGAATATTAAGTAATTTATGTGTAAACAACCTAATGGGTTACTACGCCTTTAAACGTCGCAGACTCAACTCTACTCTCATCTATATTGTAGTAAAAGTATTCTAACCTCATCCACATAAAAAATCAGTAGTCGTCTGTTGTTTACAAGCATTCTTTTTTCGCATAAAGTGCTGAACCATTGTTGATGAAATTGAGGGCTATGAAACGGCTTGTTCAGATTTCCGAACAACGAAAAGATTGCTGAAACTTGACCATATTAAATAAGGGTCTTGGTATACCTTCATCGGCTTCTTAAAACATACTGATTTTTTTCGCATCTTGGCCTTTTAACAAATCATAACATTTATTTAAGATAGTTATTGACTATGTCAAAAAATCCAATTATTCCATTTCGGCCTGTCATACTGTACAATAACGTTTCTTTGCTATGAATGAATTGTCGGATCGTCCGACAATGTTATGGATTTGGTTGTTGGCCAAAGTGTTGCTTTTATGTTCTTCGTTAAATTTTCAATAGCTTCTTTCAAACTTAGACACGCTGTAAGTTCAAGAACACAATCAAACAACAAACAGAATATATTATGGTGTAGGGTATACTACCAATATACTTATATAATGACCACAAAAAATATTCTTAACAAAACATCTAATGGAAGGCTATAAAAGAGTTGGAAGAGGGATCTCTTCATACAATAAAAAAAAAACTAAAATAAAATCAGACAGGGCTACCCGATTTTGGAATTCTCAGGACGTAAAATAGCCGCCCGGAGGTTTGGTCCAGGGACGGTCTGCTTCGAGGAAAGAAATATAGGTCTTCGTGTGCCTGCTGACCCCGAACAGCCTTAATCTGTGTATCTAGCCCGATTTGTCACTGTCATTGAACCCGATAGCGTCGGTGGGAAGGACACTGCCGGATTGGCCCCAAAGTAGCCTATTATGGAGCTATGGATAGTCTGTCGCTGCACCATGGAAACCGTTAGTAATTTGATAACCTTAGTAATGTGAGATTGGGTGACCACACATCCAGGCTGTCTGTGCTCCCGCAACCAATACCACATCGCGCGGCCAAAGATCTCCATGGTGCCAACAGAAAAAGGGAAAAAAATTACATACATATATATATATATATATATATATATATATATATATATATATATATATATATATATAGCAAATAAAAGATAATTAAATTTCTCTTCATCAAATTATTAGGAATGTATTAATAAACTTGCAACTACAAACGGCGTTAGGATATACCATTCCGCAGTACTAAAAGTCTGTGCGGGACTAAGCTATTGCAGCGCCTTTACCTCCGATGGACAAGACATCCATGTAAAATGAAACAAATCATTTTTCCCATTTTACTGGAAACATTCTGTTTCTCTCTTTTTTTTTCTTTCTTTTTTTATATTATTGTGTCAAAAAATTTTCCAAAACACTTTTTAGTATTATTTTTTTACTGATACGACTAAATTAAATTCGATTAAATTTTTGTGAGCCACTTTTAGGAAAAGTTTAAATAAAAATCATTAAATAATAAGATATAAGAAAAAATATTAAAATTCTAATTTTTTTAGCTTTTAAATGATATCTGATTGAAGTTTTCCTGTAGATTTCATGTTAATTGTGAACCTTGGAAATTCCAATACATATATGTATTTTTCAGATTTATTTTTGGAAAGAGTAACACTAAATTTGGTGTTAAAAAGATTATAAACAATTACAAAACAATTATATATCAAGTGTTTTCAGCAGAATAAATAAAAAAATGATTACGACTTTTTTTTTGTTATCTGAAAATTTTTGTAACACTCATCTCTTTAATTAATTTCAAGTCTTTATTGAAAATATTACTTCCATGAAATGTATATATTATCAGGAAAAAAAAATATTAATGAGCATAGTTTCATTATTTATAATCTAGTTGAAACGTTTAACATATAGTCACATTTAAAAAGTATACATGAATAATCATTTCGTTCGACAACAAAATGATTTATAAGAAGCTTTAAACTAGGGACCAGCATTAGAATATTAATATTAAAAGGATCAGCGTAGTTAAATATACGAAATTCTTATTAGTTACTACTGAAACATATGCTAATATTGCTCGGATAGTTACTTAAGGATTTTTTTTTTGTCCAATTTATTATTTCTTTATTACTGATAAGCCATGTTTACATGTTACAAGTACAAAAACCTATGAAGACAGCTCGGATAAATTATTATTTACATGCAGTTTTTAATCTGTTAGATTATTTATTGTTTTTATTGTACATGAAAAAGAAATAACAATGTCAAGAACATCATCCCTGAAAGGCTAGATCAACCCAGCTGTTGAAGAAAAAGTTCAGGTTTGCTTGAAGAAGTGCAACTTTAAATAATGAACCTAGCAGCCGGAAAATTATGTAAATGTTGAAGTAGATTTTGCTTTAATTTCGACGAAAAAAATTCAAATATTGTTTTGTAATAAACGTGAAGATAAGTTAGGTTCTTATTAAAACAAAAATAATATCTTGCCGGTAAAGGGACTAACTGAAACAGATTTATTTTACTTACTAGTTAAAATTTCTTTTGGTTCATTATTTTCAATGCTTCCAACCTTAATAATGAAAATGCGTATAGATAATAAGATAGTTTTTTATGCGCTCTGAAATTATATTGAAGCATAGCTGAGTAATGCTGAGGGAAGTAGCGATAGTATCTGGACAGCATTCTGTGCCTGCCAGTGTAATTGAGTTTTATTTTAGGGTGAAAATAATTATGTACCTTATAACCTTATTATGGATAAATGTTTGTTTTTTAAAAATAAACTTAAAATATTTGTAAAACAAATTAAGACATATTTAAACTTTTTTTTCTCACAGTTCCGCGGGCCCCAATGAGGAGCGAAACCTCAAACATCATTCTACTTAATTAAAATATTAATTAATAATCATGTATAGTCGGATATATGAATGTAGGAAAGAAATGATAATGGATAAGCAAACAAGATTAAAACTTCGATTTATCATTTTTTTTTTTATATACTACACCTACAATGTTTGTCCGACTTTCCTTAAACGTCGGCAAATGACCAACTATAGGCGAGGATCTAACCTCGCCTATAAATATATAAATTTATAGGAGCTGAAGCATCTGAGAGTTAGGGGATGTCTGTCACCTCTACCACTCTCTTGTCAGAACATTATTCCAGTCTACAGGGCCGCTCCTTTGAACTGTAATATATTCAGAGGTAGATTTTTGTATTTTTAATAATATTTATATTCTTCTTATAATTATTCTTAATATTCAGTGTGTAAATGTTACGAGTGACAAGCGTTTGTGATTTCGTGCTCATTTGGAACAAAAACCCCGTTATAAATTATTTTTATTTAAAAAAAAAATATATCCTCCAACTCAATGGTTTTCTAAAAAATATATATTAAGCCTAAATCATCAGTACACTCAATTTTCTTAGTCGTTACGTTTTTATATAGTTATTTTTGTCTATAAATGGTGCAGTTTTGTTTATTCATTATAATTATTCTTAAACGGCGATCGCCCAAGATTAATGATTATTATCAACTTCTTGTTTGAATATTTTATATCTTAAATATAATTTATGTTCGTTGTTTTAAATCTTAGAATGAGAAAAATGTCTGGTATAAGGATTCAATAAGCTAATGGAACTACTTTGACAAAATGAGATGCTGTTCAAGGACAAACAGATCCAAAGCCATCATGATATGATAAGATAAGCCTTAGCATTAGTGGATGAAAGGTGACTGGGATAAGGAAGGCACTGCATTCTCCTAACTGCCAATATGGCCAATCTCCATAACTTCTCCTCAATATTTGCTTGTCTGCCTTTCTGTGTGTAATTTATTGTTTATTAGTATGGTCTTCCATAAGTAAAACGCTGGAAAAAAATTAATTGTATTCATTCAGTCATTCAATTTTTTTTTTTTTAATTATTTTCTTACTATTTTTACGAATTTCTTACCAAAGATTTGCTTAGCCTCGATTTATATTCAGTAGCTTTCAACAATATATTTCTAAAAGTTTGTGGTACCTGAATGTTCCTAAAATTTTTTGATTCTGCTAAGTTATATCTGTGATTTGCTGATTGATGTATAATTCTTAGGCATAATTCTTTTAGTTCAAACTTAAAAATATTTTCATATTGTGTGGTTTTATAAAATAAAGGTGCGATCATATATAATGTCATAAAACGTCTCATGAATTTTCTTCATATTATCATTAGAGATGGTTCGGAATGTAACAACCTGCTACTTTGTCACATATACCGACATATAACAGGTACGCGAAAATGTGATAACCTAAAAGTAGCAGGTACTCTCAGTCACAGCCTTGTACCAGGAGCGCAGGAGGAGTAAGAGGAAAAAAATCCCCGGGACAATGTTTTAAGGAACCTAATTTAAATGAGAGTGACTAAAAAATGTATACAGCCACAAAGTTTTTAAACAAATACCTATATGCAAATAAAAAAATGACTACAATCTATAATAAAATTTATTATTATATGTGTGATAAAAGTACTTATTGTGTAGCCTAATTGATTAGCATGTGTACTGTTTATAGTTTAAAAAGGAAATAAAATATTGGCTTTATAATAAAGACTTTATTTTTCAAACTTTTGTAGAAACGTTGACAACAAGAGTGTCGTTATAAATAAATAGTTCGTAAAAAAGTTTGGAACATGGGACAAAAAGTATCATCTAAAAGTATCAAGTACATCTGTGGAACAGGAACAACTTGTCACTGATACCATTAGCGGCTGTCACAACCCATCTGTAATTATAATTAGATAATATGATGATAATTATCATATCATAATGATAAAAAATGTTGAAACGATGATGAACTTTCTTGATTAATCAACATAATTATTTTGTCAAAGATCAGTCAAGGTGCACGAAATATACGAGTGTAAACAGCAAAATAAATTAGTTTTTTTTTTTTTTATCACATAATCCAATGATTTCGCCATCTTCTAGGTTAGAGCAGCTAGAGTAAGTTATTGTACCTCAGTAACTTTAGTCCTGCACCTGTTTACACAGGGAATCGTAGCCGTCGCAAAAACATACTGTATGTGTTGTCAACACTGAACAACTGCGACGTAGCTATTGTCAACAAATAGTAAAACTGTTTAAAAATTACTGCATTTTTCATTACTTATGAAAACAAAGACTCATCTTTTCGTTCAGAAACGGTGAGCTAAATCGAAAAAGTGCGAAGAATCGTTTTAAAATTTAATTTCCTATAAGGATCCGCGATCAATCCCGAACTTACCTCTAGACCCGAGCCGCTGGGCGCACAATGCAAAGGGGCGCTCAGAACAAAAAAATGTTTAAATAACACAGAAAATATTAATGCAGAGTCTTCATTTTAGAAAGTGATGTTATTATGCAATGAAATTATAATTATCATCAAAAAAATTATTTTCTTAAATAAAATTGCCGTCTCCCCCCACTCCGATGTTATGAATAAAGGGCGACAGAACACCTTGGGCCTAGAATCTTCCAAGCTTTAAATCCGACCCCTTCCTTCACCATACATTTCAAATTTGAGTATTATATTCCTGCTTATTGCACAAAAATTATTAACGGTTAAAATGATAGTGAGCTCAGAGTTTGGCATGCTGAAGGTAATAGGCTACAGTATTTACACTATTGTGTTTGTTTTTGTTTTTTTTATACAGTGCATCATCCTAGAAATGAATAAAGATTTGACAACAAAATTGTGATTTTTGTGATGTCTTATAATTTTATTATCCATCAGAATCAGAGAGAAATGCTTTATTTACACCAATGCTGTCCAAATACCTTGGATTGCTGCACATACTGCATACTCATCAACTAGAAATAATATGTATATATATATAGAGAGAGAGAAATGATTTATTAAAAATCAATGCTGCCCAATTACATTGGGTTGCTATAATACACAGCATATTAATCAATCCATAGTGGATAAAATATTTATATATACACAATTTTACATTTATTTCTTCTTTTTTTTTTCCATTCATACACATATTTTATAGACTTTTCGTCTGTATTCGATTACACACCATTTTATTTTTTATTTTTCTATCCCTTATTTATTTTCATCCATCCAACCACCTTCTCACCTCTCCATAATTCTCCCTTCCAGTTAACAATCAACCCCTTCTTAATCCAGTATATAAACTCTAGACAATTTGAAAATTTATGAAACTAATCAACCATCAATGTCCGAACGCACACATATATAGATCAACAGTACAGGAAAATAAATAAATAAATATATATATATACATATACAAACAATCCCAAATGATAAATAGACCCATCTACATATGTAGACCCATATATATATGTATATGTTAAAAAAAAAAAATTCTTTCATTTTAACTCTAAATACAGGATTCTCATCGCTACATTACCACATTATGTCTATTCTTTCTCCCCCCCCCCCCTTTTGTTTGCTGTAAACCTTCTATCACTCACTAATCTATCTATCCCTTGCTTCTCTTTTCCAGTGAACCTGGATATAATTAAACTAGGAGATCCCTCATCCAGCTCCTCTTCAGCCTTCTACGAGTGGTGTCAGGCATGTTGGTCGTCGCCATATCTTGTATGAGTGTGTTAGAATGTCCGTATAAGTTATCGTGAAATCGTTTGTAGTGGGTTATCGTTAACTGTAGGCATATTTTTTTCTTTAATAAAAAAAATAGCTAATAAAATAAACTACTTAAAAATTAATGAAATGTTCATATTTTATTCACGCACACCTAAGCATCAAAATTCGTACTAGAAATAATAAATAAATAAAAAGATATCGATAAATACCAATGACAACAAATACACTTAAAGAGGAAATAAGTAAATAAACAATATTCATAATAAGTAAATAAAGAATATCGAATACCATTACAAGCCAAATATCCAAATATATACCAAATATCCAAATATATCCCCTCTCCTTGGGAAATCTAGAATAAAGTGCGCTGTGGAAGAACTGTCGACTGCACCATCAAAGAAACTTCAACATAAACATATTAAATAATAAATATATACAAAGTTACCGTTTAAAAATCTTAACGGATTCAAATTGTAACATTAATACTAATACGTTTCTGTATTTAATTTTATTATATAAGCATTGCAAAGTGAATTTTAAACAATTCAAAAATTATTTATTGTCTACAAAGGACATAAACGAAGGTTACTGAATTAAGTCTTTTTAAAATATGTTTTTTCATTAAGATGATTCATAATTCCGACTTAGCCCTAGCAGGGATTAGAACTAAGTGGAACTGAAAAGTGTTAATTTAGCGGCGCGGCTGTGTGCTTAGTTCCATTGCTAAGGGGCCCAGATTGCTAGGGAGAGGGGAGAAGTAGGTAGGTTAGTAGAATTTAATTATGTTTACACTGTATCTTGTCCTGAGGGACATCCCATCTCCTCTTGATCCTGGCTAAGGAGAACCGTATAATTCGGCAGGCTATGGTATGGGTGTATTGCTCCAGTGTCCTAACTGAGTACAATAAAAGTAATTTAATCAAAACAAAAGTGTGTTTAAAAACAAAAAAAAAACACCGTATCATCTTCATCCACTTTTTTTTAAATTAGTTTATTTAATCGACTTCATACATGATGAATACTCTGTCCAATTGTCGTCTTTGTGTATCACAAAGCAAATATAAGATACCTTCTCGTATGTGGCGCTCCATGAAGCAGAGTGAATCTGCCATGTCACCGTAATTTCATTTTTTAAATAAAAGGCTGGTATAATATTATATATACGGTATTCTTGGTATAAATATATATTATGCATACGTTGTTACATATATATGATATATTGTCATATATATATGGTATATATTATATCAGTCATCAAATAAAGAAAAACAAAATTTATCACTTGACGTCCATATGATGGTACAGAACGATTAATCTAATTAGGTATTGATAAATTATTTACCACTTCTATAATTTGGTTTTTATTGAAAACTAGTTTCAAATGTTATTTATCCATCTTCAGTTCAGGATTTAATTAGATTATATAATACAGAAAAGGTTAATCTACCTAAACCCTGAACTGAAGATGAATGTTCGAACTAGTTTTCAATAAAACAAAATTATAGAAGTGGCAAATAATTTATCAATCCCTAATTAAAAAGTCTAGTTATATTTAAGGTAAATATTTGCTGTTGTTTAAATATTTTTCGGCGGAAATATGGGTCATTCTTCGAAAATAGAGAGTTTTTCTAATAATTTTCTTATTACTTCATATAGCACTGTAATTAATTTTTTTTTATTGATTTTAATTGTATCTCACGTAGTTTTGTCAAAATATCCCATCGTAATTGTTTCTAGAACGGAAAATTAATCAAAATATTCCAATTTTCAAAAGCTCGGGAATGAGAATGTGTGTCAGGGAATGAGCATAGTAGCGTAGGGGAGTGAGGATGAGAGAATATTAGGAGGAAATAATAGCAAAAAATAAAAAATTATAGTTTTATTGAAATATCTTGAAATACTCTAAATTTATGTTACATTTAATTTAATATCTATAATAATACCAAATTGTATTTTAAATTGCTTATTTTTAAATTTTTGTGTGTTTTTAGAACCGAAGATGAATGTATAACATTTGAAAGTAGTTTTCAATAAAAACAAAATTATAGAAGCGGCAAATAATTTATCAATCCCTAATTAAAAATATTTATGACGGCTTTTCTTGTACCTCAGATTATAATCAAATTTGCATAGACAGCTGGTCAAAGCAATCGGTCTGTTACTAGAAACTAATTCTTTTGATTTCCCTCGTTTTAAGATAGGAACGAAGCAAGTGCTCCAGTTATCTGGAAAGTAGCTTACGTGAATGCTTCATTGAAGAAATTATTTAAACAAATTTTCCTTAATAAGGTAGAGTCTGCTATTTCGTCTAGAGTTGGTGGATATTCTTTACATGACTTAAGTGTAGTATTGAATTACTGGAAAGAAAAAGGGAGGTTTAATGGGGTTTATGCATTGTGACAGTGCATATTGATGTTAAGGACTACTGTTATGGGAAGTCTTATGAGAACTATTGGAAAATGAGAGTCTGAAGTGTTTATCTAAGGTGTCATCTAATGCTATCCATTCTGTGATGACATTCTGAATAACCTCTCCCTGCTTCTGATAATCTTTAAAAATTAATAATTTTTTTTCAATTTTTAAGGATTTATAAAAAAAAAAATAATAAATTAAAAATCGTCTTAAAGAACTACTCAACAGAAATTAACGACAATTCGTGGGTTGTTTGTAGAAATTTAGAAGAAAAAAAAATGTAAATTCAAAAATGTTTTCAAAAAACATTGTAATAAAGTGTTTTGTTGAACTTTTTGATCAGAATATATTAGGCCGTTAGGATCAAAATCCGCTAAATCCAATTGGATTTTTTTTTATTATAGGAAATTAGAAAAAAAAATGGAAATTTACATTATAGTATTGTAAAATTCCTTTTACTTTAAATTATTTCTAATGTGGAATCGATTGGTGAGTGTGGCATCGATATGGTCCTAGCAGACACTCTCTAGAGCAATAATGTTTTTAAAAAAATTTAATAGTGGACAAACAGACGAAATAATGTATTATGAAAAAAAAAAAAGTACAGTTAAGAAGAAAGGAAAACCTAGAAGATGGAAGACAATTTCGAAACGTTGGTTGTGTCTGGGTAAAAAAAATATTAATGTAGAAAATTAATAAAGATAATTTAAGAGAAGTGTGTTTGTTCACAAAAATAACAAAACTATTTAATTTAGAAAATTTACAATTTTAGAAGAATACTATAATATTTTTTAACTAGTTAATGATATTTTGAAGCGAATTTACCTGATTTTGATACAAACTTTAAAATTCCAAAATAAAAAAATTAAAATTTAGTATTTCTGGATTTAGTGGATATTGATTCTAAAAATCTAAAGTTTTTTATTTAAATACAAATATTAAATATTTTTCTATTAAAGCACTTAGGAAGGCTAATAATTATTTATTAACAATTAGCAACGGTGACATTCCATACATTTTATTCTTCTTTTCTTACATATATTTTATATTTTATTCCTGAAGATGGAGAAACAACCCCGAAACGACGCTACATTTAGATAAATAAAATATATATAAGAAAAAATAATAAAAATTTATGGAATGTCACCATTGCTAATTGTTAATAAACAAATATTAAAATTAAATTAAATAGTTAATTTTTATGTAAGACTTGTTCTCTTAATTTTCTGTGTATAAAAAGGAAATTGTGGTTTTATAACATTATTGTTAAAATGTAACGTGTTTATAGTGCCGAATAAACAAATTGATATAAAGTTTTTATTTTTATAAAAATTAAAAATGATCCATTAATTAATCAATCTCAATTATCTTCCATTAATTAGCCTTAAACAAGAGCTAATAGTACCCAGGCTGAGAACGGCAGGAGGCTAGATTGAATATTATCATCCGGTGGTGGAACCCTCATCCAAATTTCATCAGGACTGCGTTCGCACCCCCCCCATTTCGGTGATGGACGTGCCCTCTCGCTCATTTCAAACCCATTAAATTATTGCGAGCTTCGGTGGCGTACATAAGGGGCTTCTCCCGAAATATGTGGATCTTCACTGACTAAGGTTCGGTAAATGCGAAATTAACTCCTAAAATTATCTAGAAAATATATGCATTTGTCATAATGCGGTTATAAATAAAACTATGTAAACCTTTCAGCTACCACATTCTATTAAAACAGTTATAATTATATATTTTCTTTTCATATTGTTCAAATAAATCATCCCTTTGAGCTTATCTTAATAATAATTATAATAAACCGTAATTCATTACACAAACACAATGGTCTAAAAAAGTCATAAAAAATGATAATTTTTCTTGCTAATTTAATGATAACTTTATTTTAATATTCAAAGTATATACCGTTTGTGCTCCATGGTGTGCTGCCATATCAAGACTAGCTGTTGGATTTTTTCACAATACCATTCTTTGGGTTTCGAACGTAGGAATTCTGCAACTCCATTTTGAACTTAAAATTTTTCTTTGATGATAATAAGCCAATGATCGGAACAGATGGTGCCAAGTGGGGACCGTTAGTAAATAAAACCGTTTGATAAACTGCATTGTAAGATTCATCTTCGGGGTCCCGAGGGACGCCTCTGTCTCCCGATTCTATGAAGAGTTGAAGAGGTTTTACCCTTTCCACCTTCGTAAGTACTTCCTGGCATCCTTTCACTAACAAGTTATTCAAACCCGTCGTCCATCAGGCATCTTCGACCTCCTTCTATTCAAATCTTCTGTTCATTCCCGCCATTTCCGTTCTCGGCCTTCAGATTTATTTACAGCGGCTCATCGAACCGCAGCTTTCGGCAGATCTTTTCTTATCAGATTCTCATTCTTATGGAGTTCCATTCCTTCCTCCATCCGTCGCTCCAATACCCTTCCCATCTTCAAATCCCGCTTATTCCATCACTTCTTGCCCATCCAGTTCCAAAAGAATTGTGAATAGGTTTTTTTTCTCACTTCAATCAAAATTTGTGAATATGCACTAATATATTTTGCACATTGTTAATTATTCTAACCTCATTTTTAATTTGTATTATGTTTCATTAATATTAGAAGGTTGCATATTTTTTATTTGATCAACAATACCAATTCCTTGTGTTAAACGTTACTGCATTTATGACTTGTAATTTTCACTTCTATTTATTTATTGACTTTTTATTTGTTTTATCTGTTTTTTAATAACGCATATGTTCTTAGATCAACTACTCTAAGGCTCTGAACCCCACCTATCATTGCCTGTAATTGTTATTCAATTATAGGGACTTGTCCCGGAATAAATAAAGAGTTTATTATAACGAGTTATGTGTGGTCGAGCGATAATTAAAGAATGTGTATTAGTCCTTAAATAAGAATTTATTCAATCCTTTCAATAAAATGTATTAATTTTAAAAACGTGTTTTTGATTTTTAGTATTTTAATACAAATTTAAATCAACTTACAGGTATTCTTACTATTATTAGCATTACTTCTTAAGCTGTCTAGTTTCCTTCAAATATTACTAGTTCCTCTGCCTTGTTAAGTCTCAATTATATATTCAGATACAAATGTGCCATAAAAAGGTATCTATTTAATACTTGTAAATTGAAGAATAATTTACTTTTATTTGTGAAATTCTTAATGAAAATCTGTATTAGAATGAAGATTACTTTTAATTTCATTATTTCCGAATCTCAAATATTACAAATTTTAAATACGAATTAGTAAATTATATCTATAAAAAAAATAAAATAAGAGGTCCTTGAAAGACAGACATATCAATACTGGAAGATATTGCTAACGCTGGAACTACATCCAATCCAGTAGCCGGGTGAGGGAAGGAATGGAAGGGGGGCTGGAGTGGTTGATTGCCATGGTCGAGATACTGACATCCTCCAGTGGACTCCTATCTTGGATATTATTATGGCTTTGGTGTCCATCAATGCTCTACCTCCTAATAACTAATAATTAATCTAACCTTACTAAAATAAACTTCCCCTCCCTCATACTTAAGAGGTTTATATATTTTCCTTCTTACACACACACACACATATTTATATACATATATATATATATATATATATATATATATATATATATATATATATATATATATATATATTTTCCACTTGTTTGATTCAATACCTCATACAGTTAAAAAGTATATTACCGAACAAATAATTCTAATTAAAAATAAAAGTAAACTTTCCAAACAATAATTATAAATAAATGTAACGGTCTTACAAACAAATTAATGATTTTTACCACAAAATACCAGAAGGTAATCTTTCTATTATACATAATTGCTATAAAGCTAAAGGCTTGTATTATTCGTATAGTCAAAGAATTTTAATGTCCAAAATAGGCAATCAAAACGCTCAGAATATTAGCAAATACATTTATAAAATTCCAATAATAGTAACGTAATAGTATTAATAATAAGTGCAATTAACTTAAAAAAATTACTAGTATTTCAAAATAAATGCCTCAGAATTGTCAACAATTATCCGTATTACACCAAAATAACAAAGATGCACTCAGAATTAAATATATCCTATATACAAGATTACGTATTCAAACTAATTCATTCTTTCAATCATGCCCATACTCTCTAAATCCTTTAATAACTGAAGTAGGTAATTATACAAAAGCTACGACACACAGATATAAAACATAAACGAACAAAACATATACTAATTTAAGAAGCCTGTATTTTATTTTAATATCTTGTACTTCATCTAAATAGCCTATATTTTATTATTTTCAGAACAGTGTTGGGTTTGTTTTTTCTTTCTCATTTTTATTTTTACCAATAAGTAAAATATAATTTATGTCCAAATAAGTGGTATAAAAAATGTATTGTATAAGGGTACATCCCGAATCAATTATAAATGTTCAATGTAATACTATTTATGGAATAAGCTATATTCATAAAAAAAAAAAAAGTATTAATAATAATAAAATAGTAATAGTTTATATGTATGTATATAAATATATGTTTTTATATGTATGTTTATATGTTTTATTGAAAACTATGATTTATACTACATTTAATTTAATATGTATAATAATACCAAGCTATATTTTGAATTGCTTATTTTTGAATATTTTATGTGTTTTTAGAACTGAAGATGAATGTATAACATTCGAAACTAGTTTTCAATAAAACAAATTTATAGAAGTGGCAAATAATTTATCAATCCCTAATTATAATATTTCTGATCATAATTCAAAATATGACTACAGAAATATGTATTTAAGAAACATTTAAGTAATCAAAAAAATCTGGTACGGTGCACGCATCACACAACTTACCACCTTACTTTGAGTAGAAATTAATTTCTGCTCAGGTAGGGCTAGTGAAATTTTAAAAGCTTTCATTTATTTTCCACGGAAATTTCGTTTGGTTTCCATGAAATCTTTAAGATTCCATTCAATAACATAATGAAAGTATAAATTATTATACTTATATTATTGTTATACACGTTTTCTCTCACTTTCCATTAACTTCTACGACTTTATATATTGTATATTAATTATTCTAAAATCTTTAGCTTTCCAACGGTATCTTATAAACCTATATTATTTTTTTCAACCTGGGAAAATATTTCTCCATTTTTTTCTCCTTTAGTTAATTATCGAATTCTTTTATAGTTAATATTTATCCATTTTTCATTACTACTGACAAGGAGAGGCGATTTATTATTTCAAATAAACAAAATTAAAGATCTTTAAAGGAAACCATTTTGAAAATTCGGCAATTAAACCCTGACAGACTATTTTAATGAGGATAAAACCAAGCTGATACCAAAGCCAATTTAATTGTACATTGGTATAACGAGTTTGATCAAAACCATTTGATCATTTTTCGAGAAAATTGTAAAAATGTATTAAATATATGATGTAAATTGGCACTTCCGGTAAGTCGATAAAAAATATAAAATAAAAATAACATTACAAAAGAAGAAAGTATGAAAAAAAAATAAAATAAAATAAACAAGATAAAAGAAAAAAAAAATCGAAACAAAATTTTGAATCGATAGACAATTGAATAATCATCGATACTTGAATTTGAATAGATTCAAAGAATTAATAAAAGATATAATTTATCATCTAGTTAGGTAATCAGAAATGTAAATTACTTTTCGCCGGGCATACTTATTATAAAATTATATGCAGTGTTGCAGTTTATTTTCCGTTTCATAGAATTTTGGTATAATTTCGGTTAATATTGAAGTTCTAAAGCAGTTAATGGTACTTAACGATCTAATGTCTGCTTCATCATTCTTTATTAATCCTTCATAAGTAGCTTACTTATAATTTCTGGTCTCTATTTGGAATTTTACTACCAAACATGTTTTTATTCTGATGTCTGTAAATATATTTCAATTACGTTTAATTTAAAATTTGACTGCTATTCTTTATTTATTTTTTAATTCAGAAAAATATTTTGATAAAATATTTAATGTTACTGAGCAAAACAGAAATGTATTAATACATTGTAATGTCATATTCTAATAATTATTATGAAATATCATTATTAATATAATATTATTTGTTCACTTGATTTATTATAAATTTTGTTCAACATTAGGACAATAATTTTTTGTGGTTATCAATGAATATTAATCCAAATTCTCATAACCTCCACATGTTATTTTGTATAATGACCCACCATATTTTATGTTAACGGCAATAAATACTGATATAACATGATACAGTTAATAAAGTTTATTTATTTACTTATCCTTGAATTGTAACGAATACGTTTAATTAAAAAAATACAACTTCATCAGTATTAATGGGTCACATTAATGAATGAAACAGTATTTATCCAATTGGTTATAGATACTATCAAGTTGTGGTAGATACTATCAAATGTGGTGATTATGAGGATATGGATTAATATTCATTCATAAACACAAACAATTATTGTGCTAATGTTGAAAAAAAAATGATAATAAATCAAGTGAACAAATAATATAATATGCTGTCAAGTTATTTGTAAAACATAAGTTATTATGAATAAGTATATATATTTTATATTATCCTGATAAGATAAAATTATACAGTCATTACATAATCATTACCTTAAATAATAACACATTGTAGATTTCTAAATATGGAAGTGGTTTTATTTTATTATTATTTTTCTGATTTTGTATTTTTAGAAAATTTTCTAGGAAATTTTCTAGAAAATTTCTTTCTTGTATATATATATATATATATATATACATTGCAGTATACATATGTAGGTACCTATATCTTAATTATTTATAACTTATAAATTTAACAGATAGAAGTAATACTCTACAATAAAAATAAAAAATCCATTTTAATTAATCATTGACATATCCAGAAATACTGTTAAAGCTATAATTACAGCAACTTTATTTCAATTTTGTGATTCAAATATGTAACATTTGGTTTCATATTCATCTTTACGAAGTTGTTAGATACAAGCTATAATTTTTTTATATCATACTTTAATCAGTTGACTATAAATTTTAATAACTAAAATTTAGAAATACTCATGCGATAAAAATGATATTTGTATATTTTTTTACATATTATTGTCGCTGTGAGTCATGTTTCCACATTAATATATTTTTGTTATTTTTATTGCTTGAAAAGTATCATTAGGATGGTTTTTACATAACAACAAAGCGTTAAGATAGAACGACAAATTTATTTGTTCAAAAACTTTTCAATTTCATTTTTAAACTTTATATGATTTTTTAGTTCATAAAATTTATATATATATATATATATATATATATATATATATATATATATATATATATATATATATATAATATTAAATGTAATACTATTAAATATGGATTCATTTTGATCTTCAAATACAATAGACGAGTGACTTGTGAAAATAAAAATGAGAATATGGAATAAAAAAATGTAATGATGCTGGTAGAGGAGTTGCCCTGCGCCAGGTAACCCGGGGTGGAGGTTACGAAGTCTGCTGGTCGATCCACAATAGTAATTCTGTTATCTCTCTTAACACTAAGTGCCCTAGTAACACCTATGATAACTTACTAAAGGTAACTAAGGGTTGGCTAATAGTCTCAGTGAGTCAGTATAGAGAACACAGCATTAATTATTTATCCTGTCTTGATTTTCTATGCCCTTAACAAAGTAAATGTTAGTAAAAAAGCATCGTTTATGAGAAGATATAATTTATTATTACAGAAAAAAAAATATATAGTTCTAATGTATGGGTTCAAAAAAAAAAAAAAATATATGTGTATATATATTTACACCTAGTAGTACCATTATTAAGACTTGAAATAGGGCTGTAGTTTCGTCAATATTCGACTGATTCTGTCAGGGTTAAATTCAATCAAATAGCATATTATGATCTTGCTCTGAATACTTTAAAGATATTTTAAAAACTTTAAAAATATATTATTACTACATGGAAATGACTATCAATTGTCCTAAATCAGTGTTGGAAAGAGTTTATTGGATATTGCTCCAAAACGTCTTCAAATATAAAGATTATTGTTAGGCTAGATTAGGAGTTTTGCACTATACTTCCAGCTATCTTAAACGTTCAATAAAATCGAGTGGAAACATTCAAAACAACACAAAAAAAGACTCTCGAAATTCGCACAGCCTAAATTTTTGAATATTCGTGAGATATTGTGGACCGAGGAGGGAGGAGAGCCAAGCCCAGGGGAGGTGTGAAGTGTAGGCTCCATGTTGAAACCCATACGCCCAAATAGACAAATAAACAAACTCACTCTAGTCCGAGGAGGTTCTCGGGGGATGTCCTCGCCAAACCATATTCCCAGGATCTCTTCCTGTTCAGTTTGCTAGTCTTATTAAAGAAAATGGCTTTCGGTGGAAAACAAAACCCAGTGTACACTGTGAGCGGGAGAGCGCATGCGGTAAAGGTTAAAAGGCGATTCCCTTCATAGCCATGGTTGTTTTTCCAGGTTCTCCGATCTTCTAGGTCCTATTTGTGTCTCTTGGAAGTATAGTGAGCCAGCAGGATGAGGTACAACCTTGGTACCTCACAACGCGAAGGCGGTACGCCCGAATAACTGGGACTACTATTGGGTGTGTTACCGCATTGCCTGCACGTACTCTAGAAAATATTCACTATGAAGAAATAAACAACAGAGGAGTGTACATTAGCCAGGCAAGGGTATTGCCGAATATCGATTTCGAGGGGTAGCGGCTGTACTGGAGCCCACTTAGAGTACCAGCATTCATGCAGACCGACGAACGGCTCCTCTCACAGACTACTCACTACTCAACTATGACTAATTTGATGAAGACACTCACCGTGCTCTGCTCGACGTCCGAGGCGACCGCCCGTCCATCCCGGGCCTTGACGGGCTACTGCTGGGCGTGCCGGCGCATGCTCCCCTCTCCCCCACTTCCCCTCCTCACAGTTTCCCCTCTCGCCACATCTCTGTCTGTTGTCCGCCTGTCTCCTATCCTGTGTCCGATATATAAGCTCTATTATCGCCACTCTTAGCAATTAATGTCGTATCAATCATATGATAGGGCCTCGTTCTAGACAAGAGCTGCTAATTTATCATACATGCTCAAAAAAATATCTGATGTGGACACCCCATGACTTCCTTGTACGCCTATTAAACTATAAATCGACGGCTCAAAAAGAGACCCTGTATTTGGTTACTACTAATTTCCAAAGATAGCAGCATCTCAAAAACGAAAATGAAGGTTTTATTCCATTACTATATGTCTATCTCACTTGACAAAGCATTGGAAATCGACTGTTTCAACATTTTAACCGGAAGAACCCGCTTAACTTATATCTTATTCTCCTGATGCAGACTTGTTCAGCTCACAAATGAGGAGGAAAACAAGTATTTTATACTCAATTATAATACATAAAACAAGTAATAAAATTGTTTAATTAGAGTGAAAAAAAAATCGTGTTTATAACCTTTATCACCGAACCATATGATCTCTATATTAAATGTCGATATACCTTTTGATTTGTTTATTATGACCTTCAAGTAAAGTTCCCCTTTTGGCTCTTCAATTTCAACCAAAATTTATTATATTACTTATATTGATATAAAAGTATAATCTACCAAATTTGAGATGTTTTACGTTATATTTTAGTATAATTTTTAATGAAAGTCTTATATGACCTTCAGGTAAAGTACCACTTCCGGTTTACCAATTTTAACCAAAATTTATTATGATATTTATATTAGTACGAAAATCATAAATACCAAATTTGAGAAGTTTTGCATTATATTTTAATATAATTTTTTATGAAAACCAATGACCTTCCAGTAAAGTACTACTTCCGGTCATCGCGCAGTGGTCAAAAAAAGAGGTTCACAACTAGATTTTACATTAATCCTAAATACAAAATTTTAACATTCTATGGCTAACCATTTTTGAGTTATACGAGATACGAACGAACGTACGTACAGAAGTCACAACGAAACTTATCAAAACGGATTCAGGGATGGTCAAAATGGATATTCCCGTTGAAATCTGAAAACCGAATATTTTCGCGATTACAATACTTCCTATACTGCCTAAAAAGAGTCGAAATATCAGACTTCTATAAAACGTTTGCAGTAAAACACGTATTCTCGTTTAAGAATCGTGTAAACGAACTCCAATGGCAGTAAATTGGAGAATAGGACAGCAGGAAGTGTAATGGTGTTAGAAGAATTTCAATGCCGTAAGCGAATGAGGATAAGAAACACTTATAATTAATCCAAAGGCGATCTATAAAAAGAATCGAACAACTTAGTAAAAATCTCCAAATAACATAGACCAACGATGAAAAAACTTTTGTACTGATGAGCCATGTTTCAAGTATTTCTGCCAAAAGTTTCCACACCTTTCAGAAGCTAAACTAAAAGAAGGCGTCTTTGTCGGACCTGACATTAGAAAAATGATGTTTGATGTTAACTTTGAATCCACAATGACCTTAAATGAGAAAGAAGCATTGGTATCATTCAAGCAAGTCGTTACAAAGTTCTTGGGAAATGAAAAAGACCCAGAGTATGTTTCTATCGTAACTAACATGTTACAGAAGTTTAAAAAGTTAGGATGTTAGATGTGCCTGAAACCTACGGAAAACTATGGGTGATACAAAAAAACTAAGGCCAGATTTAGATTCAGCACATAAAAATCTATAAAGATCAACTTAAGGTTTAAAAAGTTTAGAGTTTAGAAAGGTTAAAAAAGTTTTCAAAAAAATTTTTTTTGTTGGCCTGCGTAAACTTCTAATGGATTTCTGCCCATGTGGGAATTCCCCATTATGAAGAAGTTGACTATCTTGCTGAAAACCCTGTGCATTACTTGGAATAAATAAGGATCTTCACTATAATATAATTTGTTCATTATACAAAAACAGAAATCTTTACCGAACCATACCTGGTATTTCTCTCACTTTCAAATCCTTGATCGAACCCACCAAACAGCCATTTCAAGATTAAGAAGAGGACATGGTAAAGAACAGAAATTAGCGAATAGACAAAGGAATGCTTTAAATGCGTGGCATCTACATCCCACATCGTAAGCAACCATAATTCTAATTAAAAACCTAAATTAGTTATTTGTAAACTTGAGGAGAGCGGGGTTCTCGATTTGGTGTAAACCACGTCATGGAGTATAAACACCACCACCAACCCCAGGGAATCGTATCCTGTATAGGTTTACAGTTATAGGTTATCCTGAATCGTATCCTGTATAGGTTTACAGTTATAGGTTATCCTGAATCGTATCCTGTATAGGTTTACAGTTATAGGTTATCCTGAATCGTATCCTGTATAGGTTTACAGTTATAGGTTATCCTGAATCGTATCCTGTATAGGTTTACAGTTATAGGTTATCCTGAATCGTATCCTGTATAGGTTTACAGTTATAGGTTATCCTGAATCGTATCCTGTATAGGTTTACAGTTATAGGTTATCCTGAATCGTATCCTGTATAGGTTTACAGTTATAGGTTATCCTGAATCGTATCCTGTATAGGTTTACAGTTATAGGTTATCCTGAATCGTATCCTGTATAGGTTTACAGTTATAGGTTATCCTGAATCGTATCCTGTATAGGTTTACAGTTATAGGTTATCCTGAATCGTATCCTGTATAGGTTTACAGTTATAGGTTATCCTGAATCGTATCCTGTATAGGTTTACAGTTATAGGTTATCCTGAATCGTATCCTGTATAGGAGTTTATGAAATTGTAACTAAAAAAAAATTCATTTATAAAAATATGCAATTTATTTATCCTCATTACTGCTATGGTCTAAAGAGTCTTAATATAAATAATATCGACGTGATTTTTTAAAAAAGCTTAAGCGCCAAAAATTCAAAATTTGATTTTAAATTTATTACGGGATGTATACATTACCTATATAGATTCCCGCTCACGATATAGGGAGAAAAAAAAATTGAAAATGGTCTAAAAATGGGCTATTGATGACGTAAGCACCAAATACTAACGACTTTCAGTCGTCACTCTGGCCTAAACTAGTGCTAGAATCCCTTAAAATGTATTATAATATTAAAGGTTTATCCACCTTAATAAACTTCTACTGTATACAATAAATAATATAATTTAAAAATATATATATATATATATTGTTATTTGGGGAAAAATCGTTTCATGTGTTTCATTTAAAGGTTGATAAATGGCGCTTTTTCAAAAAACGATGTCTATATTCATTGCCAAGGATATTAAGTGTGGTGTATATATATATATATATATATATATATATATATATATATATATATATATATATATATATATATATATATATATAGTATATATAGCATTCTCATGAGTTCTATATATATATATATATATATATATATATATATATATATATATATATATATATATATAGTATATATAGCATTCTCATGAGTTCTCTATATATATATATATATATATATATATATATATATATATATATATATATATATATATATATATATATTACGCAATTCTTTCATTACAAAACCGATTGCCTTATATACCGACTAGTTTTTAATCTCATCGAACAATCAATTCTTGTAAGCTTCTAAATCTTTCGCAATTTATATGACCCTCTCACATTTTTTCTTCAACACCTAGAAGGTAACATGGATGAGCGATCTTATTAAGGTTACAGGAGTGATCTGTAACACTTACATATTTTATTAGCCAAATATATAATAAAGAAATCGTATAATATCAAAATCAAATAGTATATTTTCTTAAGTACATTTAAAGAAAAATTTGTGTGCAAATTTAATATTTGTATAAAATAGAAGAACTTTACTGAAATATTATAGAAAACACAATTTCATAGTTTGTTTATTTTAGTGTCTAATTAACTAGCTGTTGCCCGAGTGTTCGCATGCGAATATTTCATTTCTGCCATTTCGTTTTAATTTATATACGTTTATATTAAGGATAAATATAATAATTCCACTCTACAGTATACGCCTGCTTGGTTCGAAAATGGAACCTTTAGTCAAAACATGATTTCTTTTTTCAAAACGTGTCTGCCTGATGAGGATTTTGTCAATCTTCTAAGGCATCTCGAATTTTAAACCATTTGGGTTACATGTAAATGTGATGAACAAATCTCAACGACCATAGTGAGGAACATATTTATATAGGGATTGATAAATTATTTGCCACTTCTATAAATTTGTTTTATTGAAAACTAATATCCAATGTTAAACATTCATCTTCAATTCTAAAAACACACGAAAATTTCATTTAAACCTAGGTGAGTACCAACATGTATTTCATTTCTTGTCTTAATTAAATTCATAATTCATAAAGATTTTATAATATTGATTTATATTACATCTAATTTAATATGTATAATAATACCAAACTATATTTTGAATTTTTTGTGTGTTTTTAGAACTGAAGTTGAATGTATAACATTGGAAACTAGTTTTCAATAAAACAAATTTATAGAAGTGGCAAATAATTTATCAATCCCTAATTAGATTGATCCTTCTATACCATCATGCGGATGTCAACTGAACATATTTATAGCATTCTCTCATGAGTTCTCTCATGGATGTAGCTGGGCCCATCAGTAAAACAGGATCGCAACACCACCATCTTTCCAATTTCCGAAACGTTACTCAAGGCGTCTTTATGATGAACATAGTTTTCCACTCGCAGCTTATTCTGGTTGAATCTAATAAAGTTAAAAGCCTTTCTGTCTCTATCTTAGTACACATTTATATACATACATATATATATATATATATATATATATATATATATATATATATATATATATATATATATATACATATATATATATATATATATATATATATATATATATATATATATATATATATATATATATTATATATCAGATTTTGAGAGTAAAAACAGTAGAGGCTTCTGCCACAGATTGTAAGCACTAAGAAAAGGATTCCAACATCGGATCAGTTTCTAATTACGGATTGATAAATTATTTGCCACTTCTATATTTTTGTTTTTATTGAAAACTAGTTTCGAATGTTATACATTCATCTTCAGTTCAAGCTTTAAATAGATTATATCAAACAGAAAAGTTTGTACTAATCTGTTTGATATAATCTATTTAAACCTTGAACTGAAGATGAATGTATAACATTCGAAACTAGTTTTCAATAAAAACAAAATTATAGAAGTGACAAATAATTTATCAATCCCTAATTCTTTTATAGATATAGATGAATCAGACGAAATCAACGAATGAAAAGCGTCAAATTCAGTCGCAATATTTTTATCTCAAACAATATTTTTTACTAAAAATAAAAAGAGATTAAAAAAGTATTTTTAATATGCTTCTTTGAGGTACTTCTGATGACCTGATGACCTAATATGACCATTGTTACCTTTCAAAGACCTCGCAGGTATTGTGATACCGTCACTTGCTTCTTTACCTGACAGCACTTCTTGATCTAGCTCTGTGCCTGAATGGACCTCAACCCTCAGGTTCAGGTGAGTTGTAGAACATATCATATGCCTCCTCTTCACCCAAAGCACTTTCCACTAATAGATAATTCTTCAAAAAAATTAGGAAGAGAAAACGTAAATTTAATAAGATGATTGATAATCCCAGAAGACGGACAAAGAAGTTAACAACTTGCAGGAGACCTGTGAATATATTAGGAAAATAGGAAGACCTCGCGGAGGAACGAGAAAAGACAGGATGTCACTGCTGAGGCTTTTAGGGTTAAGCAGTAAAGTACAGAACTAGTTAGTATTTTATCATATTCATAAATGTCTGTTTGTCGAGTTTTGCCGTCTTGTAAAAGAGCATAATGTACAGTACAGTTACGTTAAAAGTTCGTGTTATATGTCTCTCGTAGTTCTATGCATCAAAAAGGAGAAAACGAAATAATGTATTGTATACCAAGGAATACATTTTATTAATTTTGTAACGAATTGTATCTATCTTTGCGGGTCATGTATTGGTATATATTAAGTTAACAGGTATTTTATGTATCCTGATTACTCCTATGGTTTAAAGAGTCTTAATATAAATAATATAGACGTCGTTTTTTGAAAAAGACTTAAGCGCCAAAAATTCAAAATTTGGGTTTAAATTTAATACGGGATGTAAGCACTAACTGTATAGATTCCCGTTCACGATATATGGAGAAAGAAAATTGGAAATGATCTAAAAATGGACTATTGATGACGTAAGCACCAAATACAAACGACTCTCAGTCGTCACTCTGGCCTCAACCAGCGTTAAAAACCTTAAAAATATATTATAATTATAAAGGTTTATCCACCTTAATAAACTTCTACTGTATACAATAAATAATACAATGGAGCTTTTTCAAAAAACGACTTCGATATCCATTGCCAACGATATTAATTGTGGTATCTAATATATATTACGGAATTCTTTCATTACAAAACCGATTCCCTCATATACCGACTAGTTTTTAATCTCATCGAACAATCAATTCTTGTAATCTTCTAAATCTCGCAATTTATATGACCCTCTCAGATTTTTGCTTTAACGCCTAGAAGGTAACATGGATGAGCGATCTTATCAAGGTTACAGGGGTGATCTGTAACACTTACATATTTTAATAGCCAAATACATAATAAAGAAATCGTATAATATCAAAATCAAATAGTATATTTTCTTAAGTACATTTAAAGAAAATTGTTTGTGAAAATTTAATATTTGTATAAAATAGAAGAACTTTACTGAAATATTATAGAACTAGTATACCCTAGCGAGAACTCTCGCATTAGATATCTTCTAATCCCTAATACATTAGAAGTATAAGGGATATTAGGGAAACATATTTATTCGTGTAAACAATATAATATTACCAAAACAGTTTATTTAACACATAGATTTGGTGAAGCTACATGGTTTGTAATGACTATGTTGAAATTCATACTTAATAAGTAAATAGCTTACCCCCATGGAAAATCTCTTCAATTTAACAGTTAGGGCAATTCGATTACCATTTTCAATGTGTAGTATTCATATTTAACAGTGCCCTTTAGGGTTGGACATGGGAAACAATATATAATTTTCCACTCATTCAAAGTGTTAGTAAACAGACTCAAATTGATATAAAGTTGCCATGACAACGGCACATACGCATGGCATGAGGCCCGTGCGGACCTATATCGTGCGTTATCTCAAAAACGGTAGGTTTTTAAGCTTTAAAACGCTGGACCAATACGCTCCATAGGAGCGTATATGATTTTGATGCCCGCGTCAAAATCTTTAAAACCCAATTTATCCCGTCTCGATCCGCCGACTTTCAGTCGTCAAAGTTTTGAAACCTTCCAGTTTTTTCATCACTTTTATTTAAGCCCTTGTAAGATTTTAAGAATCAAAATAAGGATTCGTCACTTCTCCGTGAAATTTCCTGTCTTTTGATACCTCATTCATCAAAATCCATCCCTCCTGAGAGCCGGAAAAGGGATCTATACTACCGTAATAATATATAGTAGTGATACACAATTTCATAGTTTGTACACTTTAGTATCTAATTAACTAGCTGTTGCCAAGATTTTGCAAGCGAATATTTCATTTCTGCCATTTCGTTTTAATTTGTATACGTGTATATTAAGAATAACTATATTACATCTAATAATTCGTCTACACAGTATATATGTAACACCTACTTGGTTCGAAAATGGAACTTTTAGTCAAAACATACATAATCAGTTGACATCCGCATGAAGGTATAGAAGGATCAATCTAATTGGGGATTGATAAATTATTTGCCACTTCTATAAATTTGTTTTATTGAAAACTAATTTCGTATGTTATACATTCATCTTCAGTTCTAAAAGCAATCTAAGCAATTCAAAATATAGTTTGGTATTATTATACATATTAAATTAGATTAACATAAATCAGTATTATAAATCATTTATGAATTATGAATTTAATTAAGACAAGAAATCAAATATATGTTGGTACTCACCAAGGTTTAAATGGATTATATCAAACAGAAAAGTTTGTACTGGTTTCTTCTCGCATTGAACTAACAATGAACGAAAGTTAGGTAGGATGTTTATAGGTAAACGGTTTAAGGGTCAGGGTTATTCAAGTAATGCCGGTGAATAATTGTTTTTTCTGTTATAGATGGGAATAAATTTAAGATTGGACTATTGGACATATTTATTTGGTCATTTAAGCAAAAATCTGGATTGGATTTGAAGGATTTTATTATTTCAAGTGCTTCTTATAAATATTTAATTTGAGGCTGTTTTCAACGTGATGTATTATCAATATATCAATCCAAAAAACATACATCATTTTTTTAAACTTACTCGAGCTATTATATCGTGTCTGCTAAGAGGCTTTTGTCCGTCTTTTAAGGCATCTCCAATTTCAAACCATTTGAGTTGCATGTAAGCGTGATAAATAAATCGAAACAATCATAGTAAGGAACAATATATATAGCATTCTCTCTCTCTCTCTCCCTCTCTCTCTCTCTCTCTCTCTCTATATATATATATATATATATATATATATATATATACACACACACACACACACACACACACACACACACACACACACCAGCTGTTGCCAGCGGCTTCACATAAAAGGCGAATTTATATACGTTCACGGTAAGGATAACTATAAAACTTATAATAATTGTGTTACTCCTTAAGTGTGCGTGAGGCAAGCCCTTCTTCTACTACTCCACAGTAAGCATGTAACATCTACGTGGACTGAAAATGGAACCTTTAGTAAAAGCTTGCATCATTTTTTTTAATTTTCAAAGAAACTTTCGAGCTATTATATCTTGTCTGCCAAGAGGCTTTTAAGGCATCTCCGATTTCAGACCATTTCCGGTTACATTTAAACGTGATAAACAAATCAGAACGGTCATAATGAAGAAAACTTGTCATGGTATTCTAGATTCTCTCATGCATATAACGGGGGGGGGGGGAGGGGCCACCAGTAAAACAGGATGGCAACAGAAACATCTCAAAACCAATATCCGAAACGTTACTATCCATCCCTCTTACAAATGATATCTTTAAGGTGAACATAGTTTTTTCCCTCGCAGCTGGCTCTAGTTAAAACTTATAAAGTCAAACCATTCTGTCTCTTTCTACATTCGTTTATGGCAAGGATAACTATAATGCATATAATAATTGTATTTAGAATTGTTTGTGTGTGTGTGACGCAAGCCCGCTTCGGCCACTCCACATTACGGCATGTAGCATGCATAATTTTTTTCAACTTTCAAATAAAACACGCCATGTGGTTTTTGTCCCTCTTTAAGGCTTCTCCTATTTCAGATCTTTTCGAGTTACTTGTAAAGGTGATAAACAAATCAGAACGATCATCTTAGTGATGAACAATGTCATGACATCCTCAGTTTTCTCATGCATATAGCCATATGCATATGGCATATATATATATATGCATATGGCCCACTAATAAAACAGAATGGCAAAACAAACATCTTTCCAATATCCGAAACGCTACCATCCCATCTACGCTTGGCATCTTTAAGATAAACATAGTTTCATTTCGCTCACATCTTATTTTGCTTGAATCTTATAAAGTTAAGCCTTTCTAGCTTTATTGAGATGTAGATATTAACATGTATTATAATGTATATGTTGAAAAGACTACGATACAGCAAGATATAATTAATACTAACGTTTTAGCTTCTAAATATAACCCTTCCATACCGTTTTAACACATTTGCGATCCACATTCATACATGGATGAAGCTTTCCGCCTGTAAAAAGTGAAACACCCATGTTTTTAAGTTTTAGAAATTAGTATTTTTATGTTTCAAAAATATATTGTTTTTCAACCACTCAGAGTAATTTTTTTCTAACTAATTAGAGATTGATATATTATTTGCCACATCTATAATTTTATTTTTTAATTTCAATGTTTACAAAATTATAGATGTGGCAAAAAATGTATCAATCCCTAATTAGATTGATCCTTCTATACCATCATGCGGATATCAACTGATTTTTTCTAACCGCGCATTAATGCCAATCTTCAACATTAGGGAAGCCACCCTTAAAAAAATGAGCTTAATAGGTATTCTATTTTTAGAGATGCTTTGATTACTAAATCAGTGAGTGAGTGTATGGTATATTTCTAATGAACTGATAATTTTATTATAAATGGCCGAGTTATGGGCGTATAAAATCTAAGACGAGTACCGATTATCGAATTCCGAGGATAACTTTGGTTAATTTGTGACTTTGGTGCCAAATATCAAGAAATTTGGTTCAGTGGTCTCGGAGAAAAGCCGCGGACAGCGTACGGTCAGATTTTTATTATTATTTTATTTTTATTTTTTTATCGATATTCTACTGATCTTGGAACGGAGAATCTCAAATTTTGAGAAAGTGAGATGGTAGAATTTCTTTCTTGAATGATTACAATGGTGCGTTTTTGAAAATAATTAGCCAAAAAATTGTCCCCCATGTGATTAGCTTTATTAGTTAGTCATACACTAGCAATTTCAAATTTGCCCTCCTCAGACCAACAAATGAGCAAACTTTAATTTTATCAAAAAAGTCAAATTGGTGCCTCTGACTTGAGGTACGGGCAGTATGAAAATCAAAGAAAATTTTGAGGAGGGTGAAAATTTATTTCTTCTTGTATACAATTGCAAAGGTTCATGATTGAAAATAATAAACAAAAATAAAGCCTATATGAATAAAAACAAACTTTATAAGATAAGTTGGGGTAAAAGCATACTCGAGCCAAGTGCAAATATGGAGATTTATTTCAAGTCTATTTTGTTGGGAGAATTACTTTTTATGGTGAATTTAATTATACAGAAAATTAATAGTAAAATAAACATGAATGACATCTCTCTCAGCAAAATAAATTTGAAATAAATCCCCATACTTGCAATTGCCCCGAGTTTGCACTTCCCCCTACTCATCTTGGTAAACAAAAAACAAAATTAACTTATATATTTATTTTTATTTTTCAAATTAATTAATAATATACGCGCATTCAAGTTATTAAATTAAGTCGCTCTCTTCTTGAATAAAATACGCAAATAATTTAATTTGCTCTGTCGCAATGATGACCTAAATAATTTGTTTTCATTTTCAGTGCTGATAAAGATCTTTTGCCACTGCGATTTTTGCGGCGGCTATACTACAAATAGTACAAAAAACTCGTAGTACTATGACCACCAAACTCAGAACCGAAGAACCGGAGAAATTCTAAGAACAAACATATTTATTACCAAACTCCAAAACAAAAAAATGCATGTATATAATATTTTACTTTCCCTTACCTATAGACGAAGTATATAGTAAGGGGAAGTATTGCGATCGTGAAAATTTTCGAATTCGAGTTTTCAACGGAAATACAAGTTTTAAGGTCCCCTGAGTCCAAATGACCAAGTCTCGCAAAATGGTCTGTGTGTCTGTGAGTCTGTGTGTATGGGAACACTAGATCAAAAACGAAAAGTTGCACGATACTGAAATTACGTATTTAAGATAGGCACATGCACGTGATGTTACAGCAAATTTTTCATCACAATGGACTAACCGGAAGTGCCACTTTTTATAATCGATTTTACACTTTTTTATAATTTTCTACAAAACGATTCTAACGATTTTGATGAAACTTGTCTAAATTCTTCTTCATAAAGGCCTTTAACTTTTCATATATGTAGTACATCACCGAAGGATGTAGGAAATGTAGGAAAAAAAGTTATAATGAAAAGAATATTTTATTTGCGCATAATTTAAAAAGTCTACTTAAAAAAAAAGCATTTTATGGTGAATTATATCTAGACGTGTATGAAAGGTAATTAAATTATCTAAAAACCTAAAAAAGAATCATCAAAATCGGACCAGTAATAGCTACAGCGTATCAGACTAACTAAAACGACTCAGACGATTTTGATTTCTTCTCCCAATATCTTGCCCAATATCTTCTCCTTAAAGCTCTTTAACTTTTAACTCTTGAGCTTAATGTATGTAGTATATCAACGAGAAAATGCAGGGGAAAAAGTTATAGCGAAAAGAAAATTTTATTTGCGCATAAGTCAAAAAGTGAGCATTTTATGGTAAATTTTGTATGTAATCATATGAAAGATAATTAAATTCCCTAAAAAACAATTATTTAAATCGGACAATTATTTAAAGATACAGCGTATGAGTCATAAGGACTACTAGACCTTAGAGGGAAAACCGAGAGCTTCCGAAAGGAGACGAATGCGACCAAACCTCCTCCCACCAGGCCGCCAACCTTCTGTCAATAAAACGCTCTGTAACAATGTATTGTAATAACATAAAAGTAGAAATTAATTTAATTATTTCTACTTTTATATTATTTAATGGAAACAAAATGATTCCATGGAAACTAAATGGAATTTTCATGGAAACTAAACCAAAACTTTTAAAATATATTTTCACCTTGACAAACCAAAAATATTTAGTCTACAGAATTGTATTTCTAAAGTTATTTAAACACTAATTTATTATACTTTTGTGAGAAAAGACCTGAAGAAGTGCATTCTGTTGAGTTTATTTCAAGTAGTGTTTATGTGAACTCACAACTGAAAATAATTTAAAGAGAACTCTTTTAAAGATTATTATTATTATTGATTGGTAAGGGAATGTTGTCTGATACGCGCATCGCACCAGATTTTTATATTTCATTTAGAACAGGTTACTTGGTAATTTTTTTCATGAAAATAGTTTGAATAAAAATAACTAATAACTATTAATAACAAAAATATATAACACCAATAAAAATTGTCACTCCAAAAGGATTTCGCCCCGCATAGGTATTTAACCCTGTGGTTTGGGTTGCCCTGCTGACCGGCTATCATTTTCTGTTTAATAACTAGGTGATTAGACTATTTTCTTCTGAACAGTACACGTCATTCGATTCGTCTTTCTTAGAGCTGTAATATTGTGTCAAAATCACAAGATCGAGAAAAATCAAAAAAATGGAGTTATAATACCTCCGTATCCTTCAAATATTAATAATATGTAAATATTTCAAAACTAAATCGAAACTTTCCAAAAATATTTTCGATTTAATACTATAATGAAACTCCAGTTTTTAATTGGTCACCATTTGGTCGAAACGTTAGTAATATATTGTTCCTGTTGATATCTTCAATAAAAAAGGATGTATAATATTAAAAATGGAAGCGAAATGTCTTCTGCATGTCCGTAAGATTATTGAATTTTCATTGTAAGGATACTTTTATCAATTCATTATTCACCTAATCTACAAAAAATATATTTACTGCATCTTACTAGGCCCTAATCTCTTTTTAATAACGACTCTGCGGCCCCTCCCCCCAAAAAAGTAGTATTTTAGTTGCATTATTTTGTTGCTATTTTGAATAGTATAAGTAAATAAATCCATTTTCGTATCGTTTTGTTTGCACAAAGTAGAATGATTATGGATTGTCGTGAATCGAAATAATGCCGAGTAACTTTAGTAGTCTTTCTGTTTCTACATTTCCTAATTTTAATTTTCAATAACATTTAATTTTTCATTTTAGGGAATGTCTCATACGATATGTAATATTTGTATTTGTTCTTTATATACTTTTTATATGTATTAATATATATATATATAAATATAGCTATGAAATCGAAGCAGTTTTATCCGAAGAGAGACAGATTGTTATGGACAAACTGATGGATGGAGATATCTCAAAGGTAGGCTCATCTCATTGGTTGGGATCCGTGTCAGGTGGATTTGGAACTAATCCTTGTCACACCTGTCATTTGCCTGCTGGAAGTGAGGATGCGTGGTCAGGTAAACAATATGGCTTTAGAGGATTTGTCTATATCCTCAGTCCATATCCCCTCCCTTCATTTCAATATTTGTGAGCACTCCGGGTATACCCATTTCACCTAATTCATAATTTGTTAGAATCCTTTAGAAAGTATTCTTTTAATGAAAAATAATGAGAAAATTCTTCTTCTGTATTAATGAATTTCTTTTCGTTCCTTTAATTAAACTATACTTTATTATATAATTTATTTTATATATACTTATATATATATATATATATATATATATATATATATATATATATATATATATATATATATATACTTTAGTATATATATATATTATATATAATTAAACTTTAATTAAACTATAAATCGGTGGCTCAAAAAGTGACCATGATTTTGGTTATTATTTTACCGAAGATTTGCATTTATCTCAAAAACGACACTCGGCGTCGCGACGTCCATATATTGACACATACAGACACACACAAACATAAACTGTTGTTTGTGAAGGTCTTATTCCGTTATTATATGTCGTTTTCTGTCTATGTCACTGGAAAAAGCATTGGAAATCGACGGTTTCAACATTTTAAGCGGAAGAAACCGCTTAACTTGTATGTTTAGCTCACAAATGGGGAGGAAAACAAGTATTTTACACTCAATATTAACACATAAAACAAGTAATAAAATTGTTTAATTAGAATGGGAAAAAAAAAATCGCGTTTATAATCTTTATCACCGAACCATATGATATTTGTATTAAATGTCGATATAGCTTTTGATTAAAATTTAATATGATCTTCAAGTAAAGTACCCTGTTCGGCTATTCATTTTCAACCAAAATTTATTATATCACCTATATTGATATAAAAGTATAATTTACCAAATTTGAGATGTTTTGCATAATATTTTAATATAATTTTTGATGAAAGTCTAATATGACCTTCAAGTAAAGTACCATTTCCGGTTTGCCAATTTTACCAAAATTTATAATGTTATTTATATTAGTATCTAAGTTTTAAATGACAAATTTGAGAAGTTTTTCATTACATTTTAATATAAATTTTGATGAAAATCAATAATGACCTTCAAGTAAAGTACTATTTCCGGTAATCATGCAGTGACCAAAAAGGGAGGCTCACAACTAGATTTTACAACATTCCTAAATACAAAATTTGAACTTTCTACGGCTAACCTTTTTTGAATTATGCGAGAAACGTACGAACGTACGTACAGACGTCACGACGAAAGTTGTCAAAATGGATTCAGGGATGGTCAACATGGGCATTTCCATTGAAATCTGAAACCCGAAAATTTTCGCAATTACAACACTTACTGCGTACAAGGAAGTAAAAATACCTAATTTTCTCTGATTTAAATGAAATAATTAATTAGAAGAAGACATGCTTGATAAGGTGTGGAGCTTCCTGATTCATAGGCTTTGGTTTTCCACTTCGGTATTAGAGTACACGCTGCGGCAGCATTGTATTTTACCGTATTTTGATACATTCCACTAGAAATCATAAAAAGAAATGTCTTCAAACCTAGTACACACCCAGCGGCATGTCGCGATAGAACAGTCGCAAAACGCTGTCCCTATTCTGTTCGCGGTACCAGACTTACGGAGTCAGTTTCGGACTTAGTTACCAATTTTAATTCATTTCTTTTTATAAACTGAAATGGACTAATGGACATCATTAAAGAAATAATTAAAGTCGATTTAAACCATATCATATAATAATTATGATAAGATATGGGGGAAATTAACAATTTAGTTTAAGAGGTTTCAGTTAACAATAGAATAGTCAAAATTAATCCACAAGAAAGTCTGATATAAAAATGTCTGATAGAAAAATTAAAGAAACTCTACATCATATTATTTAAATGCCCTATATACAGTAATTTGAGGTTAAGAATTTACCACAGGATGCAAAATCTTAAAGAGCTTGAAATATTTAAACCGAAAACGATACACGATATGAGAAAAATGTATTTTTTCTTTAATGGAATTCCAAACTACAGAGAGTTGGTTAGGTAGGCATAATTAAACGATATTTTTATCTCAATGCTGAATGTTTCATGTATAATAATTTTTGGCTTTGTGTTTGTTTAATTATTTACATACATAGTTTTAGTAGTGTAAGTTTTGGTCTCGTTTGTGATGATTGAGTTTTTAATTTATTATTTATCATTTAATGATAGATATAAATTTTAACATTTAACGCTGTGATATCATTTAATTTATTGTATTTATGACATAATTTTGTCATTGAAGTTAGTTTTAGCAAATAATGATTTTTTTAACTTTGTTACTTATATTATTTTAGTAGGATGACTTTTAGCCTCATATTTCTAATTTATTTCTTAACTTTTGTAGTTTTAAATATAACTTTATAACATAACTTAGTATGAATAATCTTGTATGTTTATTTCCTTTTTAAATACATGCTGTAGTTATTGATTATTATACATTTTAATTATTATTTCTAGCTTGTGATATATTATTGAATTTTTCATTAATATTTGTTTCAGTTTAGTGTATTATTAATATTTGAATTAAATGTAAAAAAATAATAATAATAATAGTTATTTGTAATGATAATTGTACATAGGCTATATTTATATATGGTTCTTCCTTAGAAACAAATAATAAAAAAATAAATTATAAATAGTTGCATAATTGGACATAAAACCGGCATGTTTAGAAGGACAACAAAAGAAGATTTTGTAGACAGAAGATGGCTTGAAAATGAACAAATAAGTTCGAAACGTTTATATAATAACTTAAGTAAATACAGGATGATTGAAGTTTGGTGGAAGAAAAAATCTATTTCGGGTAAGTATAGCCGTTAATCTTCTAGAAAATTAGAATTAGAAAATAAAATTAATCCTACAATGCCATATTATTATAAATTCTATAGAATACCATATTATCATTTTATTATTTATCGTTGAACTTCTTCGGCGAATTTCCTTTACTCAATTTTCTGAGCAAGGTAAGCTATACGGTAGCAGGCCTGTTATAAATTCATAGGTGGTACTCGGCATTAACATTATATCTCCTCTATATGCGAGCTAAACTCTCATCAAAGTAAAATATTCTCAACTATTTTTAAAAAATTTTATTGATTTTTAGGGGGAGCGGGATAGCTCAGTGAGTAAGGTACTGCGCTACTAATCTCAAGGTCCTGGGTTCGAGTCCGGCTGAGGCAGATAATTTTTTACAGAATACTGCATTCAGCCGTGGATCAACCCCGTGGGATCGGGAGACCCTCCTGGGGCTCACCCAGCCTCTATAAAATGGGTACCCTTAATTGGGGGAAAAACCTGGCGGTTGAGCGTGATCTTGGCCGAATCACCTCCTTGCACAACCGTTGGCCTAGAAACAGTATGGTCCTTACCCTTATCGGGTTGTTAGTGGTACAGGTTTTTTTATTGATTTTTAACAGTCTAGCTACAAATAAATAGATTGAATAAATTAACTGAGAAAGTTCGGAATCTAATCACTGGATTATTTTGATTTAACGATTGTTATCGCAGACCTCCGTATAAGGGCAATGATACCTTATTTTTCGGACTGTAATTAGCAGCACTCATGATATCAAGATTCCAAGGGGTAGTTGAAAAAAATCAATAGATCAAAGAAACGCTGTCAATAGAGAGTTGAAGAAATTCACATACTCGGTATGCGATATCCTCGACGCTTAGAGATCCGAACATGTGTAGCAACTCGATAATCGCACCTGTTTTAACTTAAGCCAAGCATACATCGAGCTAGAGAGTGTTACCGGATAACTATAAGAATAACATCTGAAATTATAATAAAAAATTTCATTCAAAGAAGAAACAGTGAGAAGGGATATATCATGTAGATAGGTTGAGATATCGTATTAAAGAAATAGATGTAAGAATGTAGGATGAGAAAATCGAGAATATATACAGATTTTTTTTTCTTCTTCAGGAATTGTTTAACTCTTACGGAACACGCATAATATATTGCCATTGAAAATAATGATTAAAATTTCAATTGTTTCCGTAACTAGGCAACGTTATCGTTGATTCTTAATACCGTTTAAGTATTGATATAACGCGGAAAATGGAGAAGCTATATTCTTCATTACAAAAAAGGCAGTAACCAGGAACTTTTTTTAGTTTTTCTTATTAAAAATAAATATATAAAGAATGTTAAACTTGAGTCCATCGACACTAAAGTTAATATTTATAATATATATATATATATATATATATATATATATATATATATATATATATATATATATATATTATATAAGTTAAACGAAAGTTAGTAGTTGTACAATTCTTATACATGTTTATCTATATTTAAATCTATTTTCTTATTTATTTAAATCTTCATCCACTATATATAGGAAAGAACAATATACTCTTGATGTACAAATGATAGCAGCCCATCAGTATTTGGAATTCGCGCAGAGTAAGTCAGTTACACACAATTACTGACTACATAAAGATAGACTTTCGCTGGTACTGCCCGCGGTTGCGGCCGCCAAAGTTTGCGGGCAGTTTACTACTACTTTGACTGAATAGGTAGGGACATATTTCGCTGGCACTGCCCGGCAGTCTAGATATGACGTCATACCCATACTGCCGCGTCCCTGACCATTCTAGAAGGAGTCAGACTGCCTCAGACGCGACGGTTCCCGCTTGCCATTTAAAACAATGTCGTTAAACAACAAAGGATTCAGCGATTATGACGACCAACCTCTAGTAGAATTCGTTAACCAGTTTCAGGTACTTTAATGATCACAAACATTGATGAACAAACTTTGTTCATTGTCTAAAATATCTAATAAATATCTAGTTGCAAATAACATAACAATATATCTGTTGTACATATGTAGTTGCATATCTGTAAATACTTGTATATAAATGTATTCATTTATCTATTTGTTTGTATTTAAATAACATATAATTTTAAAGGTTTTGGAGATACACTATATAGTTATAACGATATAGTTTGATTATAAATATAGGAGTGGTTATAACATTATAGGTTATGCAAGAGTGGGCAGTTTCAGCGAAATATAGAAGCAGTAACAGTTAGCGGCTGCGTTTGGCAAGCTTTGCCAATCCCAACCGTGGGCAGTACCAGCGAAAATCTACCTTAAGGTAGCTACAGCAACAACATAAAAATTACAAGAACTGGCATACTTTTAGATATCATTCAAGCATTTGACTAAGCCTATCACCGTGGGCTACTATTTTCCTCCTTCCTGGAATAGCCGTAAAAATTTCTTTAAGCCCATTAATTAATTGTTTAAGTCAATTAAACCCCATCTAGGTGGGAATACCAAAAAAAAATATATGTATTATCTGTTGGGTATTATCTGATTATTTTATTTTTTATTCTAGATATATTTTTTAATTATACAGAATTATATTGAAATATCATTCTAATATCAAGTCCATATTTTTGTTACATTATATGTCTAATGACATAGTAGTAATAAGTGAATTTAATTAAGGAAAAATATATTCGGTGAGTAACTTTAAGCTTACTTTAAGTAAATATTTGGAAGAAAGGTAGTTCTTTCTTAGTGCCCTCATTTCACTGGGCCTTGTTACTGAACTGACAAAAACCTCTAATGCTAAGTAAACCATGGTGATGAAAGCAAATTTGGCGACGGGCATAGTTTTCGATGCTGCAAATAATTATCTTGATAACTATTAACTTTACATTATTTTCGTTGATTAATATCTTCATATGCAATAACAATCTTACATAAGAAGGGGACTTATGTCGATCTTCAATGGTAGATACAAAGATCAATTCTTGAACTGATGTAGTCATTAGACTATTAACCGGTCTCTCCCTTCTCCCCTCCCTCCTTCCCTCTAGATGTCCTAGGATTTTAGCTGATGAGTCTATTATAATGAAATCAAACATTCCAATGATAATGGCTTATTAAATCGTAACGAATTAAATAGTAACGAAATGAAATCTTATAATATAATATGAGGCGCTCCTTGAAAGAATGTCGAATCTGACGTCACCAAAATTTAAAGACTGGTATAATATTATATATGGTATACATATAAATATACCTAGAAATAAATAAAAAGAAAATCTTGTGACATGGCGCCCTTCTTCTCCATACAAGGAGCGTCTCATTTTACAATTTCTATTTTTTACTTCCTCGTGCGCAGTAAAGGAAGTATTGTAATCGCCAAAATTTTCGGTTTTCAGATTTCAACGGAAATATCCATTTTTACCATCCCTGAATCCATTTTGACAACTTTCGTCGTGACGTATGATTTCTCTTTTAATTTAAATATAATTTTTGATGTAAGCTTATCATGACCTTCAAGTAAAGTACCCTTTTCGGCTCACCAATTTTAACAAAAATACTGTAAATACATTCATACCGATATAAAAGTCCTATTTACCAAATTTGAGATGTTTTACATTATATTTTAATATAATTTTTGATGAAAGTCTAATATGACCTTCAAGTAAAGTACCACTTCCGGTCTGCCAATGTTAACCAAAATTTATTATATTATTTATATTAACATGAAAGTCTTATATACCTAATTTGAGAAGTTTTGCATAGTATTTTAATATAATTTTTTATTGAAATCAATTATGACCTTTAAGTAAAGTACCACTTCCGCTGATCAAGCAGTGGCCAAAAAGGGAGGTTTACAACTAGATTTTACAACAATCCTAAATACAAAATTTCAACTTTCTATGGATAACCATTTTTGAGTTATGCGAGATACGAACGTACGTATTTACAGTCGCCACGACGAAACTAGTCAAAATGGATTCAGGGATGGTCAAAATGGATATTTCCGTTGAAATCTGAAAACCGAAAATTTTCGTGATTACATTACTTCCTTTACTTCGTACAAGGAAGTAAAAAGGGTAAACCGACCGAAATTCATAGAAACGATTCCTCTCTCACTCACTCACCTCTCCTCTTGAAAAGATTAAGAGTTAACCAGATTTTTTCTTTGAAAATTATTACTTGGAAAACGAAAATGAATACGAATTATCGAGGAACCGGATTGCATTGTTTTTATACGAAATGAAGGGAGACTTTCAAGAGACCAGAAAATCTATACGAATTACTGGGATATGAATTGCCGAGACTCTACTGTAATATAATTTAGCATATGGTGAGATGGATATATCGTTGTAAAATATCGATATTATCGATATATCGGATGTTAAGATATCGATATAATATATCGGTTTTTCAACTCCGATATATCGATATTCCAACCCTAATGCATACCTCCTCCATAAATCCTGTCAAAACCCAAGTTCATTAGGCTAGACCTTGCGCATTCCCCCCTTCTACGTTTCTCGGTGAGAAGGGAATCCACCTATCGATTCAGGTCTACCTCTAATATGGAAATTCATTCATTGTCCATCTATATCCAACTATATTCGTCGAGTGCAAGCCCTCGAATGCTCCACTACTTTAAGGTTACCTACTTTATTATTATACATGGTAGCTAAAAAAATTCATGAAGGGGGTTAGCTATCAAAACGTGACGAGACGGCCCTAATGGGGTGCCCCCCAAGAGAGGAGGTTCGCTAAGCGGTAGGTATCAATCAAGGAGTTGACTCCTGGCTAAAAGGGACTCCTGATTGATCTCTTCCGGAAGCGGTCACCAACACTCTGTCACTTCTTCAACAGCCGCTCTACTCCCCGAGCAACCTGCCCGACTCTTCTATTTTGAACACGATCGCTTAGTGTTTTTATTTTCTTCTAGTTGTTCTCTTAATGAAAGGAGTCTGTTAATGGATATCTAGTCGAAATGCGCCTTATCAACACTTAATATCACAACAGCACACACACTTGCGTGCGCAGCATCCCTTGTTAGAGTGTACACGAACCATAATACTGCGGTGTCCTTTCATTCTCCCCAATTTGGCGGTGGATTAAAACTTAGTTTAAACAACTTTTGTGCTGAAATTAAACCAAAATTTTAACTCACTGAGGTTACAAAAAAGTTTTAGTTGAAGTTTTTGAACTTTAGTTCAAAGCAACATGTTTTTTTTTTTTGTAAATTAAATCATTAAACTTTGCTTCTGTCTACTGTTATATTGGGGAAAAAAAAATTTCTGACATTAGGAGGTGCATGTGCACCTGTGTCGTCCCCCTGCCCTCCCTCCGTGCGCAGCCTATCTTTCTAAGTTACATCTCCTAGTTACGAAACTTAGTTACATATATTTTTTTACAAAGGTTCAATTAAAAATTTCTTGTTCCTTTTTTTTTTTTTTTTGGTATTACTTACGTACTTTCTTAATATTTTACAATTAGCTTCAGTTATCATTGATTTTAATCCAATATTTAATTTTTTTTTAAATTAACTTTTAAAATTAAATGTCCATGAATTATGCTTTTTGCACATGCAATAAATACCATTAATTTTAAATCAAAGTTTTAATATTATCTGTCATGCATTATTCTTTGTACTAACTACATGCATACAAACTTTTCTTGAAGGAATAGAACATATACCTCCTAACTTCTGCGGGGTTTCCATCTGAGTTCATCCCTTCTCATTACATGTTCTAACCATTTTATCCCCTGTATTCCCTATAATCCCTAGATCATCGCATATTATATATATATATATATATATATATATATATATATATATATATATATATATGGCATTATTCTTTCGTTAGCACGGGAAACCATCCTCTATTGTATGCATCTAAGGATTTTATTAGTTCTAGTATTTCCACTGATTGATGAAACACGCTACAAGCACGATGTACTTTAGGTAAACTGTACTTTATTAAAATGCACATATATTCTAGGTGCATTTCATAATTTCATAAAAGTAGAGTAACATGAGGATTTTATGGAGATCGGACGTTTAGAGCCATAAATCGCTTCTTATCAGTTTTTAATGCATTTTTAGCGCGCTTTAGCTGTTGCTTAACGGTTGATCGTAAATAATATTTTTTATGCATTCAGAAATTAGGGATAGGAATTTTGTTTGCTTTAATTTCGTATATAGTGGTCTTCTCGGAAAATAAAAAAATAATTTCCGAGATATTGGCGAGGAAAAAAGTGCCAAAAAGATTTTTTTCCAACTAAAACAAGATTTCAGCCAAATTATCTGTCTGCAAAGCTCAAATTCGTGCTCAGCGAACCGAAAAACTGGGGTGAACGAAAATCAACGTCTTTTCCTTTTTTTTTCTATACTACTTTACATGCCTATACTACATTGTATTATAAAATAAAACAATATAAGTTAATCTGTTCATAAATTATAATAAGAAGGGATTAATGAACAGTAGCGGTACGTTTGGCGAGAGGGGAGGGTGCGTTCTTGACTAAAAGGGGGGTGTGCACTCCTGTGCACACCCCTTAGCTTAGTTTTAAAGATAATACATATATTTTTCATTCATTTTTATTTTTATTCTGATTTTGTAAAAAATTTACGTCATATCATTATTATTATCTAGGCTCTACAAACCATTTTAATAAATTCTAAAGGCAAACTGAACCTAGGATTTTGTCTTTAAACAAAAACATACAAGCAATTATCCACTATTGCCGTAAATGTATTCATAACACCTGAGGACTTGGACCAACAGAAATATTAGAGAATTAGTTGGCATCCGCATGATGGTATAGAAGGATCAATCCAATTAGGGATTGATAAATTATTCGACACTTCTATTATTTCGTTTTTATTGAAAATAAGTTTCGAATGTTATACATTCATCTTCAGTTCTAAAAACACACAAAAATTCCAAAAGAAGCTATTCAAAATAATGCCAAACTGTATTTTGAATTTTAAAACCGGTTTTAAACGGTAAATGGTTTTACCAAAATGACATGATATTATTTTTTAAAAGTTGCTTGGGTGTATTTTAAACATATATCTATATTATTTATACGTCCCGGATTTAACATGAAATACCCTTGAGTTGTTATGGATGTTTCAAACAAAAAATTATTCTTGAAGAAGGACGCCTAAAGGTCAAAAGTACAAGCGAAGAGAAACGGGTCTAAATCTCACTATATTAGGAAGAGTGGAGGGACCGAGGGTGAAGAATAAGGAGGTAAGGAAGAAGACATGAACATGAATAAGAGATAGGCCGCCAGTTGGCTAACTGTAGATGGATTTCTCATGGGGCCCCTACACAATGCCCCTCTTTGATATTGTATTTTCATCCTCCTCCGGATCTTCAGATCTTTTAGTCTCCCTCATCATCGGCCTCTCGCCGCTGGTCCGGGCGATCCGGGATTACGTACCGAATTGCCTTCTGAATACTAGGATCAGCTGTATCAGAGTAAATTACAGAAATAATTAGGGACCAGTGGCGTAGCCAGAGGGGAGGATACAGAGGGTCCAGACCCCCTCTTTCTCTCCCCTCCGAAAGTGCAAAATACTATTACCTAATTATTTTTATCTGTAAAAAAAAAAAATTGTGTAAATCTATTTGAATTTTATTTTCTAAATAATATACTTAGGCATAGAGAGAAAATATTACATAGAGAGAGCTCCCTTAAAAACCGCGGCTGGGGTGGGTTTTCTTTAAAGTAGATCCTTGGATGGAACCCCCTCCTCCCCGCCTCCGAAACGAAATCCTGGCTAAATAACTTGGAATTCTCTGGATAAGTATCTAGAGATACTGAAAACGAATCTTAAGCTAGGTCCACATATTATAACAAAACACTTATTTTTACCTTGAAGACACTAGGAGGTTAATGTGTTTAGCTTGACCGTTAGTAGGTATGTACCGATTTTTCGAGCGAGCGCACATTGTCACGAATGTATGGGATAAGAAATCAAAAATCGTATTTTAATCTTTGCAATGTTTATTAATTTTTTTAATTTGATTAAAGGGCAAAATATAACTTCCAGTTGTAATTTACTTCTTTATTCTTTTTACGTTTCGGGAAAATATTTCCTCATAATCAGAACTTTCTCCACTAAAATTAATAATTATTACATCTATCAACATTTCATAATTTACACATTTTCCAATTTAACATAAACATAACCCATATTAATTGTTTAATGTTTTCTACAATATAACAATACCTCTACTGTTAATTCCTTTCCCATTGTCCATAATTAAAATGTCTACATTTATTTTCTTTTACATATTGCTGGGAGTCTAAAAGCTACTGGACTAACATTAGCTGAAATATATTCCTTTTTAACTCACCCTATATTTATCTCTATGTTAGTCATAATTGTTTGTTGTTTTGATTTTTAATTAGTTTTTCTATTTAAAGCTATTAAATGATTTTTCTTATATATGCATATTAAAAAAAAAATAATAAAAAAATAAATAAATAAAATTAATTCTTTTTTTAATTTAAATATATGACTATTAGTTTTTTTATGATTGTTTAATTTTATTTTTGTTAATAATGTCTGCATAAAGTGTACCTAAATGTTTAGCATTTTTTTAAAGTCATTAATCACACAAACATGGTAGGAATAACTATTTATTATAATTTAAACCTGTATAAAATTATACAGAACCTTACAAAAAAAATTTCAGAAACTTACAAAAAATGCATAGAGAAAATTAAAAAAAAAACTATTCCTCCTCGGAATCACTTGATTGCAAATAAATATCCTCATTTTCTTATTTTAAAATTAAGTAATTTAAAACATTTTGATCATTTTTTTTGTTTTTCAATGCTCACTTTTCTAATAGTTGATAAATAGGGATCTGATGAAAGAAGAAGCATTTTCATTAGATCAATATTGGAATCAATAAGAGAAATATTTCCTTATTACCTTGTGCCGGCATCTTAATACTTCTTTTGCAGACAGTCCCATGCGTTTAATAAAATATATGATGTGGGCAACACATGACTTCCTTGTACGCCTATTAAATTATAAATCCGTGGCTCAAAAAGTGATACTGAATTTGGTTACTAGTTTCCGAAGATTACAGTAAAAACGACACTCGGCGTCCCGACATCCATCTATTGACACACACACACAAAAAACACACTCTTGTTACTGGAGGTCTAATTCCGTTATTATATGTCGTTTTTTTTTCAATAGGTAACTAGTTTCCAAGAGATTTGTTGGTGTTCTATGACAGCATTAGAACTGTCAATGTCACTAGATAAAGCATTAGAAATCGACAGTTTCTAAATTTTAAGCGGAAGAATCCACTTAACTAATATCTTATTCTCCTGCTGCAAACTTGTTGATCTCACAAATGGGGAGGAAAACCAGTATTATATGCCCAATATTAACACTTAAAATAAGTAATAAAAATGTTTAATTAGAGTATAAACAAAATCGCGTTTGTAACCTTTATTACCGAACCATATGATTTCTCCATTTAATTTTAATATAATTTTTGATGTAAGTTTATTATGACCTTCAAGTAAAGTGCCCTTTTCGGCTCACCAATTTTAACCAAAATATAGAAAATACATTTATATTGATATAAATGTATAATTTACCAAATTTGAGATGTTTTGCATAATATTTTAATATAATTTTTGATGAAAGTCTAATATGACCTTCAAGTAAAGTACCTCTTCCGGTTTTCCAATTTAGACCAAAACCTAGTATGTTATTTAAATCAATATATAAGTTATAAATACCAAATTTGAGAAGTTTTGCATGGTATTTTAATATAATTTTTGATAAAAATCAATTATGACCTTCAAGCAAAGTACCACTTCCGGTGATCAAGCAGCAACCAAAAAGGGGGTTCACAACTAGATTTTACAACAATCCTAAATACGAAATTTCAACTTTATACGGCTAACCGATTTTGAGTTATGCGAAATACGAACGTACGTACGTACAGACGCTATGACGAAACTAGTCAAAATGAATATTTCCGTTGAAATCTGAAAACCGAAAATTTTCGCGAATACAACATTACGCGAATTCCTTTACCTCGTACAAGGAAGTAAAAAGGAATTAATGTCAGGTGTAATAATAATTTATGCAATGAGACTGGCATGCTATAGCAACAATAATGCCTCAGACATAAATCGGTGGTTTCACCAATTGATCCAGTGAATTTTGGGATATAAATTAATTTAACACTAGAAATTACTTTCAAAATGGTTCCCAAATTAATAATTAATCTAATGCCCATCTCTGTAATTTCACTGCTTACTTTTGGATTTTCAAAAATCTGCTTGCGGTATTACCGTAATTAGTAGAACCAAATCCAGGTTTTGGCATATCGATTAATAATCCCATTTTCTCTTTTAATGCAAGCCGAATTATCTTTTTATTTTCCTGGAAGCCTGTAAGCGATGTGAAGTAAGCATTCCAATGATCTTATTCAACAATGAAGAGTAGAAAGATCATATTAATAAAATTTATTTAAGATGGTAAATTATCGACCAACTCTTTATTCATAAGCTTAGGAGTAGCTCCACAAATGTAACAAGATTTTATAGAATCTGCCACACTTAAAATGTTGTAAAAATTTTGCTTGAATGTCCTGGCAAAATTATTTCACAAATTTTTGAATTATTGTGTGTTTTTAGAACTGAAGATGCATGTATAACATTCGAAACTAGTTTTCAATAAAACAAAATTATAGAAGTGGCAAATAATTTATCAATCTCTAAACAAATTTCTCTATTACTCCTGTTTTCTAAAGAAGAAACTTTATGGTTAGAATATATAAGAAATAAATAAAACTCAGCTAAATTTAAATGTGCCATAAATAAATTACTCTTTGCCATTAATAAATTCGTGTAAATAATCTTGCGAATTGCAATTAGTACTATCGCGGGATCGTTTGTTGCGATTTTCACGATTTTTTTCGACCATAGATCTCTACAATTTTTTACATACCACGGTGGTCTTCGATGAGTTCTATTGAGGGATGAAACCAATCGTTTCGAAAGGAATGGAACGTATCACTCCGAACAGCGATCGCGAGTGTGGAATATGAAGTAGGTTTAATGGACTCATTAGCGGAATTTCATCACTTTATCATTCCGACAAATAAAACCATGAAGCATGAAGAAAATCTCTTAGGAACTGTATACTGATATGAAATAGATTACTTTAAATTAGTATTTTTGTTGAGAAATAGTTATATTTTTTTAAAAACTAATTTATTGAATAATATTACCTGCTGTCTCAATAAAGGATAATTGTAATAATGATTAAAGAGATCATCCACACCTTATTTACAGAAATTTAAATAAATAAAATAAAAAATAGAGAGAAAGAAAGAAAGAATAAGAACATAAAAAATAAATTTATATTATATATATAATATTATATATTATATATAATTTATATTATATACTGCCAGCTAACGGAACCCCAAGCCACGCTTTTCCTCCACTTATGGATGGAGAAGCAGGGCCCTAGGATATCCCAGCGCTTCTCTCTCAATCGCGCCACTTGCATTAAAGCCAAAGCATTAAAGAGGGCTTATAAGACTGGCCCTCTAGTAATCAAATATGCAATTATAGTAATAAATCTTAATCCAGGCTCATACTTCCGCCACATCCTAATTAAACATCGATATCTCCCTGCAACCAGGGCCGAAATCGGGTATACATTTTAGGAGAACATTGTAATGTGAATTACGAATGAGTAGAACATTCCAAATAAAATAAGTCTTGTCTGCAATTCCAAATCCGCTATCTTCAATAATGGCGGCATTTTATTCAAGAAAAAACGTAAAATTTTCATTCATTTTTTATTTCGTGTTTAGTATATTGAAAACTACCAATGAAAAGTATTATAATCACCTTTTATAAAGGAAATTAAATGTGAGCACTGATAGAGCTCTTTAACTAGGTTTACTAGTTCCCGAGATAATGTTTTTCAAAAAACACATTTTAAAAAAACAAACAAGAAATCACCATTTTGATAATTAATTTTGGTAAATAGCATGGGGACTGCTCTTCCTACGAAGATAAAAATTATTAACTACTTCATGGTGCCTTTCGCTAGCTCTTATTTGAATGGTGTTAGACATCTTTAACAGTGATAATAGAAAATAAATTATATCGAATAAGCTACTAATTAATTGCTTTTATGAATGTCCTTACGTCCCAACTGCTTCCCAGCTAATTGCATTTCCTAAGGAACCATTTCAAATATTTTAAAAAGTGACTATTGGTTATTAAAGAAGAATAAGTGCTCTACATGTTTTATTTGAAGACTTTTTCGTTCGTGTTGGCCGTTTAATTGCCACTGCCCTTGAAATTTCAACTTTCGTGTGAATGACTTGAAAACATTGACTTTATCGATGTTTTTTAATGTCTAAGTCAATTATTTATTTTTTATTATTATTCTATGTCATATGATTCTTTGACTATTCAGCATTGATATAAAGTCAATTATGGCGAAATTAAGCCAAATGGTGAATGACAGTGACTAAAAGACAGGTAGTCCGCCATCTTTGGACGCCAATTTGGTAAGGCGCGGCTACTTTTTACTTCCTTGTCCGAAGTAAAGGAAGTATTGTAATCGCGAAAATTTTCGGTTTTCAGATTTTGACGGAAATATCCATTTTGACTAGTTTCATCGTGGCGTCTTTCATCGTCTCGCATAACTCAAAAACGGTTATATAACGAAAAGGGTATTTTACTTGAAGGTCATAATAAGCTTACATCAAAAATTATATTTAAATTAAAAGAGAAATCATGTGTTTCGATAATAAAGGTTACAAACGCAATTTGGTTTCCAATCCAATTATATATTTTTATTACTCGTTTTAAGTGTTAAAATTGAGTCTAAAATACTAGTTTTCCTCCCCGTTTGTGTGATCAACAAGTCATCATGAGAATAAGATATTAGTTAAGTGGGTTTTTCCGCTTAAAATGTCGAAACTGTCCATTTCTAATGCTTTATCCAGTGATGTTGACAGTTTTATTGTTGTCATGGAACATGGAGAAATATCTTGGAAACTAGTTACCTACTGAAGGAAAACGACATATAATAACGGAATGAGATCTCCAGTGACAAGAGTGTGTGTTTGTGTGTGTGTGTGTGTGTCAATAGATGGATGTCGGGACGCCGAGTGTCGTTTTTACTGTAATCTTCGGAAACTAGTAACCAAATTCAGTATCACTTTTTGAGCCACGGATTTATAATTTATTAGGCGTACAAGGAAGTCATGTGTTGTCCACATCAGATATTTTAATGTCTAAATCAATTATTTATTTTTTATTATTATTCTATGTCATATGATTCTTTGACTATTCAGCTTTGATATAAAGTCAATTATGGCGAAATTAAGCCAAATGGTGAATGATAGTGACTAAAAGACAGGTACAAATTGGTAAGGTGCGGGGACTTTTAACTTCCTTGTACAAAGTAAAGGAAGTATTGTAATCGTGAAAATTTTCGGTTTTCAGATTTCGACGGAAATATCCATTTTGATCATCTCTGAATCCATTTTGACTAGTTTCGTCGTGACGTCTGTACGTACGTACGTTCGTATCTCGCATAACTCAAAAAAGGTTAGCCGTAGAAAGCTAAAATATTGTGTTTAGGATTTTTGTAAAATCTAGTAGTGAATCTCCCTTTTTAGTCACAGTTTGATCACCGGAAGTGGTACTTTACTTGAAGGTCATAATTGATTTCCATCAAAAATTATATTAAAGTATTATACAAAACTTCTCAAATTTAGTATTTATAATCTATATATTGATTTAAATAACATACTCGATTTTGGTCTAAATTGGAAAACCGGAAGCGGTACTTTAGCGGAAGGTCATATTAGACTTTCATCAAAGATTATATTAAAATATAATGTAAATTATCTAAAATTTGGTAAATAGGACTTTTATATCGATATGAATGTATTTAATATATTTTGGTTAAAATTGGTGACCCGAAAAGGGTATACTTTACTTGAAGGTCATAATAAGCTTACATCAAAAATTATATTTAAATTAAATACATAAATCATATCGTTAATAAACCTTTTACAAACGGAATTTGGTTTCCAATCCAATTATATATTTTTATTACTCGTTTTAAATGTTAAAATTGAGTGTAAAATACTGCTTTTCCTCCCCATTTGTGAGATGAACAATTCTGCAACAGGAGAATAAGATATAAGCTAAGCGGGTTCTTCTGCTTAAAATGTCGAAATCGTCGATTTCATATACTTTATCAAGTGACATAGACAGTTCTAATATTGTCATAGAACACGAACAAATCTCTTAGGAACTTGTTACCTACTGAAAGAAAACGACATATAATAACGGAACGAGACCTCCAGAAACAAGAGTATGTATGTGTGTGTGTCAATAGATGAATGTCGCGACGCCGAGTGTCGTTTTTGAGATACAGCGATCTTCGGAAACTAGTAACCAAATTGGGGATTACTTTTTGAGCCACCGATTTATAGTTTAATAGGCGTGCAAGGAAGTCATGTGTTGTCCACATCAGATATTTTTTAAATGGGAATATTGCCTTTTTTTTAATCATTTGTCACAAGGAACACAACGATGTCCAATTTTTAGGGATATGGAAGAGAGAGGAGTGCACGGTAGGGGGTCTGGCCCACCTGCCAGTATATATGTCCCTGTCATCCCAACCAGCTTGCTTGGATGTTATATGTCGCGAGATATTGGCTTATGTTTTCTAAAACAGTGCCTCACTTTTCTCCATATTGTTAGATAATCGTCCAGTTATATGTTTATATTAATCGATATAAAATAATCAGAGTGGTATTTGTCGTGGTATTTATTGAGCTGGCACCAGCTCATGGAGCATGGAGAAGGAAATCAACCTATTACTCAAAACATCATCATTACCATTGATCACTCACAGTATAACATTATATCCCATAACAGAGTGATAATTTTAACTGTTTTATAAAAATGCAAAGGCTTAGTTAATTATTAAATATAAATTTTATTTCGTGTTCTTAAAATAGATCCTATTGACTTCCAGTTTAATTCCCCTCTACTCAGTGCTAATTTCATTTCAAAAAGGGCAGTTAGCATCAAAGACACTACATAACTTAATTTAAACACAGATTGATCTAGCGATGGAACCTCTCCTCCTTATATGAATATAATCGGTAGGTCCAAGGCTAAAATTTATATAAGAACGGGCAGTCAAGAAAAATAAAGTTATTATTAGGTTCGAAAACTCTACGATTCTAAATCCTATTAGTACAGATAGATAGATAGAAAGTTTTATTTACATATGTACGCTTTAACAATATTTTCAAATGTTTTAACATGATTTCGGATAACTTATCCTTAAAATCAACAAATTTGATTTTTGAGAATAAGTCGTATCTCATAAGTGAATTTATATATTGGAACAACAGTAGGAAAAATTAATCAAAAACCCAAACACACCAAACAATATTAATAATAATTATGAATGAATAATAACAAAAAATTAATAAAATAGAAAACTGATGACAATAAATAATATATGCGATATATATATATATATAGTAAATCTAAACATTTAAAGCTATAAATAAGTTAATGAAAGCATAATAAAAATACGTGAATGAAAATTATTGTTAGTTTAACAATAAATGTTTTGTCCTTTTATGAGTGTATCGTTTGAATGTACATTTGTTATAATTACCGATCTCTTTTATCAGTGGGTTTTCACTGGCTGTTTTTTTACCAAAATATGTAGTAGTTTGTGATAAAACAAATTCTAGAATTAAGGATAGTTGCAAGTCTTGTAACATTGTGTAATTATTTATATGCTATTTTTGTGTAACGAGGGTAGTTGTTGATTATTCTCATGCATAAGTTTTGGACTCTTTCGAGTTTTTTGTAATTGGTCATGCAAGTGAAACTCCAGCCGGGTAATGCGTAAGTGATTTGAGAACGAATGACTGATTGATATAAGTTTGTTTTTTGAGTTCAGTTTGGATTTTTTATTGAAATAAGGAAACATTTTATCAATAGATCAATTTTTTTGTTGAATCAGTTTTATTTTTAATGTGTTGGGTGAAAGTAAGAGATCTGTCTAGAGTTAATCCAAGATATTTTACAGATTTAGACCACGGTATGTGGGCTATTTGTAGCCGACTATTAGTACATATATTTTATCAACTTGTTATCATTCCAAGATATTTTCTTTACAGACACAACAAATTTGTTGTTTTTATTGGTGTTTAACGTCCTTTTCTACTCCTATTAAGGCAAGCTGGACGGGATATTCCCTACAGGCTACCAACCTAATCTAACCAGGGGAAATTTTCGGTTTTCATATTTCAACGGAAATATCTATTATGACCATCTCTGTAGTTTTGACTAGTTTCATCGTTATATCTGTTCGTACGTGCGGATATCGCATAAGTCAAAAGCGATTAGCCATAGAAATTTAAAATTTTGTATTTAGGATTGCTGTAAAATCTAGTTGTGAACCTCCTATTGGTCACTGCATGATCACCGGAAGTGGTACTTTGTTTGAAGGTTGTAATAGATTTTCATGAAACATTTTATTAAAATATAATGCAAAACTTCTCAAATTTAGTATTTATAACTTTATACTGATTTAAATAACATTTTGGTTTAAATTGCGAAACCGGAAGCGATACTTTACTTGAAGGTCATAATAAACTTTCATCAAAAATTATATCCACTTGATGGATCAATCTAATTAGAGATTGATAAATCATTTGCCACTTCTATAAATTTTTTTTATTGAAAACTAATTTCGAATGTTATACATTCATCTTCAGTTCTAAAAACACACAAAAAATTCAAAAATAAGCAATTCAAAATATAGTTTGGTATTATTATACATATTAAATTATATAAATCAATATTATAAAACATTTATGAATTATGAATTTAATTAAGACAAGAAATCAAATACATATTAGTACTCACCAAGGTTTAAATGGCTTATATCAAACAGAAAAGTTTGTACTGGTTTCTTCTGGCATTGAACTAACAATGAACGAAAGGTAGGTAGGATGTTTATAGGTAACGGTTTAAGGGTCAGGGTTTTCCAGTAATGCCGGTGAGTTACTGGTTTTTCTGTTATGGATGGGAATAAATTTAAGATTGGACTATTGGAGATATTTATTTGGTCATTTAAGCAAAAATCTGGATTGGATTTGAAGGATTTTATTATTTCAAGTGCTTCATATATATTTAATTTGAGGCTGTGTTCAACGTGATGTATTAATTTAACTCCTGAGTCTTTGATGAATTTTTGATTTTTTTCATTTAAATGAATTGCAAAGGAAACTTCCTTTTTTTTTTTTTTCTTTAAAGAAAACTTCAACAATAACAATACATCGAAATGTCCATGCGCGATGAAAAATCCTATACTAAATTCGAAATTAGGGTCCTTTAAAAACCTAATAAACGACCCCTATGCCGATGAACTCTGCAAATCCAACCATTAATTTAAAATATTCGCGCTCGAAGAAAATTTCGATTTTAATCGAAATTAGCTACTTCGAAAAACTAAGGAACGATCACTAAATAGATGAAATTCACACCACCTTCCCTATCACTCAATTGGTGTGTATCTAAGTACCAACCCCTAAAAGTATAGATTTTATTACAGGTAGACACGAGACTAATTGTTCTTTAATGTCTAAAACGCGAGTGGAAATTTCCGATTCTGTCATTAAGTGTTTTCACTTCCTGCATAGATGCAAAGCTTCCCAACCGTCGGTGGTAAGGAAGTAAAATTAAGTATTTAGGTCTAAGTACATTGACTAAAAGAAAAGAGAATTCAAGAGAAAATAAAAGCAAGAGAGAGGGGGTAACGTTCGCTATTTATCATTTCCTAAATTACTCAGTTCACGTCTACTTTCCGGAAACCCTAAGATTATAATTTACAGGAATATTATTCTCCCTGCTGTTCTGTACCGGAGCGAAATGTGTCCGCTTATGTTAAAGGAAGAATAAAGCCTCAATGTCTTCAAAAATAATGTACTGGCGCTAAGAAAAAGGAGTTAACCGGAGGATTTCGGGAATCGCTCGAGTATAATTGAAGGAAAGAATGAGACAAGCCACAGTTTTGAAGTTAATGAATATTTTGTACAAAATGCTGTTTTTTTTTTCTTGACAATTGACAAAAAGTCCTCAATTGTTGGAATTTATAGATGAAATTTAGTGGGACACAACTGAGTTTCTTTTGAGCTCACATTCAACTTCTCCTGTCCTCTCCAGCGCACATAAGTCTTGAATTTTCAATGGAATGGGGAATATTATAGGACGAATTATTTTAGGAAATCAAATTCAAAAGTGATGTCAAATCGGGGGAAATATCGATCCGACGCTTCGTAAAGATTTTAATAATAAAAAAAATGCAATTAATCGGATTTTTCAGATAAATTTTCATTTTCCTCCAAGAGAAAGTCTCGCATCAAAAATACCTCCATTGTAACCGTTACAGCTAATTAAATTAACTCATCCACAAAGCCTTACGTTTGATGTCAATTGAGACAATCCTTTTCAACAACAAATTGTCATTTTGCCGAAAAGGTAGGGATAGAATTTTCAAGTGTGGAGTGTGTTTGATAATCGTTTCTCACAGTACACTAAAAAATAATACTATTTTTATTCTTTGAAATTTTTCCGTGTCATTTCACACATCGATTATCTTTTGTTAATCCTCGATATAATCTTCATGCTTTTCTTAGATTTATGCAACGAGCGGCAATGGCAGGCCATCTTGGGAGACAGAAACGATAATCGAACAAACATCTACAGAATGTGAGTCAGTTTCTCCCTACTATATTACAGATAGTAGATTCGAGAGTCTCTCGAAGTGACAAGCACTGGTGAGGTGGGGTTTAATCCTTGCCTATAGAGTGAAGGGGCGTCTAGATGCCGCGTCTTCAACATTGTGTGGCCACCATCAGTAAGAGGGGTGATAAATTTAAGACCTGGGGCCCCTAAAATATATATGACAAAAAAGGATTGAGAAAATAGACCCAGGTATGGAGTCGGAGGCTATATAAATTCGACACCTTCAATTGAAGTAATTGCATCGCGACGGTTTAAGTTGGCATGTAACGTTGTTGGGGTTGAATAGTGAAGGAACCCTAAAAAGCTAATTAGCACTGAGCCGACGGGTAACCGTCCAAGGGGAAGTCCGAGGCGTAGTTGAGAGGATTATGTTGAGGCTGACCCAGTGAGCATAGAAATAAATTAATTAATTATAAGCTCGCTGGAATGACAGCAAATTTTGGTTTTGACTTGGTGGACGAAGTTAAATAGCCAGCGATTTTTGGTAGTATTGGAATGGAACCTTGGGTGTTTTTCCTATAAGCTATGTCGGTAATTTTGGCAAGAAAAAAAACATAAGATTTTATTTTTGTCATGAAATTTTAAAAATTATACATTATATGAAAACAAATATATATATTCTGTAGTTTTTAGGAACTTATCACTAGTATGAAAGCATACCAAAAGTCTCAAAACATTATATCTCGCATCCCTACATACCGCTGTTATTTGTGAATAATGACCCTACTGTTAATCCCAAACTCTGCGGCCACAGAAAAATCAAATTCATTGAAGAATTTGAAGTGAAAAGAAATCACTTTTACCCTTAGTTGTGAACCCAGGACATCTTGTCTTACAGCATCCTTTAATAATGTTCCACTTCGTCCTGTGAACAGATCTGCAACCTTGGACTCTTTTTTGACTAGCGTACTACATGGAATCCTCATGCACCTAAATGACAAGAAACTGCACGTAAATTCGATTGGCAGAACATTTACAAGTGTTCTTACTCGACAAATTATCAAAAATTCCACTACTACATTAATCTCGTATGCGTTATTATCATCATCAGACCTAATTGGAAGTACGGAATTGAGCGTTGGAGATCCTTGAAACCATCAAACTCCTACCGTATCCAATACTATTTTGATAATTATTTCACAATTAGTTTATCCATAAATACCTCAATATTCCATTTGATGGAGATTTGGTCCAGAATAGATGTAAATCCTTTAATTACAAACTCCATACCCTCAAAAACATAGTTCGTCACCTTTCATTCCACTCTAATCCCGATAACCCTCCTAGGCGATAACCCTCCTAGGCGCCTGAAAAAAAGGCCACAGATCCTTCTAACTTAAAATAGTAACTGAAGTGCTACCATTGGGTAGTTCCTTCACAAGCTATTATCATGTTTTATAATTCAGTTATCATATTTAATTATAGTATTTTAAATACAGTTGTTAATTTCAATCGAACCTTAAGAGGAGTTAATGTTGATTTTGACCATCACCTGGTAATTGCTCGAGTCCAATCTAGAATCTCAAAGGTCAGGAAACGCATGATTCAGTGCCCAAAAAGTGGAGCATGAACTAGTTAAAGATTCCTGAAAACTGTGAAGCGTTTAAACGCATACTGGATCTGAGGATTAAGGATGAACTTAGATCTGCAGACTCAGAAAACGTTAATGATGTCTGGGACAGATTAGAGAATGCATTGCAGATTTCAGCTTAAGAAATTCTCAGTAGACAAGAACCAAGAAGAGGTCAGTGGTTTGATGAGGATTGCAAGCGGGTCAATGATGCTAAGAATGATGCATACCATTAGCATTATATGGTTAGCAAACGCTATATAAGGAGAGCTACGGAGCTGTACAGAGAAAGAAGAAGAGACACAACCTTCAGACTGAGGACACAAGCCAGCAAGAAGGAGAACAGTACTCTTCTCATATTCAAGCAGGACATACTTGACCGATGTGCAAGACATTTCTAACAGCTCTCATGAGTAGGCAGAGCAGTTGAGTGAAAACGGAGGAGATGCTCAGAATGAACATGGAGAAGTCGAGCCTACAGATTTTGAGGAAGTCTTAAAGGCAATCTCAAAACTATAAAACAATAAACCATCAGGTCCTGATGGACTGCCAACACAGTTCTTCAAATATGGAGAGGAGCTACACATGGTCATGCTTTGGTTAATCATGAGTATTTGGATAGAGGAGAGGATTTCGCAGCATTGCGGCAAGGTTTCCATATGTTCTTTACACAAGAAAGGAGACCAGTTGGAATGCTCCAATTATCATGAAATTTCATTACTTTTGTGTTCCTACAAGGTTTTCTGAAACACCCTCTTCAATAGACTAAAGCCATTCGCAGAAGGGAAGTTTGGAGAGTATCAGGCCAGGGCAGATTGGAGAGTATCAGGCTGGCTTTCATCGAGGCAGATCCACTGTGGATCAAATCTTCACTTTGAGGATCATTCTGGAGAAAGGCCATGAATAATAACTATCCACACACCATCTTTTTGTGGACTTCAGAAGTGCATGACAGCTTTAAGAGAAGAAAATTGTATGAAGCTTGGAGGAAATGAACATCCCTGATAAATTGATTCGCTTTGTTAAGCTAACAATGAGAGACGTGAGCTTCCAGACCCGGATACAATCTGAAAGTTCCCGGGAGTTCCCATCTGATAAAAGATGTAAGACAAAGAGATGGACTTGCCTGTCTTCTCTTTAATTTGGCATTGGAAAAGGTAATAAAGAGATTCAGGAATCCAAACTCATGGCACGATATTTTCCAGAATAGTGCAGGTGCTTGGTTTGACTGACGACTTGGACATAGTAACCAGTTCCAGATCAACCTTAGTATAAGCCACGACAAACCTCATCAGGGCAGTATTATTTATGAGACTTTTAATTAACTAGACTAAGTCCTAATACATGAGCACTGGAGCAGGAGATAATAGTCCTTTCGTAGTGGAACCCTACACATTTGAGCAGATTAAGAAGTTTACTTACCTCAGATCACTTGTGACTTCAAGAAATGATATATCTGCTGAGATTAAGAAGCGTCTCTCTGCTGCCAAATAATTTTATGTCTTACAAACAATAAATAATAATAGATTAAATATTGACAAATAAGCATTTGGTATAAAACCATATATTCAAATATAACCATATATGAAAATACAAAACTCTTAAGATTTTTCCAATTTTGAAGATGATGAAGAGTGAAATAATTATCACAAAATTTACCTTTATTAGTTTAATTGCTAGAGAAAATTCTATAAACAATAGAAGACTAGGCTGAGTAAAGAAAAAGTCATCCCACTGGTTGGATCAGAAGTCATTACTTTCACTATAATTAGATTATGCCCCCAACCAGCTTGTCTAATACACATTTTTGTAATTATAAAATAAAAATATACAAAATTCATTTATTTCATTTTTCAGCACTTATAACATCAATGTAAATATATGTATTTACAATAAATAAAAAAAAATAATAGTACATAAGTACTAATTTGGATATGTTGAAATACATATATAAAATATATCATTGAACATTGTATGAAATAATTCAGAAAATAAAAAACATATTTACAATTTTAAAGTATTGCATGAACAAAGAAACAAAACAAAACTGTTAAAACAATAGTTTTGGTTCTATAAAACAACTTATTGATATAAAAGTAATCTTCACATGATATTTTACATCATTATTTTTAAATACGTCCTTGGCTGGGCAGTGTAAATTTATCACTGGCAATTTGCAGTTCACAGTTTTTTTTTTTTTTAAATAATTCAATGCCTTTCTGCCCTAATCTTATTAAATATGGACAAATTATATTCAGTTTTACTTTTGAAAAATCCAAGATTGTGGTACAAACAAACACTTCATCTCAGGTACACCTGCCACTTTGAAATAATTTAGAGGATACCTTAATGTCTCTTTCCTTTAGTGACTCTTGTTCCCATGTTTTTCCTCCCTTTTGCCTTCCTTTTTCCTTCAGCTTGCTTCTTTCCTGACTTTCTTGGTGGTTGTTGAATGTTTTTCTTATTGGCCGTTTTCTTGGGCATACCTGAAAATCGGACAGATTTGTTATGTATAACCTTTCTCATTCTTTTTGGTGGAAGAGAACCATCACCGCCATCTTCGTCCCTTTTTCTCTTGAGGATTGATTTTTTCTGCGGCCGCTGGAAAAGTTCTGGAAAAAAAAAAAAGAAGAGATAAAAAATAAAATTTTGAAAATCAACAAATAAAATCTTGATAGAACAAAACAAATTAAATTGACTAACAAGGTGAGTGAATGATGTGTCCGTCGCCGATTTTGATCAACATTTTTTATGTGATTCTGCATTGAAAAAAAGTTGACCCATATCCTACCCTACTGTTTTATCCAATGGGCCCTAGAGCTGAGAAAAAAAAATAAAACATATCGAAAATGCTTTATTTTTATCTGGAATTAGAAAAATGATATTGACATGGTTTTTCCAGCTAAACATTTGTTTTTGGGTCTTTTCTAATTCAGGACAGCCAGTTACTTTTTAGTAATATATGTTATCACTTGGATTACTTTACATTAATCACTATCAATTAGCATATGATTAGAAATATTAAAACTGGTTAATAGAATATTTATTTTAAGGCAATATATAAATAAATTCTGAAATAAATAACATACGTCATTGCATGTTAAACTTCGTACAGCTTTACCTTGCGGATAATGCCTCTTTTCAGTAGAAAAATGACAGCATTTTCTATTTTTTTGCACAAGTTGAACAGTTCTATTAAATTCATAGTGTCAATTACTGATGTAAACAATAGCACTAACCTATCCACACATATTCTTGATACTTGCCATATGATTTAATAAGTTACTAAAAAATAACCTAAGTGATAACATAGCTTACTAAAAAGTAACTGGCTGTCCTAAAGTAGAAAGACCCTTGTTTTTAAAGTACATTAAAGGAAAAATATAAACCTTAAAAAATAATTGATTTTTTAACAAGGGGATAGTTTCAAACATCAAACAAGGAGATAGTTTAAGCCCGTTGCTATTTCTAATTTAAATAGATGAAGTGGTCATCTGTAAAAGAAGAACAGGGAGGATGTTCCTGGGAAGAAGAGACATTCGTCCGATGATGATGCAGCTTCTCTATGCTAATGGCATTGTTCTTATCGCTGATTCGTTTGAAAAGTTACAGCAGGCAGTGACTGAATGGTATAAGGAACCTCATCGAAAAGGGATGGAGGTCAATACCAGCAAAAGCAAGGTATTACAAGTAAGAAGGCAGATTGAAGATGTACATGTACACTGCAATGGAGAGGAATTGAAAGTGGAAAGGACTTTATCTACCTAGGAAAATGATTGTAGTAAAATACTATATTTTTACACTATAATAATACTGTTCTATATTACACTATAGTAATACTGTTCTATATTACACTATAATAATACTCTTCTATATTACACTATAATAATACTCTTCTATATTACATTGAACTCAATAGACCTGTTAGAACGCTCAAAATTTGATTATTTCATTAAAAAAATTTTCGTCTCTCAAATATTTAAAATTACTTTTTCTTATTATTTTTTGTCTGTGATAATGTTTATAGCGGTGTTATAAAAGTGTAATTAACTATTTCTTGATCACAAATAATGTTTTTATATTGTAATATGTATTTGGATAAAAACCTTTAACTCCGTATTTATCTGTAATGTATAAACATTATTCGTGATCCAGAAATATTAAAGTTTATAGTGATCCAATTTTTTAAAATGAAATAATTGAATTTTAAAGCGATCTGGGACCGTAGTATCAGAAATGAACAGATAACAAAGGAGCTAGAGGTAACAGAGCTATAGACCTTACTTGAAGACCGACAGCTAAAGTGGTTTGGGCACATTTGTCTAATAGAGGAGGAGAGAGAGTGTACCTTTCTGTGGGAAAGGGATGAGAGAAATGAGGCAGCTTAGCAGGGACCGAGAGGCATGACTGCATTGGATCAGGGTTCCTCGATGCTAGGAATGGCACAAAGACAAAGAAGAAGATAACACTGAGTTGTCTTAGAAAGTGATTTTAAATAATTGCATGTCTGAAAAGAATATCTCGGATAAGCTACAACTAACCGAATCTTAATCGAAGTAGACCTGGAGGCATGAGGAAAATCATTCAAACTGGAAGACTGATGTAGATAGATGTGGCCACAGATGATCAGTCTGCGAATATTGAAATCAAAGGGCAGGAAAAAAAATACAGGAATGATGAGCAAGGCTGACTTTAAAAATTTAAATAATCCAACCAAAGTTTCCGAAGGTAAAGCAATATCCAACAAAAACAGGAAGCAGTTGACGTCCGCATGATGGTATAGAAGGATCAATCTAATAAGGAATTGATAAATTATTTCCCACTTCTATAATTTTGTTTTTATTGAATGTTATAAACTAGTTTCGAATGTTATACATTCATCCTTAGTTCTAAAAACACACAAAAATTCAAAAATAAGCAATTCAAAATACAGTTTGGTATTATTATATATATTAAATTAAATGTAACATCTACTTTTACTTTACTACTACTTTTACAAGAACTGAAGATGAATGTATAACATTCAAAACTAGTTTTCAATAAAAACAAAACTACAGAAGTGGCAAATAATTTATCAATCCCTAATTAAAAACAGAAAACTATTTCAAAACAAAAGAGTGAAAAAAAAAGAAAGTGAGTGAGTTCTTAAGGGCCCAGACTCTATTAATAGTAGAATTAATATTGCCTGTCATAAAAAACTAAAAATAAAATGTCTCGTAAAAAGTAGTTGAAAAATCTTTCATTCAGGATATACTGTAACTTATGTATTTTTTAAAACTTTTGACTGCTTAATCTAGCAAAAATGATGATGATTTCAGATGCTAGTACAAATCTGTGATTTGAAAAAAGACGTTAGATTTCCTGTATGACAATCTTATTTTTAATCTTCAGGACCATTTAAAAAGTTAGCCAATATCAGTCCAAATCTTGGCAAAATTCAAAAATTGAAATTGAGGAATACTTTTTTTCATTTACTGAATTTTTTATCAATACTAATATATAAAGCTGAAGAGTTTGTTTGGACACGCTAATTTTCTGATTTGAAAAATTCTTTTTGAGTTAGATAGAAAGGCTTTCGGCTTTATAACATCACGCTACAACCCATAGGAACAGAGCAGTAATCATAAAAATATTGTGAAGATCATCATACATTTGTGCACAAGGACCTTAGGAAGTCTTTGCACGTATTTATTCGACACGATGCCTCGAGACAATCTCTTCAGCCAGGCTATGATGGACCTTTCCTTGTGCATGTAAGGACTGAAAAACCTTAGAGATCAAGACACAAAGATGTGGTCTCCATCAACCGACAAGTGCTTTTCAACTGAATGGCGATAGTGATTTTGGCTTTGTGAAACACCATGCTAATCAGCCTAGCCAATTGACTCAACCATCATTCGGTAGAACAGCACTCAAGCCAACCATCGCCAGAAAAACAATCTTCAAAGCAACCAATGTCAACAGAACCATCTGCTCGTCAGTCATCAACTCGACCCGGACATGGTCACTGGAGAGGGTGTAGGTGGCTACTGTGTGCTGGTCGTCTTGACAAAACTGAAAAAAGTGTAGCCTACAAAAAGTGTTTTCACTTTGTATTATTGTGGACTTTTCACCTTTCTACAATAAACGATTCACTTGAGTTTGTTAATAAATATAGTTAGACTAAGCAGTGCTAATGTAATTATAGAATCCTTTATATCCTGAATAAAAGGGGAGCAACTAACAATTTTTATTTTTGTTTGAGCTAATAGAGAAACGACACACCTATACAAGCCAATATCACTTTCTCGTTACCTTACTTCAGCAGTTTCCAACCTTTCTGCTACTACGCATCCCTAAAAATTATTTTTTTTTCTACACTTCCCCATCTTTTAATAAGTACAATTAAATCTTAAATCTTGAGGGATACATGTAGAGAGTGTCGTTCGTAACTCTTTTTTGATTACTAACCTGGTTCAATATTTGGTTTTCATTGCAGTCAGTGTCAAAAACCCTGTTTCGAGTAAATAAGACATTATAAACGGAAGCACTTACATTAGTTTGCAATACAAAGATTCACAGTGATCTATATTTGATTTCCACAAATTCTGTTTATTAATGAAACCTTTTACTTTGTCTTTTTGAACAAGGATGATAACTGCATTACTTTATTTAAACCCCTCAATTTTTCAAAAGATTATTCTTTCATGCAATTAGCGATTACTTTTTGTATTACAGAAACCGAACATCTGCAAAAGTGCCATCTTTAAAATCTTTCCCTAGGGATAAGTTTTTAATAGAAATTAAAGGAATGTATAGAAATGTAAAAAAAAATAAAAATAAACATTACTTTACTGAATTTATACTGTTATGATATGAATTTTATTTACTTGTGGATATTATGGTATGAACATTCATTTTTACTAAAAATATTGGCGCTTTCCCTAGCCATAGTCCGAGCCTTCCAGGTTGGAAACCACTACCATCATCAAAAAGAAAAATAGTAATGCTAATGTTAAACCAAATAAATACATAATTTAAAATTACTGAATAATTGCATCCATTCCAGTTATTGTACAATGGAAAAAAATTAATGTTTAAACTGATATCATGAACTAATGTTTAAATTTCTCAGGCTGCATATTCAATTTACACAATCCACTGTCAAAACAGAATAAAATATGTACTTTTAAGTGGGTAAACGTTTAATGTATTTATAGATATGAATTATTACCGGGATCAGGTTCCTCTCCTACTTCCTGCCGATACCACTCAGCATCATCATCTTGTTCCTCTTCTTTAACTGGTTCTCCTGCCACATTAATTCCTGCTTTTTTCATGCCTTCGAGACTTTTTTGTTTTGCTTCTTGCTTTGCTTCTTCTTTTTTTTTAACGTTGGCAAGTTGTTCTTTTCGCCTCTTTTCTTTTAACTTCCTAAAAGTTAATAATTAAATAAGTTATACAAGCATTGATAACTCTTAAATATAACAGTAAAAGGAACTGAACTATACCACATGTATCTTGTAACTAATCTTTTCCAATAAAAACACACTGAGCCAAACAGATGAATCAGTGATTTTTATTTTTTGATGAGTCACTTATTGTTTTAAGTCAATGGTTACTTTATTTCCAACTGTACAAGGGATTTTAGTATGGTAGTTGTTTAAAAACAACTGAAAAACAGATATCCTTTCAGCTTTCAATGAGGCAACAGACTTAAATATCGACAATAATTTAATATAATTATAGAACATTATAAATAGTTTAAGAACTGCAAACAGTATTCCGTGAAAGGGAAATTTATGACAATAACTTTATTTAGCTGATAAAATTTGTATAAAATAAAATTTGTATATAAGAATTAATAACGGACACTGCTTGAAAGTTTACAATAAATCATTATAAGAATTAGATTAGGCAAGTCAGTAAAATGATTTTTTTCTGCCAATTAAATTTATTGAACAGGCTCCGCAGTTTTCAACTTATTGTATGATTCATTCATTTTCAAGAAAACTAAACTAATTAAATTTGAATTTAAAAAGAAAATCTAGAACACATTTTAAAGTCAACCATGCTGAACCGGGAAGACTACTTCATAAAAAAAAATTTAATGATCTTTACATACAACTTTAATGTCAATGATTGTTGGTTTTATGATTACTACCTTCAGGAACACTCAATAGGGGAGAAGGTATAGAAATCACCAACCAGAGCAGGAATATTGTGATTCGTTCCATGGATTCACCACAGAATAAGTCCTAACCTATCTCATCGAGCATGAAAGAGAATTCAACCGACACTACTTTTAGGCCAAGCAAGAAACCCCTTCAACAACCTCAGCATATTCTTGAAAACAAATTTTACAAGCTAAACTAACTAAGAGAATACCAAACATGGGAATCACAATTTCAACAGAAATATCCATTTTGACCCTTCCTGAATCCATTTTGACTAGTTTCGTCATGAGGTCTGTACGTACGTTCGTGCATATCTCGCATAACTTAAAAACGGTTAGCCGCATACAGTGGAAGTTTTGCATCTAGTATTGTTGTAAAATCTAGTTGTGAACCTCCCTTTTTTGTCACTGCATGATCACCGGAAGTCATTACTTGAAGGTCATAAGTGATTTTCATAAAAATTTATTATGTATTAAAACATAACGCAAAACTTGTAAAATTTAGTATTTATAATTTATATATTGATTTCAGTAACATACTAAAGTTTGGTCTAAATTGGGAAACCGGAAGCAGTACTTTATATATAATAAACTTTCATCAAAAATTATATTAAAATATAATGTGAAACATCTCAAATTTGATAAATGAGACTTTTATATCAATACAACTAATGTGCTAGATTTTGGTTAAAATTGGTGAGCCGAAAGGGGTACTTTACTTGAAGGTCATAATAGGCTTATATAAAAAATTATATTAAAATTAAATACAGAGATCATATGATTCGGTAATAAAGGTTACAAACTTCCACTCTAATTAAACATTTTTATTACTTGGTTTAAGTGTTAAAATTGTGAGCTAAACAAGTCTGCAGCAAGAGAATAAGATATAAGTTAAGCGGGTTCTTCTGCTTAAACTGTTGAAACCGTCGATTTCCAATGCTTTATCTAGTGGCATAGACAGTTCTAATGTTGTCAAGGAACACAAAGAAATCTCTTGGGAACTTGATACTAATTGAAAGAAAACGACATAGAATAACGGAATGAGACCTCCAGAAACAAGAGCTTATGTGTGTGCCTGTATTTGTCAATAGATGGACGTCGCAACGCCGAGTGTCGTTTTAGAGATACTGCGATCTTCGGAAACTAGTAACCAAATCCAGGATCACTTTTTGAGCCACCAAGTTATAGTTTAATAGGCGACAAGGAAGTCCTGGGGTATCCACATCACATATTTTATATCTATGATATTTATAAATGATTAAATAATGGATTCTTTAATATTTTTCTTTTAATTTAATAGATTTAAAAACTTTCATCTGTATTAAAATAGCTTTTTTCTATGAATATTATTTATTAGTTATTTACTTGTTTTTATACAATAAAATATTCAATATTCAAAAGTTGACAGTGACAAATGAATTCAATAAAATAGTAACAATTACAATAGTTGTTATAAATATAATAACAAAGTGACTAGTAGCATGAAATATATTTAATTGATTGAAAATTAAAATTTATGCACTGAAAATAATTATAGTCGTTAGAAAATTATCACTAACGTCATTATTATTGAAAGTATGTCACACTGGTATTTTTTTTTTAATTAACTATTTTGAAATGGAACATTTTAAACTCACTATAATTATCTAATTTTATATATTATCTCCTTTGGAACCTGAGCGACCTTGATAAGAATGTTTACCTTTTATGTTCACAATCAACAAAGGTCTAATCACAATTTACCTGGTCATAAAAATTCATTCTCTTTTATTTGCATCAATTGAGCTTACTTAAATTTACAAAGACGATCCAGTATGCTTGCTTCACCTCCAAGCTGATGAAAGAGGAATATTCATAAATGTCAATGGATTATGTTTCCCATCAACCAATTTGAAAATAAAAAATGTAATTGCAACAATAATAATTTTATAAAAGATACGGCTTGTGAAAAAACTCAAATGTTTCTATGATAATTATCATCCGAATGAATGTATAATTTTGAGTTATTTGAATACTGAATATTTTATTGTAAAAAAACAAGAAAATAACTAATAAATGATAATCATAGGAAAAAAAAGCTTAATTGAATAAATTTTAATCTATATTAAATTAAATTAAAACAAAAAACTTAATTAATCACATTATTTAATCACTTATAAATATCAGATTGGAGTGAGTTTTCATTGATATATATATATATTGATATATATTGATGTATATCTTAAGGGAGGGTGTGGTCAAAAATTAACACTTTAATAAGTAAACTTATATACTTTGTGCCAACGTTTCGGCCTAAGTTTTAGGCCATCTTCAGGACTAAAAACAAAATAACAACAATGAAAAAAAGAGAGGCAAAAAAAGAGGCAGTACAAGTAACAGTAAAAAATGATAAAAACAGAAATTACAAGTAAGATAAAAGAAGTATGAAGTATAAAAAGAAAAAGATAACATTTAATTGCATAATACAAGTTCTTTGCATCTTTTGCATAATTTGTCACATCTCAACTATCTCTATTTGCTTTACACATTACCAAATCTTCATACTATTTGTCTTTTTAATTAATAGGTTTCATATATTTTACTATTCCCTGTGAAAATATCCCATTATTTTAATTTAAATTAATTTTTACATTGTTATTTTGTTTATTTTATTTTTTTCATTAGTCACTTGTATTATGTAATTTAGTGTTATCTTTTTCTTCTTATAGTTCTATCTTACTTGTAATTTCTGTTTTTATCATTTTTTACTATTACTGGTACTGCCTCTGTCGTTTTTCATTGTTATTATTTTGTTTTTGTTTTTAGCCCTCAAGATGGCCTAAAACTTAGGCCGAAACGTTGGCACAAAATAAGTTTACTTATTAAAGTGTTAATTTTTAACTGCAACCCCTCACAAACTTCTCCCTAAAGATATAAAAACCGAAAAGGGGATTCGAACTGAGGATCTTTAGCACTGCAACCAGACGCATTACCGTGAGGCCACAGCCACTTTTGGGTTGATATAGCCGCCACACTTAGATAATACCAAGAACTTCAAATCGATATTTCTCGAGAATCAAAGCGAATTGCGTCTTACTTAATCAGTGATTCCAATGTTTGGTACCCTCCTTGTTAGTTATTATCAATGAATAAAGCAGAAATATTTATCTGTTAAAAGCTTTCCTATAAACTTTTAAATTAAAAAAAAAATATATAGTCTTTTGAGTTTGAAAAATGTAGTTTTTCATGTTTAAACTCATAAAAAAGGTGAACATTGCATTACTTCTTTGCAAATTTTCATACTCTGAGAGACTTTTATGGCGACAGCAGCTCATGCGGGTTAACACTAATCAATGTTGGCTATAGAAGTGTTAAGGAAAGAATATTTGAGAAAACAATATAATCCTAACTCTTTTGAACATATAAGAAGAGAACCACTCATTCTCAATCACAGACAATAGTAACTCAGCCAATGATTTGAGCTGAGTTGAGACTTGGTGAGCTGCCGAAATAGGGATTGAGATCAAATTGTAGATAAAAATTTTGAGATTAGCGAACAATCTTTCTTTTGCTAGAAACATTCTTGCTTCTAAAAAAAAGTAACATTCTGATATCTGAAAAAGTTCTATTCATATTATACCCCAATATCATCCATACTTACAGAGTGATATAAAATTACCTTAATGATTTAAATTTATATGAAGGGTGTGGGGGAAACAGTATAACTCCATTTTTTTAAATTTGGGCACAATATCGTATCTCTGATAAAGACAAATCAAATATTGTTTATTGCTCAGAAGAAAAAAGTCTAAATGCCTAGTTTTTAAACAGTAAGGAACAGCTGGTCAGAGAAAAAAAAACAATATAATTTTGTTCTGAAAAATTTAGAAGATTGAAATTATACTAATTTTTCCCTGTATCCTTCATATTAATTTAAATCATTAAGGTAATTTTATATCAATCAAGTAGTGGAATTTTAAAAGTCTCTAATCTATTTTTTCAAAATCTACCTTTTTCTTTTTTTGGCATCTCTAAGGTTAGAGAACATTACCTGAGAATATTGTTAATGAAAGTGAAAATATCTCAAAACCTATTGAAAATGGAATGTTCAATTGGATAAAAGTGAGAAGTGACAATTTTGAAAAACTAAATTATTGCTATGGATAAGGCTGTAAAGTGATATATTTTAATTTTTTCTCATTCTATTCACATAAACTCAATCATTGGTTCAGAAATGAGTTGGCAAAGGTACTAAGTGATGTTACACATCTGTCATATACACATTGAATTCAGTTTTATCAGAACTATAAAAATGTAAACTAATCACCTTCATCCACTTGACCCTTCAATCGAAGTTTGAAAATCATCAAAAGAGGACATTTTACATGAATATGAATTTTACTGTGTGGCAATGAAATGAAATGGCTGTCCTTGCTAATAAGTGTGTGCATAAATGTATGTTTAGAAATAATATGAAATATCATTAATGGATGTTATGATAAAACAAGAAGAGCTGATTTTACGTGATTTATTAAAACCAAATTGATATATAGCTTATGAGTTGATCTGGATAGTGATACTCACACCGAAACGCAGTTAGCAACAGTTGATTTTTCAAATAAAGAAAACAAATTTTGAAGACTCCATTTCACTAATTTACAGGAACTTTTGTAATCTTCTTGTTATTTTATTAAATTTGGAGATTAAAAAGAGTATATAATAGAAGTAGCATCATGAAAGATTTATTCAAAAACAATATTCTTCCTAAACTGAAGGTGGTTAACTTAGCTTGTAGTTTAATACTTTTTAATAAATAAATTTAGATGTTATTAAATCAAACTGATGTATGATGAAAGTAAAAATAATAATTTCTTACTTTTTTTCTTCAAGACGTTGCTTGATCAGTTCTTTCTCTTCTTCAGTTTTTTGTACATACTCATGAAACAATACTTCTCCTTCCATAATACCTGCTTCCACCTTGATTAGCTAAAAATTAAAAAGATTTAAAGGAAATTAATAAAAAGCAAATCGTACATGACATACAAGGAAACAAATTATATTAACAACTCGGAACGTAATATTATACTAAGCAAACACGGAACAGAAACCAAACATCTATCAAATTCCACATCTGTTGCAGACTATTCACTATTACCAACAAATCAAGCCAAATATTAAAATAAAAGAAAAACAGTCATGAATATTATTACAAACAGTACATACATGAGAAGATTGGCACCACTGACAGCAAAACACAAAATAATGAAGTTATTACAATGCTGCTATTTATATCTCATAGGTTAAGACATGGTATACAAATGGAAATAATATCATTTAGTTAATAAATGTTACAATTTATTTATGTGAATGGTTTTTTAACTACAATTAATAAAATGATAAACACTAGACTATAAAGCAAGAAATTTACGTCTACCAGCTTCGGCCTAGTTCTACAAACAATCCCCTCCTAGTCTTTTTCAGTATCCCCACCCCTGAAAGAAATTTGCTTCTAGTTCAGTTAAACATAATACAACTTAAAGAAACAGAAAACTTAACTTAGTAATTATATAAATGAGCATTAAGGCCGAAATCACATTTCGCTATAATATAACAGCTTTTCTAATTAAATATTAGTTTTACTGGCACAGTTTATACTGACAATAAATACAAAAAAGGGAGTTAATATAAAGTTAAAGAATAGTACTGATAGATACCAGTTCATGCGTACTAAGAGCTTGATTTTTATGAAAATAATTTTCAATAAATTAATAAATTCTTTATAATTTATAATTTTTTATTATATAAAACCAACCTGAAGGGTCATCCTAGGCCCGTACTCGGTCAATCTGACAGCTGCCTTATTACCTTTTGTACTCCTTGGACCGAGTGTTTGAGGCAAACTCACATGTGAACCAGGATCATCTTCAACTTCACTATCACTCAGTAGATCAGATCTAAAATTGGATATGATCAAAAAGTTATACTAATCTGTCTAAAATAAATTATTTTTTTTTATTTAACGGGTAGTAAAACTATGGTGATCACATATAACTTAAGTAAAAGTATCTATTAAATTAAAGCTACTTTGTTGAATAGTAAGAATATTTTCAAGAATACTTTGTGATAAACTCGGAAACATCTTTATATCGTGACAGATCAGGGATTTTATTCCTTCCTAGTTTCTTCACTGCTTTTGAAATTCCTAGGGGTCTCGATCTGACGACATAATGACGAAAATCAATCATTTTTGTATCTTTATTATAACTGAAGAGTACACATCTTGAAATACTTTTGAGATTGACCTAAAATTAAAAATATTACAAAACACTATTGGCAGACATAAATAAAGGAATAAATGAAAACTTCTAGTTTCACCTACTGTTGTTATGTTGATAGTGGGAAACATTCCTTGAAAAGTAGCTACCATCAATTTAATATGAGGATCATCACCAGTAAATCCATTTAACACGACTAATGGAGAGTTTAAAAATATTTTATTAAAAGCATATTGCTTTCTTAGGGAAGAAAGTACATCGGTAGAAAGAGTATAATTATGAATTTTAAAAGTTAGAGTAGGACCTCTAGGAACTCGAATAATCCTCATATAAGGACTTAAAACTGTTTGTGTAAATATAACCATATGAGATACATGAAGTACTCCTGTTACAGCGACAAAGTCCTTGATAGAATTGCTTTTTCTGGGCTAAAACAGAAATAAAATAATATTAATACTAAAACAATCTAATTTCAGTGATACAAAACTGTAATTTATAGTTAAATTACCCTCAAATTAGTGGCAGTAAAGGGCTCCATGATATTACGGAAGTCTCTAATAAGCCGTAATATATATTTCCCAACTAGGCCTCGATGAAATATGAAAGAATGGGGTGCCCTCACTAATTCTTCTGGTTCTTCAGCAGCTGCTTGGATGTTTCTTTTTTTACAAAGACCCTAAAAAAAAAAAAAACATCATGAAGCTGCATTAAGGTTTTGCAAAATTGTATTAAATAATAAACAAATTTCAATGATTTAAAGTACCTTTTTTTTTCTCCCCATTTCTGTACTTAAAAGTTTAAGGTACACGAATAATTAGAAATCACCAGCTGTATTTTATCAAATGAGAGAAAAATCACATATTTCAATTGTAAACTTGAACACTAACATTGAACTTAAATACCCACGTGCCAAAACATATAACCCTAATATAACCTTCCGTTTTGTTATGCCTAATAAGTATTTTGACAAATTAATTTGATATTTTTCATTATTTTCATTTAGTCTTTCATCAAAAGAATGTTGAAATATAGGTTAAATGTTTATATTTATCTACAAAAATCTTTCTTAAATATCTTTTTTAAATTTAAAAAATGATGAGATCTTTCAAATTAGGTTGGCTGTAAGGCTGATAAGCAGATAGATTGCCCATTCTCCACATTCAAAATCTTAAGTCATTACAGTGGAAGCTAGGTCAGTTTCGTTGACAAGATGGGGATCGTTGGAAAAGCAATTGGGGGCTTAAAGAAAAAAGAATTCAGGCAATATTTAATGAGGTATTGATTTTTTAATCAATTTCCTTTTCAAGGTTAAAATTTTGATATGATTACATAAGTTTTTCAAATTTAGTTTTCATTACTTTCACTCTTTTTGATGGCCTAATGGCTAGAAAGTTATTATTGTTAATTAATTTGTTTTCAAAGACACCATTTCAGTATTAATGAATATTTGAATTATGCATGATATAGAATTATTCATTATGTTCATAACACACAAAATTATTAGTTTTTGATGATAGCAATTCAATACATTATTTTTAAAGTATTAAATACAAGACCATAAAAAAATATATAATTAACAAATAATTTTTGAAAATTGGCTGTTCATGAAACTGTAGTGAATAAATAAAAGATCTATTTGCATTGAAAAATTATTTTTTGGCATGGGCTACGTCAGTAATTATCATAATTCTTCCAAATATCTATTCGCATGTGTTGTCTATTTTATATAAGGCCGTTGTCATTTGTTACCTTTTAATTTTCTATTGGGATTTATTTTAGAATATGTGTTTTCTGATTCTAAGACTTTTTTCAAGTTGTTCAAGCATTTACATTTTCAAGTTTTGTCTATAAATTTAAATTTAATAAATTTATTGATTGTTAAGACCAGTTTACTATAATGTTTGTAGGATCAGTTTTTCCATTTTTTTATTTTTATTTTTTTTTCTCTATATACGTCCAGAACACATACAATTTTTTTGTTATTGGATTCTAAGTAACCTTGCATGTTATTAATATTCGGACATATTTATTCATTGATTTTTTTTTCTTAATTGTTATTCATTAAGTCTTACTTAATTCTATTTATCGATTATGTAAAATTTATTATTAGATTTTATTGAATTATTTTACTATATTTATTATTATTTTACAATATATTTTTTTTAATATTCAATGATTTTATACAATATAAGTAAATTTGAAGTAACGTGGTTTATAATGCTATTTTAAAATCTTTCTTATTGTTAATCCAGCACCCATTTTTGGGGCCCTGTTATGAATTGGACAATACCTATTGCTGCTATTGCAGATATTCAGTATAAAGATGCCTCTATCATCAGCGGGAAAATGACTTCAGGTAATATTTAATTTATTTATGATTATTTATTGGATAAAATACAACAAAATATTTGTTTATTTTTATTTTATTTTTATTTATTTATTTTTTTAGCCCTTTGCATTTATTCATTGGCGTTTATGAGGTTTGCTTTGAGGGTTCAACCAAGAAATATGCTTCTGTTTGCTTGTCATTTTACGAATGAGGTAGCACAGATAACGCAAGGTGTACGTTTTATCAATTACCATTATATGACAGAAGATAAGAATGATAAAAGCGCCAAAAAGTGACCCGTTACTGTAATTTTGTCTTCCCGATAAAAGTAGTAAAATGAAATCAAGTTTATATTTGCCTTTCCTTATTCGAATTTTTTCGAACGATTTATTTATCAAACTATTGTTATCATTATATCATATCACTATTGTTAATTATGCTCCTCATTGAGGGGGAATGACCATCCTATAGAAAATGCTTAGTGATAAATCTGTTGCATAATGATGTTATATTTAAAAAAAAAAAAAAAAAATGAATTTGGAAACTTGACGTATCCATCTTAATGAATCAAACTAGATTTTATATAAATGATCCTTTTGAGACTGAGAGCACATTTTACCATTCCAATCAGGACGTCTTTCCCATCAGGAAATCCAGCTTAACTGCTGTAGTCCAACTGTACAGGGTGTTTCCCAACCATGACAATTTATTTTAAGAAATTTTATCATTACTAAAGAAATGTATTTTTATAAATCCTATTTTAATCTTACAATATTTTGATAAGTATTTTAACTGTTGTTGTAATTTAAATTGTAAAAAAGTATAGAAAAGAATTATCTGTTTAGTTAAAATGTTTTATTCATTCCTTTACCTGGAATGAAATGATTTATTTTTTTTTTTTAGTTTTAATTAGAACATGTTGCATTTCTTGTTGACCTCTTATATTTAATCTTGTTAAATTATTTTTGTATTTGTTAATTTTAAAAAATATTTTTATCAAGTACAAATGTTTTAATGGTGTTACCTTTTGAAAAATATATTATTTAAATTATATTGAAAATAAATAGTTTTTCAATGATCTGAAAATATTTTATTATATATTTGTATTTTCTCAAATCGAAATAGTTTCTAATGATCTGTTATTTTGAAATGGTAGCAATTAGTTATTAATGTTGTGTTTCAGTTTTTGTTGAAATTCCTTATTTATGTTTTAGACAGGAAACATTATATATTACTGATTATTTGAAATTGTTTTCTTGTTCCAAGAAATAAAATTTTATTTTCATTATATACATTTTACTGTTATCATTTCCCTTATTGGTGATATTTTTTCCATTTATACATTTTTTTTAATTATCGGCTAGAAATAAAACTCATATCGAAGGTTTTCTGGTAAAAAAACTTGATCATAAATTTTTTAAAAATTGGATTTTTTGAAAATTGACAGTTACTTATTTACTCATTTGTTTATTTATTTTAATAATCTTATAGCAATTTACATTAACTCGAAATTATAAAACTATTCATTAGCAGAACAGTGCCTAATATTTTGATATAAAATTTGGTAAACTCAAGCCAAAAATCAAGTATTTTTTCAAAATACATACTATGTAATAAGAATTTATACTGCTTGCAGCTTATAGATAGATAATACGTAAATGTTCAGAAACAAAAATAAATGTTTTCTTGACTGTTCATGAAATGTCAGGTATATAAATAGTGTATTATTTTGCACGCCACACAATATAGAATATGTGTTACAACATTTATATGTATGGTGAAATAAAATTTAGTTCAGGGATCTCACCTTTATAGATATATATATATATATATATATATATATATATATATATATATATATATATATATATATATATATATATATATATAATTATAATCCATTATTGCCACAGGTTTTATAATTTTTTCTTTCATTTCCGAATTTTACACTTAGGTCTTTTGCCAAGTCATACAGAAAGGGGATTTATCTTGCTACAGGTTAGTATACGATGGGCGTTTAGCTGTTGATGAGTTTTTTGGGGGCTGAGGGGGAAATCATTAAGGGATAGTCAGCCTTAAACAATTAATTTTTGTTTTATTTATTATGACACCTGATATTACACGTAATAGTTACAAGAGCAAGGCACTCCGCACTCAGTTGATTGCGTTGCCGAAGCAATGGATGAGAGAAGCGTTTGACACTCCTCAAGAGTGCAAAAGAAGGGTTGTTTCACTTCTGCAAACGGGCCGTCAAGGTAGCGTCCCACTTTTCAGTGGACCTGTAGTCCATAACAATTAGAAAAATGAGCGAAATAATTTAGAAAGTTTTAAAACTTTGGGATAACATTAATTTAGGGATTGATAAATTATTTGGCACTTCTATAAATTTGTTTTATTGAAAACTAGTTTCGAATGTTATACATTCATCCTCACAAAAAACACACAAAAAATTCATAAAAAAGCAATTCAAAATATAGCTATAGTTATTAGTTAAACTATTTTTTGAATTTTTTGTTTATTTTTAGAACTGAGGATGAATGTATAACATTGGAAACTTCAATAAAACAAATTTATAGAAGTGGCAAATAATTTATCAATCCCTAATTAGATTGATCCTTCTATACCATCACGCGGATGTAAACTGAACATTAATTTAGTAAAAATCAGAAGAATCCCCTCTCCCTCCAATCATTTGTTCATGATCTTCTGCACAGAGCGGCCACCTTCTTCCGACGGTCATCCGTTACTGATTCTCTTTTATTTCCATTTCCTAGATTGTAGTGGCATGCTTCTACCGCCACTTTCCAGCCATATATGAATTCCTTGAACCGCGGAAAATTGTATTCATTCATCAACCGAAGAAACTCTTCCTCAGTGAGAACATAGATTCCTGCGGTTCTCACCATCTTTTTCCTTAATGCTTGAAAAGCGACGAAGGTCGTGACCAAATGCTCTGCTGTCTCCGGCACATGGGGCATTGGTGATCAGGCAGCTTGTGACAGGGTCCCTGTTGGCAAGACATGCAATCTGTCATACTTTCACGTTCGCCTCCACTCCTACGGAGTCTATCTGCAACTCCAGATAAGGTTAGGAAACAACTTGGACCAATGAAATTGGGGTTAGAGGAAATCAAACTCATCCCACTCTCCAATTCTTATGAATCGGACACCAGCTACCATGCAACTGCACTCAAGGTTGTGGAAAATAATAAAAGTGTCTGAAGGCTGATTTACGCTGTGGTAAAGGTACGTTTTCATCAGTGCGCTATCACGACGATCGTTCAACGATTCAGTTATTAGAGTCCTTCAACGATAATCATAGAGCACTGTTAGACTGTATTTCATAAGAGCTGTGTTCCTAGCACACAGTTCCTAACACACAGATCCTAGCACACAGATCCTATGACATACAGTCTAATAATGCTCTATGATTATCGTAGAACGACTCTAATAACTGAATCGTTGAACGATTGTCGTGATAGTCGCACCGTTGAAAACTTACCTTTACCACAGCGTAAATCAGCTTGTAAAATGTAAATTTATCAAGGACAAAGCTGCATTAATACGATTCTCTGTATGAGGAAAGATTTTGAGGTAGATTTTCTGTTAAAATTGTATTCAATAGATATTATTATTACGCAGAGAGCCCTCTATGGAGCTCTTTTGAATTTAACTACTATATCCCCTCTGAATGTTTTTTCATAGTTTCAAAACTTTATAAATTATTTTTCCCATTTGCTGTTTTTTATTAATCTTCCTGGACTAGATGATGTGCTTGGGTTACATTTAAATCCGATCCTTAAATTAACTGATGTTTATTGTAATTGTTACAAAATGTTCGTTGTAATTGTTACTTCTTTGCTTGCTTTGAACGTCTATTTTATAACAATGAATTATAATATTCATGATGATATGATAGTATTTAATGATGGCCAACTTCACTGATATAAGTACCAAATAGGTCATTACGACATTAAGAGTTGGATACTGTTGGAAAATATCTAATCTACATAACATATCTGAAACTAGCGTGGAAATAACATCAAAGTAGCCAAATGTACAAAAAATCAAAGAAAATTTAATAAATAAGGAATTATAGGATGGGGCAAGGCTGAAATATTTTTTACTCGAAACAACTTACAACTTCTGTGAGGTTGACCATTGCTATAAGTTATATCTTACCTGTATGGTTGAATTTTCTGCCAACTTTCTCCACATTTTTCGCATAACCAAGTTTGGGGTAATCAAAAAGTTCCGAGTATTTTTCAACCTCCCTTGCGAATTGAATATTCGTATCCTCCATCGAACCAGTCTTAGAAGGAATCTTCCACCTTGAGGCACAACGCTTGAAGGTAGACGACAGGTGGATGGGTAAACGCTCCATTAGCAGCTTCCCTATCATTTACCTGTGCTGAAACGACACATATTAATAATGGTTTACAATGTTAAACAGTTATTGAGCTAAATTTAACTGAAAGATCCATGAATATAAATAGTTGTTTGATTATTACATATTTAAAAAAAATATAAAATTACAGGAATAATTTTTTTTAAAAAATGTGGTTTTAATGTATAAATAAAAAACCACTTAAAAAATCAAATCTACTTGGTGTTTACCTAATTGTCAAACCATTGGACAATTAAACAATTACCTATAAAAACTGTTATACACATGGCTACCCATACAAGAGGATAGGAGGGCAAAAGTTTAACTAAAATACTACATTTCGATTCATATTTTGACCGCAAGAGGTCCCCCGCTGTATAGGGGGTAACACCCCCACTAGTAGTTCAGGTCCCCTGAAAAAAAATTTATGGGCGCCCATGGGTGTTAATGAATTTCGAGCTCATAGTACTTATGGGTAATGTTGAGCTCCCATAAAGTATCAAGTAGATCTTTGTGTCTGATGCTCCAAAGAATATAGAAATAAATATTTATGAAATAAAGCAAAACTACCATACTGCTTGTGCATTTATTTCCAAACCGCTTGGATAAAGAGAAAAATATAAGAAAGGAATGAATGAATGACTCATTTTTACTATATTCAAATTTAAAGAAAAATAAAGAAAAGATCTATTTAAAATTATTTAAGCAGAGAAATTGAATGAATTAAAGAACTAAATTAAACATAATGACTGATATGTATTTAATAAACGAATATTATTATTGATAACATACTGAGAAAATAATAACAAAGAAAATTATAATTTGGCTGGATATATTTACTTGGTATCCGAATCGATCCATTGACCAGAGAGACCAGACTACATCAAGAACGAGCAGTAATGGCCTGCATGAAGAGCGAGCAGTAGCGCGAAGAACGATCTCTCTGACGTCAGAGCGTTCCTGGCTGCAAGTGAAAAGTAATTGACTCGATTCATGCTAAAAAGAATTTATTAGACAAAACCCTTTTTAGCATGAAGCGAATCGATTGAGGTTCCTATCTTTGCAGCTTCAATCGAAGGCTTTCGTTTGCAATTGCGAACTGGCCTGTTTAATAAATAGTTGGCTGTCTTTTGTTTTAGAAGTTGCTGGCCTTCACTTCATCTGGGATCACTTACCATATGATCCTGTTGTGAATCTCTCCTAGCAACATCACTACTTATATATTATTGCGGTAGTATAGATCCCTTTTCCGGCTCTCAGGAGCGATGGATTTTGACCAGTGAGGTATCAAAAGAAAGGAAATTTCATGGAGATATGACGAATTCCAATTTTGTTTCTTAAATTATTACAAGGGCTTAAATAAAAGTTATGAAAAAACTGGGAGGTTTCAAAGCTTTGACGACTGAGAGTCGGCGGATCGAGACGGGATGAGTTGGGTTTTAAAGATTTTGACGCGGGCATTAAGATCACATACGCTCCGAGGGAACGTATGGGCCCTGTGCCGTCTTGCGTACGTGCCGTTATCATGACAGCTTTATACATGTAAAAACCAGTTGAGACTGTTAACAAAAACTTATTAATAACTGTGAAAATGTTTTGTAAATAAAATATTGTTTTTATGTTTCCATGAATGATAGAATACTACAAACAGAAAGTGGTATAGCTGAGTCTTATTGCTCAAATGTTTAACTGAGGAGTTATTTTCCAGTAGGGCAAGCGAATTACTTATTAAGTATTAACTATTACTTGAACATAGTCATTATAAACTATTATAAAGCTTCACCAAATTTGTGTATTAAATAAACTTTCTTGATAATATTGTTTATACGAATAAATATGTTTCCCTAATATCGCTTATACTTCGAATTCATTAAGGATTCATTAAGATATCTAATGCGAGAGTTCTCGCTCGTAATATTAGCACAATTAAAAGGTTAATTCAAGTTTAAAAATAGAGGATTTCATTTTAAATTATAAAGCAAAAAGATTTTAAAAAATATTAGAAGGAGAAATGAACACTTCAAGCTTTGACAGGAATTGGCAGTTCACTGTTTATTTCGTTACTTTCAATATTACATGCATTGTATTATACAACAAAAAAATCAACATACCGATTTATGAGGTGCACTATATAAATATAATGATTTTTATTAATAAACAGACCACGTATTTCAAAAAAGGCTTACTTCAATAACATGGGTAATCACAGAAGATGTGTCAGTGTTCAGAAGTCCTATGCCATGCTAATTTTAGACTATAGCATCGCCCAAGAAAACAGCATCCCAACTCGAAGTGCAAAATGAAACTGCAAGTCATTACAGGTGCTGCTATGGGAATTCAAACGAACAATGAACCACTCGAGAACATAAGCGATGGGTTAAAATTTTTCCTCTCTTCAGAGAGTACTTAAACATGCAGTAACTTTTGTTTGTACGCTAAATTAGCTGTTGTCAAAAATGCTTGCACCCGAGGGCCATTTTTGTATGCACCCTAGAGAATCATAGCAGATGTTAACTCCTCCAACGCGAAACCTATCCTCCTCCCCACCTCTCAGCCCAATCTAGGGAGATCAATGCACCAGCTGTGCGGGTAGTGTCTGACAGAATGAACGCATTCCATTTCTGCTGATTTACTCAATCTTAAATAAATATTTTATGTTTATTTTTACCACTATAAAGTAATTGTTTTTTTTTTTCTTTTATAAAGGTTTGGGTATCATGTACTCGCTCATGTGCACAAATGTAATAACCGCCACTGCCATGAAATGAAAATTAATACCATGGCTAAGATAGGAACCTCTCTTTTACATTAAATAAGGCTCGGATTAATTCAAATATAAAAACCTGGATTATGGATTACCATATAAATTTTCCATATATTAAAAATAGGAAAATCTCAGAAAGTTCAATCCCGGATCACTTCTCAAGAGCCATTAGTTTTGCTCTATATCACATGACTATATGGCAGGCCATCTGCAAAAAAAAAAATGGTTTTCTGGCCTCACCAGAGTGTCCTCTTCAGCAGGTTATGGATACGACACATTTTAACGTTTTTATGGCTTTGCAAGCGGCAGAAAAGGAACCGAACAGGATACCCAATATTTATTGGCCTGCGATGTACCAAAAGGTAGTAATACCAAGAGTGGACATTGGATTAATAAAAAAAAATGAATAAAAAAATTAGGGTATTGTAAAAATATGGCGCATTTTTGTTAAATTTATTCGAATTATTTCAAAACGAACAAAAAAACTTGTACCACTACAACCCACGAAGGATCTTGGGTTCAGTACTTGGTAAGGACCGTACTGTTTCTAAGCCAACGGTTGTGCAAGAATCACCATCAAACGTCAGGTTTTCCCCCATATAAGGATACCCACACAGGGGCCTGGGTGATCCCCAGGAGGGCCACCCGATCCAACAGGGTCGATCCACGGCTGATAACAGAATAAATAATTATCTGCCACAGTCGGTCTCGAACCCGGGGTCGGAATCATGGTGGCACAGTGCCTTATCACTGAGCTACTCCGCTCCTCAAAACGAAAATAGAATATAAAATCCATAACCGAATTAGATATACTTAGTTATTGTAACTAATTACACAACAGTAATTTTATATGAAAGAATATTTTCCTGGCAGCTTAGCTTGAAATGAACACAATAATGTCTTGTATTAATTAATTACTTTTCAATTTTTTTTTTTTTTTTTACCATATCTTAGCAGAGTCGACAAAAATCTCCAAAAATGTTTATTTTATAAACTTTTTACTTAGCTTTTACTTTGACAATTTTATCTGTTCCAGAAGTTTTTCTCGAAATTCTTTAAATTCTAAACCATTGCGAACCTATGGCTCTGCAAAGTTTCATCGAAAACAGTTCAGTAGTTTAGGATAATGATAGTTACTCAGAAATCAAAAACGATGATATTAAAATTGTATTAAAAAAATAACAAAAAAAAAAAATGCGTGAGCAGCAGAACTCCATATATGTGGCATCCTAACTAGAATACAAACTTGAATACTTCAAAATGTCGGCGGTGTAAGTAAAAAGTTGAGACCCTCGGAATAGTGGCCTACTTAGGGCAAAGGATTGGGGGGGATATATCTCCTCCCCCCCTGTTGTGTACGAAAAAAATATGATTTTCAAGCCCACCAATATAAGGTTTGTATTTTGAGTAATATTTTTGGTGATTTTTAATAATAATTTCTGATCTAATGTTCAATCTTATCCTTAAAACTTGCACCTAATTTGGCGATTATAGATATTTATGTGATTACTCGCCTTGTTATTAAATACCCCCGAAAAAAATTAAAATCTCCCCCGAAAAAAATTCTGCCTATGTCCCTACCCCAGAAGGCACTTTTCTACCTCAATTTTCTTCCACGTTTTTCAGCCCTCTAACTCAATTCAAGGACTGTATAGGTGCGCAAAACCGTTTAGTGTCGTAATAATGGCCGAAACTTTAAATGAAATTTACCCTCACTTCTCAGGTATTTTTCTGCATAGAAAACGATACCATACATATCGATTTTCAGGTCATTTGATCTAAAGTGGACTGTTGGATATGTTTTAATGTAGCGAGGAAAAAATATATATCAGACATACCCGAAACCGCCAAAACTGTGTTCTAGGGGTTATGAAACGGATTTCTAATTACCCAGCCACCCCTCCCCCGATGAACTTGCAAATGTATATTATTTTCGAATAAAATACGATTATAAAAAAAAAAAAAAAATTAACCACATTTTTCCGATGAACTCACGTCCTCAACCTTCGGCTAAAATTCCTAAAAGGCTTGAGTCACCGGCTGATGCTTGGATAACTAGTTACAAGCACACGAGTCTATGATTTAAAATCCGCCAACTGACTTCTGTGATATTAGGGGTCCTATCTTGCAAACAAATATTTAAACCCCCACCCCCTCTTCTCCATGAACCCCAATAGACAAGAACTCCCACCTCCTTCCGGGTCGGAAAGCGTTACAGTCCTAACGGGCCTAAAAAAAAAACAATAAAAAAAACTAGTTGGTCGCTTTCATTATCCAGTCACAGACCATACATGGAATTGGTCAAAGGACATTACCTCTTCTCGGACCGTAAATGATATATGTAGTTCAATTGGTTAAACGTTATTTTAATTAGGGATTGATAAATTATTTGCCACTTCTCTAATTTTGTTTTTATTGAAAACTAGTTTCAAATGTTATACATTCATCTTCAGTTCTAAACGTATTAAATAGATGTAATATGTATAATAATACCAAACTGTATTTTGAATTGCTTATTTTTGAATTTTTGTGTGTTTTTAGAACTGAAGATGAATGTATAACATTCGAAACTAGTTTTCAATAAAAACAAAATTATAGAAGTGGCAAATAATTTATCAATCCCTAATTAGATTGATCCTTCTATATCATCTTGCGGATGTCAAATGAAACGTTATTTTAGATATAGAGGGCATTTGAACTCTTCATAATAAGAGTTTAATTAAAGATCTCCGGAGATATCCACTTCTCTTTTTGATAGGCTAGGTCTCTTGAAAATAAATTTCTGCTTTGATAATATTAATGCACTAATTTAGCATTTTTTGTCTATCATGCCTAGCTGGTGCAAGAATCGCGTAAAGTAGGCAAGATTTTGCAATCTGCCATTCTTCTGTCTATAGATTTGTTTTGAAATATTTATGAATATATGGAGGAGAATGCTTCTGTTTTTTTTTTGCAGTGTAGTAACTGAATACTGTATCTCATATTAAATAGTATATGTATCTAGACGGACTGAGTCTATTTCACAATGAAAGAGGGCGAAATCGTATGCCTTGCAAAGTATGCTAAAGGTTTTTTCCTGGCGTTTCCTCGTTCCTGTTGAAGAAGAAGGGAGAGATTCCCCGTTATCAAGAACATATGCCATTCAAATCCATGGCAAGTTATATTGTTTCTTAGATAGTGTAACCGATTGGACACCCGTCTTTACCGTTCAGGATGGGAACTAGTTCAAACAGCTACAAATTCCTTCCCCTCTGCGGAATGAAGATTATTGATTAAATCTTTTGAGATGGGAGAGACAGTAAATAGACCACATAAGAGGGGATGATAAATGTAGGAAATACAGAGACACACACCTGTGTGGGGGCTCACCTGTCCTGCAGGGTGGGAGTGTACGTTGGCGGCTGGACAAAGGGAGGATACCGTGGGACCTCCAACGGAAGAACCGGAACTCCCAACAGGCACTCCCCCTCACTCTCTTGTAGCCAGTTTATCTCCTTCTTATGGTCGCTTCCAATATCCTTCCCGCTTTAATCTTCCGGACTGGGTTTCCGATCTAATGGAAAATTATGCTGGAAAAAGCCTACGCTGTTCCCAGAATCAGTCCCTTATTCTTATTGTACACTCACCCTTGTAAGACTCATCTCTTAGATTAGTCTTAGATGCCAGGAAGTGATTAAAGACGTTCTTCGTTGGTTAAAAGATGTCGTTCATTCGTTGTTTGTAACAATATCTATCGTTTTTGCTATTATTATAACATGATAATAATAAAACAGCCTGGCCCAACTTTCTTGAAAGGAGCCTACAGGTTGCCTACGTTAGGCTGTTCAGTGGTCAGCATCCTCTCTCGCCATTATCGAGGAGGCCATTATTTCGTTTTTCAAATACGAATTGTAAGGTGCTCCGGGGTAACTTTGTCATGATTTAGCAACGTGGCCTCCAGTTACCTTCTCAAAACTCTAATTTAGGACTAATAACAAGCAATTTTTAACTGAAAATATTTCATTATTATCATTTGACATCCGCATGATGGTATAGAAGGATCAATTTAATTAGGGATTGATAAATTATTTGCCACTTTTATAATTTTGTTGTTGCATATTTGAGCCTCAACTTGGAAAATAAATAGGTGGCATCGTTTGGTTCTGCATTCTTCAGCAAACTATAGATTATATACAAAATTATAGAAGAGGCAAATAATTTATCAATCCCTAATTTCATTATAAATAATAAACAGAGCAAGATAATACATACCATTTAAGGTATGTTTTTAACATTATATATTTTTATATGATTATATAATTATATAATTTGTCTTGTCCTTTTGGTCCAGTTCCCCTAAGAGGACTACAGCAAATGCCTGGGATAAAGGGATTTATTGTCGTACATTCAATTGATTTGGGAAGAACATTGCTATGATCAATCGTTAGATTTAATTACACATTCCGGACGTTATTTTGGGACCCTAATAAGGGCGTTTGAAAAAAAGGGTAAAGAAAAAATCCAAATAATAAGAAAAATTGATTTTATTTTATTCATTTGTTATTTTTTCCTTTTATATTTATTTTTTCTTTCAGACTAGAAATTAACAACTTAAAATGATGTAGGTAGCAGAGCAACTTCAGCCAGTTCAGTGCCCGCCATGACAAAGAATGCACTCTGATAAAGAGGCGGTGTTTCGGCAAAAATAGATATTGGTTTTGGGATGTTTTTCCAAAGTACGCGAATGTGGAAACGGATTTTTGTGAGATTTGCCGAAACAAAAAACTGTTTCGTCTTAACTTAGTCGAAAAATTTCGTGTTTCGTGTTACCAGATAAAAATGCAAATGTAAACCCACTCTTATAATTTTGTTAGGGATTGATAAATTACTTGCCATTTCTATAAATTTGTTTAATTGAAAACTAGTTTCGAATGTTATACATTCATCTTCAGTTCAAGGTTTAAATGGATTATATCAAACGGAAAAGTTTGTACTGGTTCCTTCTCGGATTGCATTAACACCGTAAAAAGTATTGAAATTGATGTTAGTAAAATGCGAGAAGGAACCAGTACAAACTTGATATAATTCATTTAAACCTTGAACTGAAGATGAATTTATAACATTCGAAACTAGTTTTCAATAAAACAAATTTATAGAAGTGGCAAATAATTTATCAATTCCTAATTAGATTGATCATTCTATACCATCATGCGGATGTCAATTGCTTATAATTTTGGACTCCGATTCGGTAGGTTTTGTCTCTTTTTTTTTTTTATTTTATAAAGTATAAATTAAATACGTATTTTTAACCTTTCATAGTTCTTTTGAAATACATTTTTTCTTGTATTACTTCAAGGAATACCGTAGGGAAACAACTTCCAATTCAAAATTGAACTTGTAATAATTAATTTGTCCTGTCTAATATGTTCTTGATATTTTTTTATTCAATGTTTGTAATCATTAATTATTGAGATATTTTGGTAGGTTATCGTGACCTGATAAAATGAATGGCTGGTCTCAGCAGACAGCTTTTGACGTAACACTCTCAGACGCTCCACGAAGGATCATGAGTAATTCCTCTTCAAAGATAACAGGATATCAGACCAACGCCATTCTGACGGCATTTCTGGTTTACTAAAACGTAAAGCTTTACGTTATATATATATATATATATATATATATATATATATATATATATATATATATATATATATATATATATATCGACGTCGTTTTTTAAAAAACGCGTAAGGGCCATTTAGCAAACTTTACAGGAAACACATGAAAAGATTTTTCCCCAAATAACAATATATTTTTTATATATTTTATTTTTTGCAATATAAAGTAGGAGTTAATTTATTTGGCAAAACCTTTATAATTACAATGTATTTTTAAGGCTTCTAGTAATGGTTTAGGCAAGAGTGATGACTGAGAGTCGATAGTATTTGGTGCTTACGTCATCAATTTTCGAATTTTAGAACTTTTCCAATTTTTTTTTCGATACATCGCGAGCGGGAATCGATAGTGGTTGTGTTTACGTCCCATAATCAATTAAAACCAAAATTTCGAATTTTTTGCGCCTAAGCCTTTTTCAAAAAACGACGTCGATATGTGTGTATATATATATATATATATATATATATATATATATATATATATATAATTTATTTATTGAGGTTTTATTGCTGTAAAATAAGCTTATGCTCGTATAGTTTAGTAGTTTGTAGCTGATCCCATAAGTTATTAATCGATTTTGATGAATCTATAGACTAGTATCTTTATTATATAGTAGTTCAAAATACAGAACAATCGTGAAAACAGAGGCTGAAGTGGCCTTGATTATGTTAATTTGATCCAATCCCCAGGCATAAAATTATCATGAAATCATAAATTTCTATTCCCAACTAAATTTTTTTTTTTTCTTTTTTCATTATTAACTGTCTCTGTTAGGTAAAAGAGATTAATCTTTTTGTTTATTATATTCAATAATGAGCCTTTGTTACAGGTCACCCCAGAATGAACATCGGAACTCGACATTTTGAAAAAAAAATGGCTGCCGATTAAAGTTTTCTAACCACATAGAGGAAATACTTTAAGTGTTTTAGATTTATTATACCAAAGTCATAAAAAAAAAATTAACAATAAAAAAAACCTTCTATCCATTTAAGTTCTTAGTTTTTTTATATATAACTAGGAGACCAGTCCGTTGAATATGGTGGATGTGGAAGAACTTCAATTATCAGATCACTTAATTCTTTTAAAGTTTATCAACTTTAAAAACATTGAAAATTATTAAGTGTAGTTTATTATTTCTAAATAGTTGAATGGATTTTTTATTTATACATATAATTTTTAAAGGCTTTGTTATAATGATTTTAAAACACTTCTTTTTCCTCTGTATTCATAAAAGACGTGATGAAGCTTGCAGCTGTTAGTGAGCCGATAGTTAGAGCTGGGACGATCAGTTTTTATGACTTAATTTATTTTATAGCCACTAGCATTAATTATGTCCTGAAAAACAATATTACAATTTATATGTTTGCTGTGTTTTTACTTTCTTGTACTCAGTGAAGGAAGTATTGTAATCGCGAAAATTTTCAGTTTTCAGATTTCAACAGAAATATCCATTTTGACCATTCCTGAACCCATTTTGACGAGTTTCGTCGTGACGTCTGTAAGCACGTTATTATCTCGCATAACTCAAAAACGGTTAGCCGTAGAAAGCTAAAATCTTGTATTTAGGATTATTGTAAAATCTAGTTGTGAACCTCCCTTTTTGGTTACTGCCTGATCACCGGAAGTGGTACTTTGCTTGAAGGTCATTATTGATTTTCATCGATAATGATATTAAAATATAATGCAAAACTTCTGAAATTCGATATTTAAGACTTTCATACTAATATAAATAACATAATAAATTTTGGTTGAAATTGGCAAACGGGAAATGGTACTTTACTTAAAGGTCATATTATACTATTATCAAAAAGTATGGTAAAATATAATGTAAAACATCTCAAATTGGATAAATAAGACATTAATATCAATATGAATAATATAACAGATTTTGGTTGAAATTGAAGAGCCGAAAGGGGTACTTAACTTGAAGTTCGCAATATACATCAAAAGGTATATTGCCATTTAATACAGAGATCATATGGTTCGTTGATAAAGGTTATAAACACGATATTTTTTGCACTTTAATCAAACATAGTCTGCAGCAGGAGAATGAGACATAAGTAAAGCCGGTTCTTCCGCTTCAAATGTTGAAGTCGATTAACAATTCTTTATCTAGTGACATAGACAGTTCTAACGTTATCAAGGAACACGAAGAAATCTCTTGGAAAACAGTTACCTACTGAAAGAAAACGACATATAATAACGGAATGACACCTCCAGAAATAAGAGCTTAGGGCGTCTTTATGTGACGCCGAGTGTCGTTTTTGAGATACTGCTATCTTCGGAAACTAGTAACCAAATTCAGGATCACGTTTTGAGCCACCGTTTATTGTTTAATAGGTGTACAACGAAGTCGTGGGGTATCCACATCAGATTTATTTTTTGCGATAGAAAACAATATTTTGTTTATTCTTCTCTCGACCGGATTCGAACCATTATGGAGCGGAGATCTAATTTATAAGCTTTGCTAATTATTATAATCGAATGGAGATCAAGGAAACAATCGGGTAATAGATTAAGAAATATTCGTATGCGGGATATCTCGAATAGATTTATCACATTTCTTTATCTTGTGGCATTGATTGCATTCGCAAGGCCATCTTACACGACGTTCACGTGAATATTTCCTTCGTAATCTTCCTATTTCCTCGTCGCTCATCGTGATAATTTATTTGTCCTACTTAAAATAGCTCTTTTTTTCATCAAATGGGAAAAGTAGACGTAATTTACATCAAAACGTGTATATTTGTTATTTATCACAGTTTAATTCGATCCTTTGTTTCATTATCTATTCATTATAATCGAACAGAATTTCGAAAATTGTTTTTTTTTTTTTTAATGGCTTTCGAACTAGCTAGGACATTAAAATTGTACCCAAAATATTGTGCTTTATATCTCAGGTTTCAAAACTTCATATATTTTTTAAAACAATTTATTTGATAGATTACTTGATAACTAATAATTTCCCTGGAACATTGTGTACTTCAGCAAATTAGTTTTCAGGTTCTTCCTCCTCAATATTCCAGCTGTTATTATAAATCTATATTATAATTAAATGTAACCCTAATTATTAAGAACCTTTTTACATATATTTTTATTTTATTTTTAAGAATAATTTAAAAAAGGAGGAGAAGCTACAAACCCGTGTAAACTCCTGTATATAATTTAATTACGTTCATCACGTCATTATCTCTTTTGATGCCTATGAAGATTATAAGGAATTGTCAGAGAAGTAAAATTACCGAATAACAAATTAAATACCTTTTATGCTACTTAGAGGATATTAAATTCCTGATTAAATTTGTTTTTATGGTTTTAAAATTAAAAAAAAAACGTTTTCTGTGAAAAAATTATTTAAAACCGTTTCACAAACGTTTCAATTTAATTCTGTCATGGGTCATTCTTTTTTACTTCCTTGTACGAAGTAAAGAAAGTATTTTATTCGCGAAAATTTTCGGTTTTCAGATTTCAACGGAAATATCCATTTTGACCACCCCTGAATCCATTTTGACTAGTTTCGTCATGGCGTCTGTACGTACGTTCGTTCGTTCGTATTTCGCATAACTCAAAAACCGTTAGCCGTAGAAAGTTCAAATTTCGTATTTAGGATTGTTGTAAAATCTAGTTGTGAACCTCCCTTTATGGTCACTTCTTGATCACCGGAAGTGGTACTTTACTTGAAGGTCATAATTGATTTTAATCAAAAATTATATTAAAATACTATGCAAAACTTCTCAAATTTAGTATTTATAACTTATATATTGATTTAAATAACGTACTAGATTTTGGTTTAAATTGAAAAACCGGAAGCGGTACTTTACTTGAAGGTCATATTAGACTTTCCTCAAAAATTATGTTAAAATATAATGTAAAACATCTCAAATTTGGTAAATAGGACTTTTATATCGATATGAATGTATTTAATATATTTTGGTTAAAATTGGTGAGCCGAAAAGGGTACTTTACTTGAAGGTCATAATACGATTACATCCAAAATTATATTGAAATTAAATACATAAATCATATGTTTCGGTAATAAAGGTTACAAACGCAATTTGGTTTCCAATTTAATTAAACATTTTTATTACTTCTATTAAGTGTTAAAATTGAGTGTAAAATACTGGTTTTCCTCCCCGTTTGTGTGTGTGTGTGTGTGTGTGTAAATAAATGGGTGTCGCGACGCCGTGTCATTTTTGAGATACTGCAATCTTCGGAAAGTAGTAACCAAATTCAGGATCACTTTTTGAGCCACCGATTTATAGTTTAATAGGCGTACAAGGAAGTCATGTGTTGTCCTTTAGTCATTATTTTTAGTCGTATTTTTCCCGAAAAAATAGAATATTGCAGTGGGTCGAAGGTCGGCGGGACTGCGTTTTCTATCTCTTTCATAACCCCTAGAGCACGATTATGGAAGATTTGGAGATGTCTGATATATATATATATTATTTTATTTTTTTCCCGCTACATTTGAGCACCTCCAGCGGCCCTCTTTGGGTCAAATGAGCTGAAATTCGGTATGTAGGGCTTTCTTCAAGGCAGAACGATACCATTAAAGAATGGGTATATTCCAGTCCAAATTTCCGTATGTTTATCTGAAATTTCGGCGTTTTTTAAGTTTTGCGCATCTCTACAGCTCCACCATATTAGTTTATAGGGCTGAAAATTTGTATGTGAATAGAGTTGGTGTTGGGGAAGTATCCTTTGGGGGTCTCGACTTGGTTCCACTACCCCCCTGGGTTTTCAGATTTTTTAAAACTTATAGGTTATAAGTTTATAGAGCTGAAAATTTGTATCGAAGTTCAGCGGGGAGGCAGAAGCATGTTAACTATGTTAGGGAACTGTCTTTTGTATATCTCAATTTTTTTCTTACTCCCTCGTTTTTATATTTTTTTAACGTGAAAATACGACTTTGTGACGGAGTTCAACTGCTCACGGATTTTTTTATTTTACAAATTAATTTTGTAATTAAATTTTCGAAAATACAAATAAATTCTGATACATAAATTATTCGAAATAAGCATCATTCAAATTTTTCCAGTAAAATTATAAAATTATAATTTTTTTTTTCTCAAGCATTTTTATCAGCAAAGTTTCCGAGATTTTAATATTCCCATTTCCATCAAAAATTCATAAGCTATGGCAAAGTACTTAATAATTGTTTTCAGACTATTATTGAGGCTATAAAATAAGAAATATATTTGATTTTACTTTTAGATGATGTCTCAGCATAAAAGTTATAAACGTCAGAAAGTAAAATAGCATCTGGATTGCACCATACAAGTATCCTCTAGAATATCATCAATCCACTCCAATTATATTCCATTTGATGCATAAAGGATTTTTTTTTTAGAGCATTTATTTATTTATTTGTAAATATAATATATATATATATATATATATATATATATATATATATATATATATACACACATATATGTAATAGTGACAACTAAAGAAGAATTGTGAGAAAACGCATTCGAAGTTCTGTATTCCAGTCTTTTCACTATTAATGTCTTAATTGTCCAAACATCTAGGAATATGGGAGACCGGGTCTAGTTGATACACTTTTTACTTCCTGATTTATGTAATTTTTTTCCTGTCATCATTTTGAAATAAAGTTGGTGTAATTCGTAACTATAACTATTTGGCTATAACTTGCGATATTTAAATTTTTTACAAAATTAAATTTGTCTTGTCAAAAAAAAGTATTAACAACTTTCCAAGATGTTTCAACTTAACCCGGTCTGGGTCAAGTTGATACGCCTTTGAGGAAGCTAATACGGTGTCAGGAATTAATATTATAATAAGCAAAACAGAAATATGAACAATTTTTATTGTAACTATAAAAGATATTTTAAAATCTACACCATTTTGGGAAAAACGAAAGTTATAACAACCAGTTATTGTGACCGATTACTCCGACTCTGAAGAGAAATTTGGGTCTGATTGACAGTTAATACAAGTGTAAAAGGGGTTGTTCTCTGCACAGGCGATGTGTGCCCACTTCTTCCAGGAAATACACTGTATCCAGTCTTGGCCAGATTTGGATGAAGAATAACTCTTGAAGCACATCAAACAAAAAGACTCTCCCTCTTCATCAGTGTCCGATATTTCTTTTTTGATTTTTCTTCGTTTCTCTCTTTTTTTATCTTTAGCTTCTTTACTTGGTTTGCATGTGTCTTTGCGTAGTTTACCCCTAAATGATTTAAATAACTTAGCTTGTGTTTTTCTGTCTTGATAGATTTCTTTCTCTCTCTCTGAAGTCTAGAATAGTACGACGTATCAACTTGACCCAAATGAAGCGTATCAACTTAACCCAAACGTCGTCATTATACTAAACTCTAAAATACATGAAACCGGCAACAGTTAGAACAAAGTTAAAAAGGTGAAATTCTTACCTTTATAGCAGGTAACAACGTGATGTCATCGATAACACAACTCACGAACAAATAAACTTTCAATAATAATTGAAAAACAGTAGTAAAAATTTACTTTTGACGATGAAAAACAGTGTTTCGTTCACAACTTACAGAGCGAAGACGCCTCCTCCAAATAATCACGTGTGGTTAGCAAGTATCAATCACTTGTCCAACCAAGCCAGTCACCACTTATTTGCATCTGCACATTAGGAAGAATTTCGACCTGTATCAACTAGACCCGGTCTCCCCTAAATCTTATTTTTTATTAATTGGGATATTTTTCTCGTTTCCTATTAACAATTTTTTTTCTCAAGTTTGAATGTACTAACTAAATACATTTTTTTTTATAGTGATAATTTGAATTATCACGTTATTCCTTTCTTTTTGCTATTTTCTCTGAATGATGATATTAACTAATTTTTACTGGCTTTTAAGTTGTCACTTAATTTATTTTCTCCGAAACTAAGGCTATTATTTGTTGGTTTCCCTCATCAAAATCAATGCGTCGTCTGGCGAACGCAGGAAAGGGAGAAATTATAGTGGGGAATTAATGATCTCTCTAGTAACAGTTATCAGCCATATTTTCTTGGAAATAATTGAGAAATCTAGCGAGGTTTTCAATAAAAACATGTGTTATTTTAATATAATTATTTTAAATTTTATTCGACTTTAACTATAGTTCAATATAATAAATGCCTGTTAGAGATTGATAAATTATTTGCCACTTCTATAAATTTGTTTTATTGAAAACTATTTTTGAATGTTGTACATTCATTCTCAGTTCTAAAAACACACAAAAAATTCAAAAATAAGCAATTCAAAATACCAAACTATATTTTGAATTGCTTATTTTTGAATTTTTTGTGTGTTTATAGAACTGAGGATGAATGTATGACATTCGAAATTAGTTTTCAATAAAACAAATTTATGGAAGTGGCAAATTTACCAATCCCTAATTATATTGATCCTTCTATACCATCATGCGGATGTCAACTAAATACCTGTTGTTTTAATTATACAAATAAGCTTGTTGAGCGTGGTTTGATATATTTCTAATTGAAGTAGTAAGTGCCAAAAAGTACTAAACGCCATATTTGAGATTCAACTTTTTAAGGAATTTTAGGAATTTGTAAAAGCGTTTTTTTATTTTAGTTTTTCCCAAGTCAAAATGTACAAAAAACCTGTAATAATCAATGAGAAATATCAGTTTCAGAAAGTGCTGAACGACAAAATTCTTAAGCCCTCTTATTCAGAAATCTTATCTTCCTTAACTATCCTTTACCCGATAAAACTTTTAACTATTTATATCTCCTATGTTTTTTTTTTTTTTTCCATTTCCAGTTCAATACAAATTCTGATTTAATATATAATCTTAATTTTCAATTAAAATGTAAATTATTGTTTAAATGACAATTTTTTTGTTATAGCCGGCACAGTGTTAGAAATCGGATTAGGTTTCAAGAATTATTTACAGTTAAATTTCAATTAATTAATTAAGAGCGAAAACTTGGAAAAAAAGAGACGAAAACTATTTTAATAGTACAATTCCAACACAAAGCCACACAACACAAGTGTCAACATTCAAAATAGTCAATTACTGACAAAGTCAGTCCAATCAATCAAGGCATCGTGAGGAATGGAATCATAAGATTACATCTCACGTCAACAGACTAAAAATGACTAACCAAATAGAAATAGTGCATGACTCCAAAAGCGATCAACATATGTTGGAATAGTATATCTTCATTTATTTGTGATTTTTAATGTTTTTCAGACTGTTAATGTGAGATGTAATATCTCTGGTCTGCATTGATATGATCATATGTTATTCAAGCCTCATGTTGCCTGAATTTGTAACGTATAGCGTTGACTACTCAGTTATTTACTGCTACTCGTATTAGAGAGACTCAAGACTTTTTGTTGGAATCATCCTATAAAAACCCCAATTAAATTTTTTTATGAATTAAATCAATTTTTTTTTCGAGATCTATTTATTTTTTAATTGTTGGTACATAAAACATATAATTTTTAATTATATCTGAGATTATAGCCTTATGGCTTACCTTATGGCTTTAGTTTAAAAAAATATTTTGTTTAAAATATTTCTTGAGAGAAACTTGAAAATGGCAGGGTGAATACGGAAATATTATTAAATTATATATGAAGCATGGAAATGCAAATGGGGAAATATCCATTTTTGTCATTTTTGATATTTTATTGAACCCCTTCATTATCTGTTATTTTGCTTCAAAACATTTACATTTTGTTTTATTTTTATTTTCAGCTCATGTGAGGTGCTTTTATTATAAAGTACCTATAACGAAATCACAATTTACAACAGTTAAAGTACTTTTCGAGCTTGTAATTAAAAAAAAAAAAAAAACTAAAAAAAAGCAATATTTTGGGAAAATATATTTACTTTTTTATTTTATTTTCATATTATTGTTTGGTATTAATGTTAAACGATTAAAATAATAAAATGTGTTAATTGTGTTTTTCCTTGTTTATTGGGTTGTTTTTTTTCATTTTTCCCAGCATGGGATATAGTCAACTTATTTGAAGTTTTTAAATTTTGCTATTTTGAAAAGCTAAAAAATATTTTACAAACCTATTTCTGATGTAGTTTAGAAAATTCTGATCCAATAATAATTGTTTCAAAAAAACAATTGTCTGCATTATACCTATTTTTGGGTATCCTGAAAATTTTTCAGATGTGGATTTATTCCCTTTTGCATCACCAAGTCTCATACCATATTTCTAAAAAAAAAATCTGGTGCGGCGCGCGCATCACACAACTTTTCCTTACCGTCTTATAATAATTATCTTTTTAATATAATTTTTAAAAAAACACATAAACAATGCTTGAAATAAACTCAGCAGCATTCACTTCTTCACACCTTCTTCCACTTCAGTACAATACAACAGTTTTTTAAACAATTTTAATAAAACGATTCTGTACACTACCTATATATTTTAATTTCGTCAAGTTGCAAATATATTTTAAAAGTTTCGGTTTAGTTTTCATGGAAATTTTTTCTTTCCGTTAAATAATATGAAAGTAGAAATTATTAAGTTAATTTCCGTGTATTAAGTATATTGTTTATAACAGATTGGCGGGAGAAGGTTCGGTAGCATCCATCTCCTTTCAGATGGGCTTGGTTATCCATCTAAGGTCTTGTGTTCCTCATAAAATTCGCTCCATCTTTGCTAATACTGGTCCGATTTTGGTGATATTTTTTTTTTGTTTTTTGATAATTTTATTATCTTTCATACAATTCTATACATAAATTATTATAAAATGCATGCTTTTTAAATTATGCGCAAATAAAATATTCTTATCATCATAACTTTTTCCCTCCATTTTCTCGTTGATATACATACTACGTACATGAAAAGTTAAAGGGCTGTAAGGAGAAGACATTAAGCAAGTTTCATCAAAATCGTTAGAGCCGTTTTCGAGAAAATTGTAAACAATTATAATATCCATGATATAATTACCATTTCCGGTTAGTCGGATGCGCTGTATCTGTAGAAAAAAAAAGAACTTCTTAAAGAATGAAAGAAGATACTATTTCCTTTCTAACCATATTAAAAATATTGGAGAGCAAAGGCACTAGATTGATGAGCGCGCCAGCTTTACGCGATAGTTTTAGCTCGCTTCTGTTGGAAGTCCTCTATGTACAAGTTCTCTTGAGGGAATCTTTTCACACCTCTGTTATTGGATTTTTTACTAAATTTTTTTTTAAACCAGCAATGGTTCTGTTCCTCTTTCTCCCCCGGCTGCTCCATACCGCCCAACTGGTTCCTCTCAATGACCTGGGGTCGAAGGAAAACCACTTCCTCTATCTGTCACTACTGTTGGCCAAACACCAATTTAACCTCTGCCTTTTATATCGGAAAGAAATTATTATCGATTTCTAATGTCTTGAATGATAACTGATCATTCTATCTTTATAAAAATTTGAATATGTGGGATAAACTTACCGTTAATGGACATTTTTAGTAAACAAAAAGAAAATTATATTTTAGTTTGATTTGGTGTCTCTGAATATAATTCAATTTAAACCTATGAAATATCAGTTCTCTGAGGACAGATGATAAAGACTTTCGAGTTTCTTTTCTAGAAGTCGTTCAGAAAAAAACCTGTTCAATCTTATCAGCATCCCTTAGTCCGTAAAGAAGACGCTAGATAGCCCTGTTAATACAAGCTTAGTTATAAACAAAGTAGCTTGTTTATCTGTAATGCAAATTAAAATTTTCAATTCAAAATCATTAGTAGCCTATTTTAATATAGCTTTAAGTTTTAAAAAAATATTTGCATTTTGAGGTTTATTAGTGAAACAACTTGGTTTAGTATTATATAATGTTTATTTATTTTTTTTGTAGGAAAGACTTGAGCTCCACATGAGAGTAAATCGTGGTAGATATATCGAATCTGTTAATTCAAATTTAAATCTCTCTCTCTCTCTCTCTCTCTCTTAGGTTTAAAAAGGTTTCTGAGAAGAAAGTGAGAAGAAAGTATAAACTGTGAACAAAAACCACACTTAAAAATCTTAAGACTATTTTAATTTTTAATTATTTTAACACAACGAATTATATATTGGTTTATTATTTTCATTAATAGACCTTTGTAATCGAAGAAAAAAAAAATTGTGACCCCCCTCAAAATTTGAGGTTTTACGTTTCAAGATACGTAAAATTTAAATATCGAATAAAATAAAAAAATCCGTCCGTATGCCGTCCGCGGCTGTTGCTCCGTGACTACTGGACCGATTTTCTTGAGATTCGGCACCGATGTCACAGGTCACCCCAGGATGATCCTCGGAGCTCGGCATTATCATCCGTCTGTTTGTTTCAAAACGGCGGCCGATTAGAGATCTTATAAGTTCATAACTCGGCCATTTATAAAGATAGAGAGGAAATGTAAGGTGTTTTGGAATCAGCATAACAAGGCATAAAAAAAAAATTATGCTTTTGGTTTATTATTATCAATAATAGATCTTTGCAGTCGATCAAGGAAAAAAAATTGTAACCACCCCTCCCCCTCAAAATTTTAGTTTTACGTTTCAAGATACGTAGAATCCAAATATGGAATAAAATAAATTTGTCCGTCCGCCGTACTCCAGTTGATAAAATTCCATACAAAAGAAAAAAAAATCATTTAAATCGAACTAGTATTAGCTGAGATATAGCGTAATGAACTTCGTAGATTAATTCTCCGGGCGGCTGGTTATCGTGCCCCTAGGCCTCCTGACTTATCTATTTGGCTTCTGACTTCCTCGCATCTCTCTGCCTTATCCTTCTTTGGATTATTTCTGGACTTCCTTTAGTTCCTTAGTCTTTCCTTTTTTTTTTCCCACTAAAGTGCACATCCAATATTTTCCTCTGTACCATTTTACCCTCTGATTACATGTTCTAATCCTCTCAGCCGACTTGCATTGACACAGTTTCTTCTTAACATTCCCAGTTCGGCACTCTCCTAGCGATCTTCTTTGTACAAGCTTGAAATTCCTTTTTCTTTGGTGACTACTGCTTAATTTCTTTGACTTGGACAGACCAGATATTTTTGAAATATTTGGAAATTATAAACCATTGTGTAATAATTTGTAGCGTTTTTTTTAGTAACTTTCAAATAAAGCTCAGACGAGATTTTTTATTTTATTTCTTCTTGACGAAAGTTGAATTATAAAAGTTTTAAAATACTTTTTACGGTATTTTTAAACTTTTAGTAATAGTGCAAAAAAAGAGGATTCAAAATTTATGTTAATATAGAACTGGTCAACCTTGACTTGCACATGCTTAAATGGTTTTGTTTGTTTGATGAAGCTATTTATGAAGGACAAAAACAAACATTCCTTGTTTTTAATATTGTTTCAATTTGAAGATAAATCTGATTGAAAGTTAAAAAATAAAATTGTATCTTTTTTAATTGAACTTTAAAATTTTCATGTTTAAAATGGGATTAAGTTTTTAGTTATTAAGTATTATTGAGTTCAACAATGTTGGAATCGTTTCAAAAAGTTCCAGATGATGGATCAAAGTTCTAATAGTTTGATTCAAAATCTCTTCTCATGATTGAGATCCAATTAACTTATATTTCTAATTATAATATTAATTATTATTGAATGATTACATTGTATTTATGATATTAGTCATCAATGATGCATATGCTTATCGTCTTCCTCGAATACTGCTTCATATACTTGGCCTTTCTTTGCATCGTCTATCTGACTGTCTACATGACCCTCTTCTACATCCATGACCTGTTCGTCGAAGAGTGTTGAGTCCGGCAAGGCAGGTCAGTACACGTTATCTTCCTTATTTATATTGATGCAATTAATATAAACATTAATCATATGGCTTGTTTCGAACAGACAATAGTATGTCTGTAAAAATATAATACGAATCCTCATATGTTATTTTAAAAATATATTATTTTTGGTTTTATATTTCTTAGGAAGTCCTCAGAAACAATTAAAAATTCATTGGTGAATTCAACTTCCAATAATAGATTCATTGGATTAAATCGCATCACACAAATGTACATTATCTTGATATACTTTACATGCTCCTAAATCTTCATTCTAGTATTTATTATAATAAGTATTTTTCATGCATTTTACTTCCATTTCATTCTTATCATTTTTTCAATATTTTTACAATAATTTTAAATGTCTTCTTATCATTAGCATCTTCTTACCATTAATATATTTTTGTTTATTTCTTATTATTAGCATATTATGATCATATTTTTCTTTATACTTTATATTTTCTTCATCTTTCTGTTTATTAATTTTTTTTATTATTACTGGTACTGCCGCTGTTGTTACATCTTTTGTTATCTTGTTTTTTTCTTAGCCGTAATGATGGCCTAAAACTTAGGCCGAAACGTCAGGAAACATTATAATAAGTTTTTACTTATTTATGTGTTCGTTTATTGACCGCACCCCCAATCAAGGTTCTCCTTCATACTTTTCCACGGTCAACCATACTCTCACCATCACATTTCACAAAACTGTGACTTTTCGGGGTCTTACTGTATTATTTTCGGAAATACATCAACAATTTTTTGGTACTTAAATTAAATTACAATAAAAGATATATTTTCTATAATTATAATAAGTTATTCTAACAACGTCAAAAATTCAACATAAATAATAATTGTTATCTTAATTTAATCATTATTTATGTACGATATTTTCTCCTATATGTCTGACCATCCATTTCACAACTTCGTCCTGTTCATTAATTCTGTTCATTAATTAAAATTTTCCTTGTCACAGCTGAGCCAAATCTTATTAATTATTTACCCATCGTATTTATGGATCAATCCACTATAAATTTCCCAGACCATGTTGCTCGACATTTTTGATTTTGATAATTTTTTTACCAGTCATTCCCTATTATTTCTTGAGTTCGAAAATTTGGTTAAAACATTTTTCAGACTCATACTTTTTTTTTGGCGGCCAATATAAATCTGAAAACATGTTTCGGAACAATTTCTCTAACTCTGGTAATTTTGCAGATAAAAAAACAAATCAAAACCTAAAATTGTGATAATGGTGTGCTCTACATTTTTTGTTCCCCACAATACATCAGCTAAGTAGGGAAGAAAGTGGTTAAAAAAATTCCCGAAAATTGGCATAAAACGAGACTTTTATCCCTGTAAAAGTATACAAAGGAAAAGAGACTCACCTTTCATTTGTTTTTCTTGTGTACTTTTGTCATTTTACTAAATGCTGTAGAAATTTTAATCTTGAAAATATCGTCCTTTTTTGTAATATGAATTTTCAAAGATGGCCAAAAATCATTTTATGCAACATTTAATGCGGAATATCTCAAAAGGGACACAGTAAAAATTATGAAACTGACACAGTATATACTTCTGTATGATAGAAACTTATAATAAATAATACTTATATATATATATATATATATATATATATATATATATACGAAATGTTGCTATGCATGAAGAGAGAATGAGTAATGTTTTAGCCATAGTTTTGAACTCACGAAATGATATGGAATAACTGGTAAAAAAATTATCACAATCAAAGATGTCGAGCAACCAAATTTATTCAAACGGTGATTTCAAATGGATTGAATTTTGTTATGATGCATCTTCTTTTCTCCTACAAATTTAGTCTCTTACTAATTCTGTGGTTTTTGGGTAAGTCACATTTTTTTATTTACAATGGGTTTAGGTCAGTGAAGTACGCAGAGGGAGGGGGGATCAGGAGATATGGTCTCTCATTCCCCCCGAAATTTACGAAAAAAATATAATTTTCATATCTACCAATATAAGATTTGTATTTTAAGTAATATTTTTGGTAGTCTTAGCAATATTTTATTATCCAATTTTCATGCTGATTCTTAAAATTTACTCCAAATTATTTAAATTAATGCGATTATAAAAAAATTTAAATCATCCTCCAAAAAAAATTCTGCGTACGTCTCTACTTTAGGTCATATATATATATATATATATATATATATATATATATATATATATATATATATATATATATATATTATAATGAACTTTACCTTTGAGAAATATAATTTTAGTCAATGAAGCAATGACCTTATTCTATATGAACACTGTTTAATTGTCCTATTTACATCCTTGTTCTTGGAGATAAAGGTCATTATAAACAAACAAAATACCACTAAGCCCATTGTCCGAAAAAAAAATGCCCTGTTCTCCTTTAACCATACATCGCAGATCTTGAATTGTAATTATAATTTTTAATTTTATTATTTTTGTTCATGCTGAGATATCCCTTACTGTAATTTAATTTATAATAAATAATTATTGTAATAGTTACTTATTTTTATATTAACTCTATCTGATTATTGTATTCATTTGACATCCGCACGATGGCATGGATCAATTTAATTAGGGATTGATACATTATTTGCCACTTGTATAATTTTGGTTTATTGAAAACTAGTTTTGAATATTATACATTCATTCTTCAATTCAAAAAACACACAAAAATCCAAAAATAAGCAATTCAAAATATAGTTTGGTATTATTATACATATTAAATTAAATGTAATATAAATTAGTATTATAAAACATTTATGAATTATGAATGTAAAAATATTGTGGTATTCCTATTTGTCCAAATTTTTGTGTAGAATATTCAATTCTCAGACGTTTTAGGACCACTTCTTCTCTACGGTTGTAGCAACTTGAGCTTCTACCCAAGCTTTACCTCTCTCTTTATGCTTTTAAGCTTTCTTGGGTAGCTATTGTCCCACATATCTTACCATTATTTGGCTATTTTCTCTTTCAAAGAACGCTCCAGCTAAGGTGGGGAACCCTTCCTACGACCAGGTAAAGGTAACGACGAGCGGTAAAGGTAATTTTATGGGTTGTATTGGAATTTATTTTAATACTCTCTTTTTGTTGCATCTGTCTTCGAAGTTTGTTATATGTAATTAAAGAGTTTAGGATGGAATAAATGGGTCGTTATCAGTGAATAATATCAGGAATAAAATCAGTGGATGAGACATGTGTAAGATAACTGTTTAGCTTGTTTCTAAATACAATCTGTTAAGATAAAATTTGTAAAGATTTCAATGCAGCATTCCTAAATGAAGCCTTAAGTTTCCCAAATACCAATAAATAACTATTTGCCAATCAGACATCATCGAGACACATAATGCAGCCCAGAGACAGTGGCGTAGCAAGGTCTTCGTGCGCTCGGTCCGGTCCACATCTCTTACGACCCCTTTTTACGTCACTTCTTCTTTTTTTTCTTTTTATTGTAAATATCTGATAACTGTCAATTTATGGGAAAGTGATATTTTCACATTTCGCTATAAATCTTTTCTTTTTTTTTTAATTATTTATTCTTTTAAATTTTATATTACAAAATGCACAAATACGTCATGAAATTATACATTATTAGGTGGTATTAAGATCATAAAGTGTTTTACACAAATCAAAATATCTGATGTGGGCGACAAGTACGAAACAAGTTCCCAAGAAATTTTTTCTACACATACACTCTTGTTTCTGGAGGTCTCATAATAACTGAAATTTCCAAGAGATTTCTTCGTCATCCGTGACAACATTAGAACTGTCAACGTCAATAGATAAAGCATTGGAAATCGATGGCTTCGACATTTTAAGCAGAAGCACCCATTTAACTTATATCTTATTCATCTGCTGAAGACTTGTACACCTCACAAATGGGGAGGGGAAAAAATCATTTGACACCAAATTCTAACGCTTAAAACAAGTAATAAAATTGTTTAATTAGAGTGGAAAAAAACAACGCGTTTATAGCCTTTATCACCGAACCATGTGATCACTGTATTAAATGTCGATATACCTTTTGATGTAAGTTTATTATGACCTTCAAGTAAAGTACCTCTTTCGGTAATTCAGTTACAACCAAAATCTATTATATTACTTATATTGATACAAAAGTCAAATTTACCAAAATTTAAAAAGTTTTATATTATATATTAATATAATTTTTTATGAGTATAATATTGCCTTCAAGTAAAGTACCACTTTCGGTTTGCCAATTTTATCCAAAATTTATTATGTTATTTAAATCAGTATATAAATTATAAATACTAAATTTGAGAATTTTTGCATTATATTTTAATGTAATTTTTGATGAAAATCAATAATGACCTTCAAGTAAAATACTATTTCCGGTAATCGTGCAGTGACCAAAAAGGGAGCTTCAAAATCAGGTTTTACAATTATCCTCAATACAAAATTTTAACTTTCAACGGCGTATAGTTTTTTTGCTATGTGGGATACGTACGAACGAACGAACGTACGTACAGACGCCATGACGAAACTAGTCAAAATGGATTCAGGGATGGCCAAAATGGATATTTCCATTGAAATCTGAAAACCGAAAATTTTCGCGATTACGATACTTCCTTTACTGCGTACAAGGAAGTAAAAAATAATGTTTGATATAAACCTTCAATTTCAATAGTGTAAATTTTTTTTTTATTCTCTACTTTGATGCCCCCCTTCTATGGTGCCCTGGAGGGGGTCCTCCCCCATCTTTGCACGCCACTGGTAAAGTTCTAGAAGATGAATAAAGTTCTAGTAGGTTGATTAAAAATCTCTGCTTATGATTAAGATTCAATTAATTTACCTTTCTAATTAGCAAAGTAATTATCATTGAATGATACATTTAATATTTTATATTAGTCATCGATGATGCGTATGCATCTCATCGTCTTCGTATTATTCTTGACGTTTTTTTTATGGTCTATCTGACAGTCTGCATGGCTCTCTTTTTAAATTAATAAAAGTACGAAATTAATTATGATTCCTTTAAAAATATCGCAAATCTATACTAAATGTTGGTTGACGGATACGGTAAAGGTAAAGGTAAAGGGAGATAGGATAAAGGAAGGGTGCAGACTTCCCCCATCCTAGATGCTCAGTTGAGGGAAGACAAGAAAGAGAAGGGGGTGGCTACTTCCTCCCCCTCAGGATTTGCATACCGTTCCCACGCGCGCATCAATGCCTCCTTGATTAATTGAGTTGTCTGTTTGCGAAACCTTACCGGTTTACTGAAGATCCATTGTTTTCCTCTATGCATTTATATATTGGCAATACATAGCCTCGGTAAATATATAACGGCTTTACATGCTAGGTAAAATGTATAGCTAGTTCATTGACTGGGTGTGGAAGAAATGAACGCTCGGTTAGGACAAGTTAACTATTAGTTGAGGAAGTACTTAACGTTTTTTTTATTTCTAATCTCGAAAATTATAAAGCATCTTTCCACACCCACTTAATGAACTAGCTTTATATTTTTACATTCATAATTCATAATTTTTTTATAATACTAATTTATATTACATTTAATTTAATATGTATAATAATAGCAAACCGTATTTTGAATTGTTTATATGTATTTTGATATTTTACCTAGTATATATATATATATATATATATATATATATATATATATATATATCGACGTCGTTTTTTTAAAAAAAGCATAAGCGCCATTTAGCAAACTTTACAGAAAACACATAAAACGATATTTCCCCAAATAACAATATATTTTTATATATCTCATTTTTTTCAATATGCAGTAGGAGTTAATTTAGTTGGCAAAACCTTTTTTAAAGTTTATTCTCTATTGTATACTGTAGGAGTTTATTAAGGTGGCAAAAAATTTATAATTAGAATATATTTTTTAAGACTTCTAGCGCTGGTTAAGGCCTGAGTGACGACTGTGAATCGTTAGTATTTGGTGCTTACGTCATCAATAGTAGATTTTTAAACCATTTCCAATTTTTTTTCGACACATCGTATGGAGGAAACGAATTTTTGGCGCTTAAGCCTCTTTCAAAAAACTACGTCGATGTGTATATATATATATATATATATATATATATATATATATATATATATATATATATATATATATATATATATATAGATATAGATATAGATATATTTATATATTTTCTCTTTTATTGTAACTTATTTGCTTATTATTAATTTCATTTTTCTTTTTTATATGATCTAATTTAGTCATGTTGATAACATTTAGAATGTAACTTAAAAAACTGTAACATGTATTACGTGCAGTGTGCCTAATTTAATTGGCATGGAACATGTAACACAGTAATCAATAAACTATCTCTCTTTTGGGCTACCATAGAAGGAAAATATATTAAAAAATAAATATAAATATATAACTCAAAAAAAGAAATAAAAACTGTAATTTTCCTATTATTGGAGATCTGTAACAATATCTTAAGTCAACATTTCGCCAATTCATATCCTCAGGAATTAAAGCCTTATAAGATAATGCAAACTAACTAAACATAGATATTAGATCCCTCGTTTCAATTCAAACAGTTCAATGTATACTAAAGGGAAAGGGAAGCAATCTTTTTACTTCCTCTTTCCAAGTAATAATAGTTTATATTAAATTGAGTGGATATAGAAATGAATGAATAATGGTTAATTAATGAATTATTTTATTCAATTTCTTTAATACCACTAAAATTGGAATTTAACATACATATAAGTATTCGTATTGGGATTAATTTGAATTAATACCCAAAATTTTCTTACCAATTTTTTTTTTTTTTAGGAAAAATATTCGTCTAAAGTTGGCGGGATGGATAATGAACGAGTCGCTAAAAAGGTCATCTTCGCTAAACCGACGGTTAAGCGTTCTATGGGTCGACCGAAACGTAGACGGGAGGATTCTGTAAGACATATGCTATACTTATCTTGTGAAATTAGTTTTTAATGGAGTTCAGTAGTAAAAAATGACAATGTAAAAAAAAGTAGTGATGCTATCAGAAATTCATTCAGATGTTTATAATATTATATATTTTAATAATAATAATGTAGTAGCTTATTGTATAAATCAAGTTAATTAAGTTATAAATAAATTAAGTTATATTAAGATCAATTAGTAAATAATTTAATTTATCTTTGTCTATTCCTCAAAACTGAAATTTCTTTTAATATATTCGCAAGTATATGGAACAGCAAAAATTATGCACCTAAAATTATTGCAAATTGTCTAATCTAAATTACTAAGACCACAAAATCTGAGCGGTACGTTAAAAATCTCTCGCAACATTAACATTTCCTTGTTCCAAAAAGTAATGAATCCATACGAACCACTTATAGACGGTTTTAATCCTCAGACATAAATTAACTTACTCGGAACATGGCTGTGACCCAAAATGATGGACAGATATTATTAGATATTAGATATAGATATTAATGGACAGATATTACCGTATTATTTCGATTTAATGTTAGGTAATTAATGACAAATGCCCGATTATTATTTTTTACTGTCGAGTAACGGTTGTGAATTCAAATATATATGAAATAAAAAAAAAAATAGTATTTATATTTATACTAGAATTAATTTTGTCCTTAAAATAAAGGCAAAATTTAATATAGAAAAATCTGGTAAAATGCCACCCCTATCGAGAAACGGGTTACCCCAGCTTCACCCAAAGCTGAAATATTCCAGGAACTATTGGCTAGTTTATCGCGGCTATAAAATGATCGTGGGCGAACAGAAAGCCCGGGAAAGGACAAGGAAGTGGGTGCTAGGTAGGGGCATAATGGACTGGGCGGAGCGAGGGGGTGTTGAAAGGGTGTAGTAACGTACCCACTGTGGGAACTGTAACCTGCTTCCTCTCCTCCAACCGCCACCGTCCGATAAATCACCCACCTTCGATGTCTACCGCCTCGAGTACGGTTAACGGGGGAGGAACGCAGGCTACTTCGGTCTCAGCCGATTCCGGTGTCTTCTGGAGGGAGGGGGGACGAGGGGGTCGGAAGCTTAGATGCAGGTGACCACTGAGGAGGTCCTCCAGGAAAGATTGTTTTCACTCATCGAAAATAATTATTTAGTATATTAACTAATTCTCTATAAAAATATTCGAGTAAATGGAAAATGAAAATAAATTTTAAGGAAGAAGTTGGTAGAGGGGTGCGGTCAAAGACTAAGACACTAATAAGTATGAATTATTTATTTTGTGCCGACGTTTTGGCCTAAGTTTTAGGCTATCCTCAAAGCTAGAAAGAAAAAACAAAATTACAATTTTTATTTTTTTCATTAATCACTTGTTCATAGCCACATCATTGTAATCCTTTATAAAACTTGCAATGTCCTAATTATCTCGATATACTTTACTTACTTCCAAATCTTCATTCTAGTACTCATTTCAATTAATAGAGTTCATATATTTTATTATATCCTGTTTAATATACTTTATTGTTTCATGAACGAAATCCATAATCTTATTATGTACTCGTAATTCATAACTTTTCTTTACTTTTTCATTTTTTTACAATTATATTGGCATCTTTTTCTTTTTATACTTCATATATTCTTATCTTGCTTGTCGTTTCTGTTTTTTATCATATTTTACTGTTACTGGTACTCCTTTTGTCGTTTTCAATGTTGTTATTTTGTTTTTTTCTTTTTAGCCCTGATAATAAATAAATCGTACTCATTAGTGTATTTGTCTTTGACCGCACTCCCCGACCAACATCTTTAATTTATGTCAACGGTCAACCAAACTTACTCCACAATGAAAATAAATTTGGAAGGAATGAGATGGTCCGGGAGGCGGTAAAAAGTGGAACACAAATAGTAAAAACTATTTATCAAGGAGCCGACGTTTCGACCCACTTTGCAGGTCTTCTTCAGGACTGAATAAACAAGATACAAAAATAAGAATAAAACAATCCTAATATACAGTGAATGAATTAATAATTAAAAAGACAGTGAGGAAAAAATGAAAACAGTGATGAATTTGTAAAATGAAACTGAGTCATGAAAACAACTAAAAATAAATTAGTGAATGTTAATTGTGATGTGAATATTAATTAGTGAATTAATATTCACTAATTTATGTTTAGTTGTTGTCCACTACTCTATTTCATGTTACAAATTCATCACTGTTTTCATTTTTTTCTCACTGTCTTTTTAATTATTAATTCATTCACTGTATATTGCCATTGTTTTATTCTTATTTTTGTATCTTGTTTATACAAGATTATTTCATATAAGATCATGATGGTATAGAAGGATCAATCTAATTAGAGATTGATAAATTATTTGCCACTTCTATAAATTTGTTTTATTGAAAACTAGCTTCCAATGTTATACATTCATCTTCAGTTCTAAAAGCACACTAAAAATTCAAAAATAAGCAATTCAAAATATAGTTTGGTGTTATTATACATATTAAATTAGATGTAATATAAATCAGTATTATAAAACACTAATGAATTATGAATTTAATTAAGACCAGAAATCAAATGCGTGTTGATATGATACTCACTAAGGTTTAAACGGATCTACTTAAACTTTTTCCGTTTTCCGAGTTTTCCAAAAATCGTTTATTGTTCATTTTGGAAATAAATGACTTAATTTACTTTAGAGTAGTTTACAATGATTTCAGTTTGCATGATAGTTTCCAAAAATAAGGTCTCAAAATAGTGATTTTTCTGTTTCTTGTTTTTTTTTTTTAAATTTGTTATTAAACGTACAGAGCTCTATTATTGATCAAATTTTAGCTCATTTAATTTTCTTTAAAAAAGGTATGCATCATGTTTTTCGCGCGGTCGATATTATAGTCGATATTATACCGAACCTTTCGCTTCTTAAAATCCTTTGTTTCCTAGACTTTTAAGTTAACCTTTAGTTTTAGGCGTTCTTTTATAGAATGGTTTCTTTCATATGTAAGAAATTTACAGGGGTAAATGTTATATTTTCTTTTCTAAATGCTTACATGAATCCTACATTTACCAAAAAATGTATGCGAAAATATAGCATTACTTTCATTATTTACTTTTTTATTATAAATTTTATTTACTCGTATCAAAATTGATTTTGTTGACCACGAAGGTGGCTACCATTCGTAATTCCTATTAATCTCAGCACTGATGTTTCAGAACAGATCCTGTACTATTGAAAACTGAAATAAGATCTATTTCAGAACCGTATACAAATAGGAGAACAGTGGCTTCATCGTTAATAGTTGAAGAAGTGACGATGACTTCTACACCAGGGAGTAAATATAAATAAATAAAATGTAAACAAATAGTATTTTGATGACTGCTAAATAAATTACATAATTATACAAAATGTAAGTTTACATAATCTGCTTGGAATATATTCCCAAACAAAAATGAAATCGAAAAAATGGATTTTGTGATTAATGTCAAACAAAAAATACCTTTATTTTTATATATAACAACATATAACATGTTATATTTATGTAAGTGGAATATACTACCATAGACACAGCTACTTACTGGCCTGGAGCGTCTGTGCGCAGAAATACATTCCGAAGAGGTTCTATTTTGACATGCTGAGGCCGAAACGTAACGAATCTGCATATTAATAGGCCAGCACTTTTTTTTTTGTCGTATCAATAATCCCGCTCGTGTATGCAGTGGAAGGAAAATAGATATATCATTGGAAAGTTATTATTTAAACTAAAAAAATATACACGAAAAGAAAAAAACATATGAACGAAATAGCTATTTTTCTCTCATAAAACGTTCATATGAATAAAAGGAGAATTCCATCGCGGTAACTAGAATGTAATTATACGAGCAAATATTTTTGCTTTTGTGTCTACTTTCGCACATTAAAAGTGTCGGCGGGTCAATTGATCATACACCAGCTTCGGAAGTGCATATTACAATATAATTACCTATTCATTTTATCTCATTTCAAGAATAAATTATTGTGTGATTGATTGAACATTCAATTTATTTCCAGTAGAATAGTTTTTTTTTCTCTCTTTTTCCCTTCCGTAGTAACCCTATGGGAGGGTCGTGTATTTATAAAACATACAGGTTCCATGCCGCAATAAGCACAATACCTGTATAGTAGTGTTTTGGTTAAATTATATAATAACAACGTTGATTGTTGAAGAAATATATACGTAGCAATACACACGAAGAAAAAAGTATGAAGAAAAAATAGGAAAACAAAAGATATTGAATCTTAAACTAAACCTAAAAATATTGACAATTAAGCAAAATATTTTAGCAAAAGTTTTACAATTAAAACTAAAAACTACAATTAGATAATATACAGATGCAATAATTTTGCAATTGATCTAAGTAATAAGGAGAATATAAAATAATATAACATGCATACAATAAATATATGTTATGAACGATACAGCTAAAAGAAAAATAAGCATATATATCATATTAAAACCATGACTAAGGTAAAATAATAATATCTACTAAAACCGTAACTAAAAAAAAAAAAAAGAAAAATTATATGCAACATACAATTATATGTATAAAATATACAATATTCAAAATATATATAAATATTCAGAATATACTGAATATTGAATTATATTGAATAATAGTGGCAAAAGTAAACTAAAATAAAAAAATAATAAATTTAAAAAAATAAAAATAATAATAATAATAAATAAAAGATAAAAAAAAATAATGAGAATATATACTAAAACCATAACTAAAATAAAAATAAGAATATATGCTAAAACCATACCTAAAATAAAAACAAGAATATATGCTAAAACCATACCTAAAAAAACTTATATACAACATACAATTATATGTATAAAATATACAATATTCAAAATATATATAAATATTCAGAATATACTGAATATTGAATATATTGAATAATAGTGGCAAAAGTAAACTAAAATAAAAAAATAATAAATTTAAAAAAATAAAAATAATAATAATAATAAATAAAAGATAAAAAAAAAAAAATAATGAGAATATATACTAAAACCATACCTATAATAAAATAAAAATATATACTAAAGCCATAACTAAAATAAAAACAAGAATATATGCTAAAACCATACCTAAAAAAACTTATATACAACATACAATTATAAGTATAAAATATACAATAAGTATATTGAATATTGAATATATACACTGAATATTGAATATATTGAATAATAGTGGTAACAGTAAACTAAAATAAATAAATAAATAAAATAATAATTATAAATAAAAGATATAAAAAATAAAAATGAGAATACATATTAAAACCATTTATAAGCAACCATTAAAACCAATAGAATGTTTAGAAAATCATTGGCTGTCGAACCATAACGGGTCGAGGTTAGTAACAAAGGAACAGAAATGATCGTTCTTTGCATTGCAGAACTCTGAATGAAAATGATAATATTTTGATAATAATAATATAATGATAATAATATATTGTCGGTACAATATCGAATACATCATTTTAAATACACGATACATTTTTTCATCGGTCCAATGCGTACTACGTACCCTGCACTTCAGTTATATGCGCAGTTATATTTTTATGATGTTGACACTGTTCTTAATTATAGACATCGTAATCCAGCTATAATTTTTAATAACGTAGATCAGCAATTCCCAAACTTTATGTAACTGCGTACCACTTCCATTTTTCAGATAATTGGGCGTGCCACTATCTAATCTGATTATATTAGTATATTAGATTCGTCTTCATAAGCAAATACTAACTGAAATGTTTATTAAACAAAAAAAAACAATTTATATTACAGTAAATATTTTTTAAGAAAATAATAAATTGAAAATAAAGTTTAAAAATCTATAATCAAAAGTTAAGTTTAAATTATATCAGAACAGTAACAATAACATTATCCAGCACATCCAGAATGGATAAAGTAAAATATGATACAATAAGAGAAAAGATGAAAGTAGAAAAAAATTTTCAGGAAGAGATTGAGAAAAAGTGCCTAATGTGGTATGAACATGAAGGAAGGCTGCCAAGAGACGTGTCACGTGGAAAATTGATGGAATAAGAAAGAGAGGAAGACCAAGAAAAACCTGAAATAATGAAGTAGAGGAATCCTTGATGGGACATGGTCTGCGAGAGGAATGAGCCTTGGATAGAATTGTCTGGAAGGAGGACATACAAGATCTAGTTTTCACTGTTCTAGTGGACAATCCTTAAAAAAAATAACAGAAGAACAACAGTAAGATTAAAAACACCAAAAATTCTGCAGATAAAAGTGTATACATGAAAAATGAGAAATTTGGACAATATTTTTCAGTTGTAAGCATGTTTTTGTTTATTTATGATCAGAGTATCAATGCTAGGCTTCATGTAACTCAATTTGATCCTCCATTCCTCTTCAACACTGAGTGCTTTCATCTTTACTACGGTAACTATTCTGAGTTATTTTAATTAATTGTAGATCATGTTCAATAATATTACAATAACAAATTCAATAATATTTTTTTTTAAAACTGTAATCCCTCAATAAACGTGTGAAAAATATGATTTTATTCATGAATTTTGTGTGCTTGTTCGCGTATCACCTGGAACGTCCTTGCGTACCACGGTCTGGGAACCCCTGACGTAGATGATGAGCCATCTTTTATGCAGAAATTTTCGAACGTTGGAACACATTATAAATTAAGCGATTATTTTAAAAACACATGATACATTGTCCATGTGGTGTAACAAATCCAAAATCGGTATGCACGAAGCTAGTAAATGCTCAAATGTTTTCCAAAAGAATGTGACGAATTTACACGTTAATCCAAAATGTAAAGGACTGATAATGGTATCAGTGTTGATGTGAGATGGAAATCACTTGATATTATGTTATGTTGTACCATACAATCCAAATTTAATTGTCATATAAGTGTTGATATTTGTACTACAATTAGGAGTGTTAAATACATACATTGGTACTTGTGGGTTAGCTAGACGCCATTGTGAAACACTGTTTCATCTTCGGATGCTTTTCAGTTGAGGTAGTGGTCTTACCGTAATTTCAATAATTACTACTTTAATTATATCACAGCTGTCGATTTCCGCTCGCTGCGCTCGCTCAAGAGATATACAAGTCCCGAAAATTTTCTTTTCAGTTGAGGTCGGGCCCATACCATAATTTAAATTATTACTACAACTTTCCCAGACCACCGAAAATCAACTTGGAATGACTGCTAGGTAAGAGTTTTAGCGAGCGGAAATCGACAGCTGTGATCTAATTAAAGTAGTAATAATTGAAATTACGATACGGCCACGACCTCAACTGAAAAGCATACGAAGATGAAACAGTGTTTCACAATGGCGTCTAGCTAACCCACAAGTACCCATACATTTATAAACGTGATGATAGTGCAGCTATGCAAATATCGATTCATGGTTATGGATCGATATTTGCGAACCGTTTCTCGATATTTGTTAACCGAAGCTACGTGGCTCATCGATGAAATATCAATGCATTTCTCAATGGGATGCTATTATTAGCCTTGATAATCACCAAAGATACAGAATGCCTATTCTAGGAAAGATCCATAAGACAAACATAAAAGGCAAATTATGAGTTTTTTCATTAAATGGATTGGATCCATTAGCTCGTGGATTTAAGCACACTAAAATCCTTTTGCATTATATTGGGATAGATGGGCAAAAAATATGGCAGAAGAGAAGGCTTAGGAGTGATCGATGAAAATCATTTCATGCATGTACGCTGTCACCAAAGGACATCTTTCATTTACAATTTTCTCTTGCATGTTATCGGTTCAACATCATTTAAGGGTGTTTGGTTAAAACATATATATTTATGAGCGATTAGTTAAATCTTTAAAAAAATTTGAAGGGTAGACCCTTATCAAAGTTTATAGGGCAAACATTTTTATTTTTAGATTCGCTCGAAAATTTGAATATAGGGATTTTTCAGTCCTAAAATAATAAAATTTAAATCTGACGCCAGTTTTGAATAAAAAAATTCGGTTAATATACTTCACTCCGTAAAGAATACCGTTATCATTATATACAAGGCAATCAATAAACCCTATAGGGCCCCCTAAAATTCAATTATTTCGTTCTAAAAAATTGGATCACTAAAATTTTTTATTTCTGGATCACAAATAATGCTTTTATATTACACATAAATACGGCCTTAAAGGTTCTTATCCATGTACATATCATAATATAAAAGCAATATTTGTGGTCAAGAAATAATAAACATTACACTTTTATACCACTGCTATAAACATTATTGTAGTGAAAATATGTATGTATATATGTTTACCCTATTACAATACTGATCTATTGTACATTACAAATAACTCCATAGACCAGAACGCTCCAAAATTTAATTTTTATATTTGTAGTATAATATATAAAGTATAATAATATTTATAGCAGTGTTATAAAAGTGTAGTAAAACAATTTACTATATCTTGATCACAAATATTGTTTTTATATTATATCAATAGTTATATCAATATTTTAAAGTTTAGTTTAAGATTGAATATTTTTTTTCTTTTATTGTTTTATGATATTTATTTTTTTTTGTTTTATTATTTTTTCTTCATACTGTTTTCTTCATGTGTTTATATTTATTCAACAATCAATGTTATTATTATATAATTTAACTAAAACACTACTATACAGGTAGTGTGCTTATTCCGGCATGGAACCTGTACGTTTTATAAATACACGACCCTCCCATAGGGTTACAATGGAAGGGAAAAAGAGAGAAAAAAAACTATTCTACTGGAAATAAATCGATGATTGAATGTTCAATCAATCACACACTAATTTATTCTTGAAATGAGATAAAATAAATAAGTAATTACATTGTAATATACTCTTCCGAAGCTGGTGTATAATCAATTAATCTGCATTTCAAAGTGCCGACACTTTTAATGTGCGAAAGTAGACACAAAAGCACAAATATTACAAATATTTGCTCGTATAATTACATTCTAGTTACCGTGATTAAATTCTCCTTTTATTCATATGAGCGTTTTATGTGAGAAAAACAGCATTTTCGTTCAGGTGGTTTTTTCTTTTCATGTATATATTTTTTTTGTTTAAATAATAACTTTAATTAAATGATAACTTTCCAATGATATATCTATTTCCCTTCCACTGCATACACGGGCGGGGTTATTGATACGACAAAAATAGTGCAGGTTCGTTACGTTTCGGCCTCAACAAGTCAAAATAGAATGCTCTTCGGAATATTTTGTCTGAGCGCAGACGTTCCACGCCAGTAAGTGGCTGTGTCTAAGGTAGTATATCCCACTTACATAGATTTAACCTAAAACATGTTATATGTTGTTATATATAAGATATAACAGTATAGGTATTTTATGATAGACATTAATCACGAAATTCATATTTTCGATTTCAGTTTTGTGTGAGAATATATGCCCATATGGAAGGAAAAAGGAAAAAAAAAATCATCAGAAACAATTAAAGCACCTTTTCATTATTTATTTGTCATGCGTCAACTGAAAAATTATCAGAATATTGATCTTGAAATCGGCAAGGCTAATTTAATTTAGTTTAAACTATTCAAACCATCTCTGGCACTTGGCTCCCGAAACAATCAAATATGGCTCAAGTTATGCTGTAAGCCGACAAAGGCGAAGAAGAGAAATAAGAAAAAATTCAATTATAGAAGTAGATACATTCTGCACCAAAATGATTTTTCTTCCTTTACACACAACGAGCTTTTGTAACTCCCGTTAAAAATACTTTTTTTCCAGATTTTTTAACAGCGACGGAGATCCTTCAAAATGGAAGGATGGTCCTGGTTACCAAAGGGGAATTGAAAAATTTCATAAGACAATTGTTGCGAAGGATGCTACAAAAAGAGGCCTCAATCTTATTCAGAGATGCAATAACATTCTTGCAAAAGTTGAAAATGAACCTTTTTGTTTTAGCGATTGTTGTAGAAAATCCTAAAAAAAAAACAAAATACTACTAAATCCTCTCTCATGTGAAAATAATGTTCAGATTCGTTCGTTCATATTATGTTTTGTTCCTATGAAAATTATTGCTCTAAAAAAAAAGTGTTTCCATCATAGAAATTGTTGCGTTAATAAAAAAACATAATATTTTTCATGTTCGCCATTACTATCCAACATGTTTCTCCGAGACCACTGTGCCGATTTTTTTTTTAGATTAGGCATCAAAATCACAGTTCATCACAGGAAGATCCTCGGATCATGACTTCACCATCCGCCATTTTGTTTCGAATTGGCGGCCGAACAGAGGTTTTATATACCGCCGTCTGCGGCTTTAGTTTTGCCACCAAAGCCACAAGTCATACCAAGATGATCTGAGCTCGAAATCACCATAGATTTAAAATGGCGGTCGATCAAAGGAAATAATAAATCCTACTATAATAATCTGCAGAATTTTTTTCTATTCTATATACAATATTTTTCGTATTTGGACAAAAGTTATTTAGTTATATATATTGCATATACCGTTGATATATTTTTTATATAATTAATGTGAAATTTAATAGATTATTAAGTATTGGTTATTAATTATTAGTTAATAGTTAATATGTATTAACTTTAACTTACTGTAATGCATAATTAAATAAGAATTGAATATTAATTTTTTTTTTAAATAAACGAAACAAATCGAAGTTATAAAATTCTAATGAGATTGAAATTAAAACTCCTAACAAGATTAAAATGTATCTAAAATTCAATATAATTGTAAAGAAGAAATTAAACTGAGTATTAAATATATATTTTTTTATTTTATTAAAATCACATTTACATAAACATATATTTGTTTTTAGTGACATATTATTTATGATGTTGAGGGCTAATGTTATCATTGCATTTTTTATATCGAAATGCTTAGGATTCTAAATGCAGTAAAATAATACTGTTCCTTCATATTTGTCTGATAATGATATAAAACTGTATTTAAAGATAAGCAAGTTGCTTTATATCATTTAAGCTGTTATCTGGTTTCCAAGGTAAGCTACTCTGAAACAGAGCTATTGGTTTCTGAGCTGCAAATCAGAAGAATTTGGATAATTACTTCCTTGCACGAAGTAAAGGAAGTATTGTAATCGCGAAAATTTTCGGTTTTCAGATTTCAACGGAAATATCCATTTTGACCATCCCTGAATCCATTTTGACTAGTTTCGTCGTGGCGTCTGTGCGTACGTACGTACGTACGTTCGTTCGTATTTCGCATAACTCAAAAACGGTTTGCTGTAGAAAGTTACAATTTTGTATTTAGGATTGTTGTAAAATCTAGTTGAGAACCTCCCTTTTTGGTCACTGCTTGATTACCGGAAGTGGTACTTTACTTGAAGGTCATAATTGATTTTCATAAAAAATTATATTAAAATACTATACAAAACTTCTCAAATTTAGTATTTATTACTTATATATTGATTTAAATAACATACTAGATGTTGGTTTAAATTGAAAAACCGGAAGCGGTACTTTACTTGAAGGTCATATTAGACTTTCACCAAAAATTATATTAAAATATAATGTAAAACATCTCAAATTTGGTAAATAGGACTTTTATATCGATATGAATGTATTTAATATATTTTGGTTAAAATTGGTGAGCCGAAAAGGGTACCTTACTTGAAGGTCATAATAAGCTTAAATCAAAAATTATATTTAAATTAAATACATAAATCATATGTTTCGGTAATAAAGGTTACAAACGCAATTTGGTTTCCAATCCAATTTAACATTTTTATTACTTGTTTTAAGTGTTAAAATTGAGACTAAAATACTAGTTTTCCTCCTCATTTGTGAGATCAACAAGTCTTCATCATGAGAATAAGATATTAGTTAAGTGGGTTTTTCCGCTTAAAATGTCGAAACTGTCCATTTCTAATGCTTTATCCAGTGATATTGACAGTTTTATTGTTGTCATGGAACATGAAGAAATATCTTGGAAACTAGTTACCTACTGAAGGAAAATGACATATAATAACGGAATGAGACCTCCAGTGACAAGAGTGTGTTTGTGTGTGTGTCAATAGATGGATGACGGGACGCCGATTGTCGTTTTTACTGCAATCTTCGGAAACTAGTAACCTAATGCAATATCACTTTTTGAGCCACGGATTTATAATTTAATAGGCGTATAAGGAAGTCATGTGTTGCCCACATCAGATATTTTTTTTTTCAATTATTAATTTAGCTCCCACACATCAGAAGAGAAAACACATTACATCTAAGACTAGGTGTATTATATTGTACTTAATCACTTCTTACAAGACGGTTATTGAACAGTTATGGTCACGTAAGACCATTCGGACCCATGCACTATGGCCCAGAAATCAATTCTAGCTGGAAAAAGGTAGGAATTGTAAGTTGACCGAATACTTTTGGTTTATATTTACTTTGTCTAGCGTACGTTCAGGTTCAATATTCTCTGTTGCCATACCTACCCTCGCCTGGGGAGATAAAAGCATTTGCTGCTACATTTGCTGCAAACTGCTACTTTGTCACAGATACCAACAGGTAACATGTACGCGAAAATGTGACAACCTAAAAGTAGCAGGTACTTTCAGTTACAGCCTTGCACCAGGCGCGCAGAAAGGAAAAAATCACCGGAACAATGTTTCAAGAAGCCCAATTAAAATGAGAGTTGACTGAAATTAAACAAATACCTATATGCAAAGAAAAAAATTATTTCAATCTATAATAAAATTTATAATTAAATCTGTGATAAAAGTACGTATTGTGTAGCCTAATTTATTAGCATATATGCTGTTTATAGTTTAAATAGGAAATAAAGTGTTGGCTATTGACTCTATGTTAGCAAAAACATGGGATTCTCACTTTATTTTTCAGACTATTGTAAAAACGCTGAAAACAAGAGTATCGTTATAAATAAATAGTTCGTAACCTGTAGGAATAACCAGTCTTGTTTGCCTGAACAGGCGTAGGAAAAAAACGTTAAACACCCCCAACAAAACAAAAAAATTGGAACAAGTGACAAAAAAGTATCAGCTAAAAGTATCAAGTACATCTGTGGAACAGGAACAACTTGTCACAGTTACCGCTAGTGGCTGTCACTCTCTAGTTAGGATTACTAGATACAGGAGAAGCCAATTGTTTTCATCCGGGCATCAAATAATAGCAGTGGGAACTGGTAATCATGTTTGGCATTTAGAATTACTAGTTCACAAATCTTTCCTTTTTATAAGAACCTTATAACAGTGTATTCAAAAGTGATTGCAACTTTAAATTTATTAGAATTTAAAAATAGACTTTTTTTACTATCGACTATTAAAAAAAAATTAATAGATTTTAAAAAAAAATCATTTTAATTCAGTTTCTTCTTTCTGATGCTATTTTGTAGCCCTAAGTATATATTTTTATTCGCATTTTAGTAACTGTGCACATTTTAGCTCTTTTTTTTTTAGAAATAAAAATTTATTTACAGACGTCATCTCTGAGAAGTGTTGCAGGAGTTTAGTTGGCAGGAGGCGAGAGCTCTATGCAAATATTTATAACATTTCCAAGTCAATTGCAGCCTTTTTCAGATCAATTGTCATCTTTTCCAATTCAATTATAACATTTTCCAAATAAATCGTCTTCTTTTCCATTTCAATCGTAGACCTTTCCAATTCAAATTTAACTTTTTTCGTTTTAATTGAACCTTTTCCATTTCAGTAGTAACTTTTTCCATTTCAATCCCAGCCCAATCGGACAAGAATTAATTCTATTTTATTAGTGAAAAATAATTATTCAAATTAAAATAATGACTTTTGAAATATTTTCGGCTTTTTCTTACGACATATTTTTCGTTTGTTACATAATTGATTTTACGTGCTAATTTCAAATAGTTAAAATTTTAGAAAAAATTATTGTTTATTTATTTTTAAATATCCATCATTTTTTTTATTTTTGGAGGTGGAGGAAGTGTAGATTTCATCGATTTTGTGATCGTTCATTAGGTTTTCGAATTTATTAATATCATACGAACTCATACATTCATGCCATGGCCCCAACCCTATGCCCAACAACACCCTTAGAAGACTGAAAAGGAGCTGGGTAAGAGATTTTTTGCCTAAACATAAACCTTAACATCAAGACAGAAAGATGTGCCTCTGGGTATTACTCCCCCTTATGCCAGATTACAGAATATTTGGATATCAAATTCAATGGTTGTATGTGCTTGACTTCTTGACAGGTGTGAAAAAATAATATTAAACTAATAAAAAAATATCTGATGTGGACGACACATGACTTCCTTGTACGCCTATTAAACTATAAATCAGTGGCTCAAAAAGTGATCTTGAATTTGTTTACTAGTTCCCGAAGATCGCAGTATCTCAGAACAACACTCGGCGACATCCATCTATTGATACACACACACACACACACACAAATAGAAAACCAGTATTTTACACTAAATTTTAACACTTAAATCAAGTAATAAAAATGTTTGATTGGATTGGAAACCAAATTGCGTTTGTAACCTTTATTACCGAAACATATGATTTATGTATTTAATTTAAATATAATTTCTGATGTAAGCTAATTATGACCTTCAAGTAAAGTACCCTTTTCGACTCACCAATTTTAACCAAAATATATTAAATACATTAAAAACAATATAAAAGTCCTATTTACCAAATTTGAGATGTTTTACATTATATTTTAATATAATTTTTGATGAAAGTCTATTATGTATGACCTTCAAGTAAAGTACCGCTTCCGGTTTTCCAATTTAGACCAAAATTTAGTAGTTATTTAAATCAATATATAAATTATAAATACCAAATTTGAGAAGTTTTGCGAAGTATTTTAATATCATTTTTTATGGAAATCATTTATGACCTTCAAGAAAGTACCACTTACGGTGATTAAGCATTGACCAAAAAAGGAGGTTCACAACTAGATTTTACAAAAATCCTAAATACAAAATTTCAACTTTCTACGGCTAACCGTTTTTGAGTTATGCGAAATACGAACGAACGTACATACGAACGTTCGTTCAGACGCCACGACGAAACTAGTCAAAATGGATTCAGGGATGGTCAAAATGGATATTTCCGTTGAAATCTGAAAACCGAAAATTTTCGGGATTACAATACTTCCTTTACTTCGTACAAGGAAGTAACAATATTAAAAAAAATTAATTTATAATATATATGTATATGTATAATATAATATAAATGTGTTTACACTGAATGGAATAATATTTCTTCATCAACAACACCTAGTTGAATTTCATATAATATTTGGTGAAACTTAACTGTCATTAATTAATTCAACTTAGAAATTAACATTTCGTAAAAAAAAAAAAGAAAGAAAACATTATAAAAAGTAAATTTTAAACATTGCAAGATATTTCAAAATAAAATTAATTAACGATATTATGGCTTTATAGTGTAATAAAAAGCTAAAACAGGACAGCTACCTAGTTATAGATTTTTAAAAAAAACTTATCCAAGAATGCAATGAATATTCTGCAAAAAATAAATATTTTATGTAGTGACACAAAAAAGCAATACAATGATGGAAACGAAAAAAACATCTGCAAAAGATCTTCATTATTTGAATTACAAATTGTAAAGTTACAACAAATACTACGGAAAATTTAACAGCATTGTTGATTTTAATCGATATAAATTGTAATCTTACAATTAATTCTAGGAATGGGGCTGAACTCCCCAAGAAATAAATATGTTATAATCTTATACAAGCGATTTCTGTCTGCCAGTCTGTCTGTCTGTCTGCAAAATTGATCTCGAAATTCTGCGGAAGCTTTTACAGTAATATTTTTTTGGCCTCAGAAATCGATTGGCGTAATCTTTTAACTCAGTAAAACGTAAAACTGTAATTTAGTAAAGAATACCAAGGTCGTGAATAAAAAAAAAAGGAAAACGCACGCCATCAGATACAACTAACGAACCGTTGGAATTTATTCTTGTCAATTTCATTCAAGCCATTATTTGTTTCTTAATAAACAATTCACCATTAATTATTTCATTTTCAATTTTATTGTCCCTTCATTTTTACTAAAATATGAATTTAAATATTTTAGTAAAAATTAAAAGACAATTAAGTTAATCCCCCAAAAAAGTTAAAAAATCGTGTCCCTCGTACATTATATTCACGTGATGAGCTTTAAGTGATTTTTTTATCCATTGTGTTTATTTCAGTTTCCAACTCAATGATAAAAACAAAAACGATCAGTTTTCACTAAATTATCAACTTTTTTATTGAATCAAACATCTCAATTCTCATTAATTAGGGATCGATAAATTATTTGCCACTTCTATATTTTTTTTTTTTTTTTTTAAATAGTTTCAAATGTTATACATTCATCTTTAGTTCTAAAAACACACAAAAATTCAAAAATAGGCAATTCAAAATACAGTTTGGTACTATTATGCATATTAAATTATAATATAAATTAGAATTATAAAATATTCATGAATTATAAATTTAATTAAGATAAGAGATCAAATACATGTTGGTACTCACTAAGGTTCTCGCACTGAACTAGTACTGGAAATAACTGTAATGAAGGAAAGGTGAGATTTTTGTAGGTAAATGGTACGAAACTTTGTTCCAGATGCTTGTTTTCCCGGAAGTTTCTCCATAGATGACAAATGGCAGCAAAGAGGATCCCGCAATGGACCATCTTTCAGTTTAGCTACAGCAGTAAAAAAAAAAATTAAATATTTATGCTGAGTATTTTTATTTTTATTGTTCCCTAATGTTTCTCCTTAAGTATTTAAAAGTTGCTTTGAAGTTTTTAAAATTAATTACTCTTTTTCTTGGTAAAAAGCGACGGCATTCTGATTTTTTATATATCTCTAATAATTTTACTTTAGTAGGCTCTCAATGTTCAAATTATCATTACCACTCCTTAAATCTTCTCATTACCGCCACGATTTCACTTTGATAATGGGATAATGGTGTGGTAATGAAAAAAATAATAATAGAACCCTGTACCACTACAACCCATGAAGGGTCTTGGGTTCAGTACTTGTTAAGGGCCGTACTGTCTCTAGGCCAACGGTTGTGTAAGGAGGTGATTTGGCCGAGATCACGCTCAACCGCCAGGTTTTCCACCCAATTAAGGGTACCCACTTTATAGAGGCTGGCTGGTCCCAAGGAAGGTCTCCCGATCCCACAGGTCCGATCCATGGCTGATAACTGAATTAATAATTTCTTCCATAGCCGGTCTCGAACCCGGGACCAAGAGCATGGTAACACAGTGCCTTACCACTGAGCTACTCCGCTCCTTGTGTTACTGAAAACCATATTGAAAATCAATTACTTTATTGATTTTATCAAAGATGGAATCAATTGAAATTACATCTCCAGTATCTTATTTGTGATCCTTAATTTTGTTAATGTGTTGAAATTAATTTTAAGAAAGTTATCAACATGCAGGATATTTCAGGTACGGAATAATTCTTTATTATAGGATTGTAAAGTACGTTCTTCATTACAGCCCACAAACCTCATTACCAACTCACAAACCCCAAAAATACTATCATTACCGCTACTTCAAATAATTGGGAATTTTGAATTCTTGGCTTAAAATTTGGAGTTCTGCTCAAAAATTCCCTAACAGTCATTGACTTGATAACTAATGATTTTTTTCAGATTTTTTGGTAGAGTTCACCAACTAACTTTTTTGGAGGGCTATTTTTGAGCTTTTTCTGAGAATCAACCATAAAATGAACTTGGGACGATTAAGAAAGCAAAAGATTTTTTATCTGTATTAATAGTATTAATTAATATGTTTTAAATATGTTCCCAGGTATTATCTAATAATACAGATGGACTTCTGAAAATATAATTAGAAGTTTTAAGTTGTTTTTTTTAATTGTTTAGGTTTTTTAGTACGTATGTAAAGTAATATGTATTTTTTAATTGCTTTGATGCATGAGTATGTAAATATAAACAAAAGTGCACTTCTCCTAGATCCCCATTGCAGTTGGGTCCATGGAACCAGAACCTGGGATGCCCCGGGGCTATTCGAGACCCCCAGACCAAGGCCGCATTTCCTGTAGCTTTTTTATGCACCACATTTTTTTTTGCTTGTACTCTGGCTCTTGTATTCACTTCCGGAAGTCAGTGCCTGTTGTAATGTCTAGACATCAAGCTTATAATTTAAATTCCCTAGAACACTTAACAGCTGAAACCAATTTATTTTATATGTGTAAACAGTAAATTTGCGAAATATATGACTCTTTTTGTATTTAAAATGAACCTCTATAGTTCTTTAAGCAATTTTATGATGTTTTAGCAATGAAGTATGAAATATTCTATGAATTAAATATTAATTATTTTTTTATAACCAAAACGTAATTATTAAGTAAAAAAACATCAAAAATTATAATCGCTTGGTAACGTCTTGAAGGAAATAAGCTGGGATGCGTTAATTACTTGGAGATCAGATTAATATGTCAGTTACATTTACACAATACAAGTGCTGTAAATTTTAACACCGACGCGAATAATTCTTTCATGTTTTCCTTAAGTCTCAATTGAAATTCTTATATTTGTATATGACTAACAATACAATTGGAGATAGCTACATGAAAGACTAGGCCAACCAATACAATGGCTTCAGAATATCTAAATTGGATCAATTATTTTTATTATACTTCTCTGAACTGATTGACAATTAATTTATTTCCTTATAAATGAATATTTTATGATTTTTGATGACGAATGGTTGGCAATAGAAAGTAGATATTATTGGACAGTGTACATAGCTTAGTAATGAATATTTACATTTAAAAATATTTTATGACATTGCATCGAAACTAAGGAAAGAATTTCAATTACATTAAAATTGATAAATAAATAGCAATTTATTATATCTCCTAAATAAAAAAGTATTTTACACTCAATTTTAACGCTTAAAACAAGTAATAAAAATGTTTAATTGGATTGGAAACCAAATTGCGTTTGTAACCTTTATTACCGAAACATATACTTTTAATTTTGATAATAAACTTTTAATTTAAAGATAATTTTTGATGTAAGCTTATTATGACCTTCAACTAAAGTACCCTTTTCGGTTCACGAATTTTAACCAAAATCTAGTAAATACATTTATATCGATATAAAAGTCCTATTTACCAAATTTGAGATGTTTTACATTATATTTTAAAATAATTTTTGATGAATGTCTAATATGACCTTCAAGTAAAGTACCGCTTCCGGTTTTCCAATTTAGACCAAAATCTATTATGTTAGTTAGATCAATATATAAATTGTAAATACTAAATTTGAGAAGTTTCTCATAGTATTTTAATATAATTTTTGATGGAAATCAATTATGGCCTTCAAGTAAATTACCACTTCCGGTGATCAATCCTAAATACAAAATTTCAACTTTCTACGGCTAACTGTTTTTAAGTTATGCGAGATATGAACGTACGAACGTATGTACGTACAGACGCCACGACGAAACTAGTCAAAATGGATTCAGGGATGGTCAATATGGATATTTCGGTCGAAATCTGAAAACCGAAAATTTCCGCGATTACAATACTTCCTTTACTTCGTACAAAGAAGTAAAAAGTACTTAAATAAATAGATATTTTCTATAATGCTTTGTGAGCTATGATTCTTGTCCAAATATCAAATGTTTTTTGTCTTTATATGATGAATTTTCAGTTATGTCCATTAATTTGTACGCAATTGAAACTAATTTAAGTCTACTTAACTAATACTTGTCAAGAGATAACAGAAACATATTACAAAACAAAATTAAATTAAATTAAAAAATGCGCAGAAGTAATTTCGTAATGAGATATTACGAAAAAAATAATATGAAATAAAATAATATATATATATATATATATATATATATATATATATATATATATATATATATATATATATATATATGTAGAGAGAGAGAGAGAGAGAGAGAGAGAGAGAGAGTAGATGGGGGTAAAAGTACGCTATTTTGTTTTGTTTTTTATATTCAGACCAAATGGTCATGAATTTCCCCAATATTCCGCATGAAGTTTAAACATTACGATCTTCACTAAATCCTGTCCAAGAGCCACTTCTTTTGGAGAATTATCATAGGAGATTTCACAATTTTTCTAAAATTTTCCATTGCGAACTTTAACTCCATTCGATGAAGGAAATACGCAGTTCGTTTAAATTAAAGTTATTTTTTTGTTGTCAACATAATCTTCTTTTTCATCAGTTGACATTCGCATGATGGTATTGAAGGATCAATCTGATTAGGTATTGATAAATTATTTGCCACTTCTATAAATTTGTTTTGTTGGAAACTAGTTTCGAATGTTATACATTCATGTTCAGTTCAAGGTTTAAATGGATTATGATTTATTTTTATCAATTTTTCTGTTTGATATAATCCATTTAAACCTTTAACTGAGGATGAATGTATAACATTCGAAACTAGTTTTCAATAAAAAAAAATGTATAGAAGTGGCAAATAATTTATCAATACATAATTCTTCTTCGTCTCCTGGAAACCGTATGTGCTGGGTAGTCGTTTACAAAACACCCCATCGTAGTTCCCTTCATGATAAATATAATTAATTTTGAAAAAAAAAAAAAAAACCGAAAAGAATCCTTGGTTTGTACTTTTATCTTTACGATAACAAGGTTACCTTCTTGGTGCAAGGAAGAGCCATCAGCATCCTCTTTATCGTCCTGATCTAATTCGAAGAAGCGCAAATCAAGATCAGAGTTGCTGTTGCGAAGGGTCATATAATTGTCTCACTGAGGACATGAACTTGATTCTTTTGGGTTTAAAGGAACCAATTTCCTCTTAGTTTTTCAAAAGCTTCTTTTTTTCTCATCTGTTTCTGATTCTAGCCGTTGTTTATTTGGTGTTGACGACGGCAGCACAGATTTTATGCCCATACCTTTACCGTTTCTTCTCATTTAAATAAATATTTATTGACTGGATTCTCCTACATACATTTCCCACGGTCAACCATTACTTTACGGTAGAGGTATTAAAATTTTCGGTATTAATTGGTATTGAGTAAATGGTAGGTAATTAATTTTCGGTATATTGTAGGTATTAAAACCTTGAATAGAATAAGAGCTATTAATTTGGAGTTAGTGATTTTGCACCACAGGCCTTGCGAACGTTTACTCCCTTCTGGTCATTTTGTTTTCCATGGCTCAACAAGTTAGTGAACTATGTAAATATTTGAGTTTGTTTGATGAATTAAAAAGTCAAATGCATCACTATCAATGAAAAAATGACGAAAACCAAAGTTCTAGTCTATTAGTCCGTTTCACGAAATGATTAGATGAATTGTTGACTATAATAAAGCAAGTTAAATAGTGATTTAGCTCATATTTGTGGTTCACAGCTATAGTAATACCATGGAATTCCGTTGCTTGTTTTGAGACTATTCTTGTTTAGTATTGATATTTAAATATTAAGAAGATTGATTCTCCATACCATCTGAATACCACCAAATCATAAAAAATTCCATTGATTTTGATATCGCTTTCAGCCTAGAAGAAAAAAAGACTTTCTTCTGAATCTATCCATATCCAACTAGACCCCGATCCATTCATCCATAAAGTTTATTATTAATTAATTTATCCTATTTATAATATCTTTCATATTCTCAAAAATCTTTGTTTAACTTGAAAGTTCAATAAAGGATTAATTTTTTTTCCCCGTATTGTTTAACTTTTTACACATCACTATCACATATGTGTATAATGATAAAGGCTTAGTGAACCCGAAGGTTAGATCACCCTTAAATCGCTGTCTACATACCTCGGTCCACCGACTACTATCCAAACCCAAATCCATTAGATCATCTTTAACACAATCCTCCCACCTACGTTTCGGTCTACCCTCGGATGTTTGCCAGTCGGCTCAGTGTTTATTAAATGTTTAGGAATTCGTTCGTTACTGAGTCCAACAACTTTACAAGCCCATTTCAACCGTGGCGATGATATCACTTCGATTATATTAACAGGGTGCATGCTCCGCAATTCCGCGTTGTGTAACCTCCTAAATTCTCCTGTAGATTCATCTTTTTTTCGGACCCAATACCTTATTCTCGAAGACCTTAAGGCGTTGTTCGTCCTTCAAGGTTAGCGGCCATGTTTCACACCCATATAGAACTGTAGGCAAGATATTAGTTTTGTTTATTATTACTTTTAAGTTTCTGGACAAAATGCGCGACCTAAGTAATGTTGATACCGAAAAATAACAAGCATTTCCCACCTTTAGTAGCGCCTTTATTGCCTCCTGAATTTCGTTTTTTCTAGTAATCATAGACCCTAAATACATAAATTTCTCAACGTGTTCAAACCTCAACCCTCCTATATCTATATCATCAAAATCGCTGCTGTTTCTGTTGCTAACCACATATTTTGTCTTATCCGTATTTATTTCGAGGGCAACCTCTTTACCAGCTTTCATCAACGTTGTTGTATTCAGTTTTATAGTTTCCGCGTCCTCACTTATTAATACCAAATCATCCGCAAACCCAAGCAAGGATATTTTACCACCCAGATCTAAACCCCTTTCGGTACGCATCATCTTTCTAATGACATAATCTAGTACTAAATTAAATAGGACAGGTGAAAGGGAATCACCTTGTTTTAAACCCAAGCGAACTTCAAATTTCTCCGAAAAATAATTACCGATTCTAAAATAATAAACTATAATATATATAAATAATTAATTTATTTTATATATTTTTTTCTATTTTTATAAATGTTTCCATAATTTTATTTTACTTTTAATGCCATATTATCCATTCTCATTACCTTTATGGCCCTAATCTCCTCCCCTTTGGTGTTTGGTTTTCCCCTCCACCCGACCCTTCGGGTTTTTCCGTATATCTCTACCCTCTGCTACTTGTCCACGCAGAGAGCTTCTTCTATCTTCCGCATTGCCTTCAAGTAATTATGCATTCTTATATTTTTTTTATTATATTTATTAGTTTATTTATTTCTAAGCATTCATTATATTTTATTATTTTTCTTGCTTTTTATATCTCATATGATTTATTTTATGCAATCAAAATTTACTTGTCGCTATCATTATCATATCAACGGAGTCATGTTACTCAAATCATATATTATTACTTTTAGCTATGTAAGAAATAAATCTCTCAGAGAATATAGAGTTTAATTAGAGGAATCTATGAAAGTCGGTTAAAAAAAATATTTATAAATCTCGATATGTTACTCATTTTTCACGTTTTGAGATCCATATGAACATATTATTTTTATATAATTTCCTTCTTTCGTTTTCGTAATCCCCCATTTCTAAAGACATTTATTTCTCCTAAACCACTTTACCCTATAAGTCAAGGGTTAGTTCAGGTATTGGCCGATCCAGAAAGAGGTGTCGTCCAGCGAGGAAACGCCGTAAAGAAAAAAAAATTTTAATTTTTGGAATAATTTTATATTATAATCTCCATATTTTTTATCCTATACAAAATATGATTTGTTTCATAATGAAATAACCAATCATTTTATATTTTGATTGCTCCAACTCATTTCTCCTAATTAGAAACACTCTCCTAAAAATCGCATGATCCGGAGAAACAGTTTTTTTAATATCACTATTAATTAGTAACATTATTTAACCGTTCCTTACAATTACTGTAAAATTGCTTACAATTGTTGCACCGTTTTTAATAGTTTTTTTCCTTATTGAAAAAATATAACCGATAATGTACTGGTTCAAATCCCGCTTGACGTCGAACAATTTTTTAGCGGTTTTTTTCTTGACAGAATTTTTTTACCGTTGTTTGGATACCGGCCTTCATTAAAAATAGGATTGCAAAACATTAGAAAGTAAATTGAGCCTTATAAAGAGGCTCTTTTTTTTTTTTTTTTAGGTTAACCCCCTCCTTAAAGGCATTTATTTGGATCCGCCCCTCGCTCAGAGAAGAAAAGATCGCGAAAAGTATAAAAAAATAAATAAACTTTCTTGGTAGTACGCGTTTTAAATCGTTGTTACAACGATATTTTTCATTTTTTTTTTTCCCCTTGCCTTGCCTTCTGGCAAAACGGGATTCTGTAGCAATGGACACTGTACCTCGCTTATTCTACCTGTTACCAATTATCCAGAATTAATTGTGTCTTTAATTCTCCTCCGCAGGGCTCTAATCCTGATCCTGAGGTTATTCTCCTTTTTAATAGAGCTATAAGATTCTCCCCGGTCCCATCACTGCCTTCCATCCATAAATAAAATACTCGAACCCGGGTTCTGTCCCATCACTTCCTGAGGAATCTCTTCTTCTTGTCCTGTCTCGAATGTAGCGGAGGTCGTAGCCGATGGTTATAATGGCGGCTTTAAGTGAATGGAAATCTTTTCATAACCTCTTTCCCTCTATTCTCAACTCGAATAATTCATCATGGTACATACAAATATCATTTTAATCCATAAGGGGATTATTAAGAATTGCTCAAGTTTTGTTCCGTTATAAAAAGTGTCTCAAACATTTTTTTATTATAATTAGGAATTGATAAATTATTTGCCACTTCTATAATTTTTTTTTTTACTGAAAACTAGTTTCAAACGTTATAACTTCATCTTTAGTTCTAAAAACACATTAAAATTCAAAAATATTTCCATTACTAGTTCAAAGCGAGAACCAACATGTGTTTGATCTCTTATCTTAATTAAATTCATATTCATAAATGCTTTATAATACTAATTTGCATTACATTTAATTTAAGATATATAATAATACCTAACTGTATTTTAAATTGATTATTTTTGAATGTTTGTGTGTTTTTAGAACTGAAGATGAATGTATAACATTTGAAACTAGTTTTCAATAAAAACAAAATTATAGAAGTGGCAAATAATTTATTAATCCCTAATTAGATTGATCCTTCTATACCATCATGCGTGCGTCAACTGATTTTTTAATTCGTATTTTACGCGAAAATGGTAGTCTTTTGCACTGTTAGTCATCGAATGGGCTACGGGTACATTTTATATCCTTAATTAGCGAACATTTCATGATCCCTAGAACTCCATTTATATATATATATATATATATATATATATATATATATATATATATATATATATATATATATATATATATTTTCCTACTACATTTAGTAAGTTCAAGTGGATCTCTTTGGATCAAATGAGCTGAAATTCGGTGGCAGAACAATACCTTATAAGTGGGGGCAAATTTCATTCAAAATTTCGGCCAATATTACGACATTAACCGTTTTTTTAAGGTTTTGCGCACCTCTAGAGCCCCTCTAAATTGATTTAGAGGGTTGAAAATTTGTATGTGTCTGAACTTTTTGTCCCGTCCCAGCTTTTCCAATATTTTCAGTTTTGTATTTTAGTGAAAATACGACCTTAGTGACGGAGTTCTGCGGGTTTTTTTGTAATTTTTTTTCCTAAAATAATTGAACTGAAGATGAAGTAAAGTTGTGGTATTTCCTTATCTCGAATATCAAAATCATAAAAAGTTAATAGTTAGGCATATTACAAATTTTAAAATCTTGAAAATTGAGTCTCTATCGCAGTGCTTTTGGGAGAGTAAATTATCGATTTAATTCATCGATATAAATGCACAGTGATAATCGGTTCCGCAATGAGGGGGTCTTTATTACTTTTTTATTTCTTGTATTAATTGAATTGAAGGAATATTTATTTCCATAAAAATAAAGGGGGCGTTCGCCTCCGAACCGCCGCCTGCCCTCAACAACCAATAGACAACACGCCGTTACCCAAAGAAAGTATATCTGACGTGAGTAATAACCCATCAGAGCGAACAGGTAAAACAGGCCTGAGATGGGCAATGGCCAGGATATATGCGAGCTCGTTTCCCAGGAGGCACACCCCTTTGGGAAACCTCCCCCTGAAGAGGAAGATGCCCGAGTGTAATCCGAACGCGGCGAGGATGTCCGCTATTGTTCGAGCCGGTTTCTGTCTCCGGGGGTAGTCCTGACGTCACTAACGAACCTATGACGTGGCAGCATCACGTGTTAGCAAAACCCGCCAAATGCAACTGCATTCTAAGTTGCGTTTACTCCAAAAAAAAAAAAAAAAAAAGAAATCATGATAATCTCAGCTAAATAAAATGATTTTTTTCTCAATTTTTAATATACCTTGTCGATGAATTTTATATTTTTTTATATTATTCGAAGATTTATAATAAATATAGATACTATAATTAAGTCACGTATCATTCTAGCCCCAATGGCGTGCTTTGAACATTTGGGATCCGTAGCGGATATATTTTTGTGACAATGTAAAAAAAAAAAAAAAACTTGCATTAAAAAGCTCTTAACTTGTTTATTACAAGCTCTCAAGAAATGGAAGGAGAAATGCAGATACATTGGTGTGAAAATTGGTGATGACGTCTTATTTGCTTTGCAGTCTGCAGATGATCTATTAATCATAGTATCAGAGGAATATGACCTGCAAAATATGCTGAGAAAACTTTTAGATTTACCCAATTTACTGTAAATGGGTAAATGGTAATAAACCGAACGAAAACATAATATATGCTCTTCGACTCATCGAGCTCATCATTTATGATGGAGAATTGGCATCTTGCCGACAGCACAGAGTATTCAGGAAGTGCGGATCAATGAAAAAGGAACTCTCGATAAAAATATTTCATTGAAAATATCTCGAGAAAGAAAGAATTTGGGATTCTAAACTCTACTAGGAACATTCCTATATTATCCCGAAAACTGGACAATAAAACTGCAAGAGGCCCAAAAATTACAGTCTCTAGATATGGATTTTCTATGAAGAAGCTGCGGCATCTCAAGGCCTTAAATTAAAGCATATATTTAATAATATTATTAGAAACAAGAGAGGACAGGAAAAGAATATAATTTGTAATATTGAAGCCAGGATGGTTCGGCCATTTGGTCAAGAGGATGGAAGATGACAGATGGCCAAAAATTGGTTTTCTTATATATGTTAGAATGTAAAGGAAGATATGGATTAAAAATGTAAAGGAGAGGATGTCTGCAAGAATATTAGGAGAGAAGTGGCCTGGTAGGAGAAACTTTTGGGGATCGGAATACAGTACTTAGTCTGAATAATATATGTATTTTTTCATTATTTAATTAATTCACAAATGTAAACAAAAATCTGTTAAATAAAAAAACATGGAAATTTTTATTTTTTTCTAATGATAGCTTTTCTTTGCCTTAATTAGACAAGTCAATTAAAAAAAAAAACGATTCTGTCGTGGGGCCAGAGCCATTTCTGAGAATCTGACAGTGTTGAAGAATGCAGAGTGATTCTGATGTTTGGCATTGAATTCTGGTGGACCTAAAGAGAGCCACAGACCACTTCTTTTTATTTCCTGAAATTGTCCTATAGAGGAAGAAGAAGATAAATTCGTTTAAATACATTTGATCTTTGCGAAAACATAATTTTTTGGAATGACGTACCATGCCAGAAGACATGCTAAGCTCTTTCAAATAATCCGAGTTTCATTTTTCATTTATTATTTCACTTATGAAAATAGTCACGATTCCTTATGTTTAGCTTTTTTTGTAATGGAAATATTGTTATATTTTTCAATGAATTCTTTATCTTCAATGCTTAGTATAATTACCATTCTGCTAAAATGTTATTATTATACTTGTGGTACCCATTGTTACCAGATTGGGGTTTTCCCCCTAGATTTAGGGTTTTATTCACCCTCTGGGGTATTTTTTACTTTTCTAATCATTTATTCTGATTTTATGCTAGGGGGTAATTTTGGTTATACTAATAGAAAAATAATAATTAAACATTTAGGATTAATGTTGGTGGATTTAGTTTCCCTAAAATTTAGAGAGTTCTGGGGAGAAAATATAGGGCTGACCTGGCAATACTGGTGGTAGCACACCGTGGTAGTTGCAGGTGTTCCCTTGTATATAGGTACTATTATTATACCTTTTATAAAAAAATATTTGTTTTGACCAGATTTTTTAAAAGGCAGTGTTAAAGGACGTAAATGAAAGTGGGGGTGGTGGAAAAAGAGGCAGAACTGGTTACGGACAATGTGACTACCTGTAGCACTCTCCAACACCATCCTGGGCCCATAGAGTATCAATATCATTTCCTGATATTCTAATTAATATTTTTATTTTACAATTATTGGCTATGTATCCTAGTCATTTATTTTCAATATATATTCAATAAGTAATGGCAAAATATAATGAGTGAGGCTTGTATCCTCATCGGTAGCATTAATAACATTAATTCGTCCCCCTTCGAATAAAGAATACAGAAGCTATGCGTTTTATATCCTATAATAATATTAATTTTTCTTAGTGGCTTCCCTAAACTAAGCCCTCGCTGGGCCTATGTGCGTAACGGTCCCATTAACATCCAAAACTTTCTGGGTTCACTCAGTCTTAAAATAATTAATTAAGATTAATCAGGAGATAATTCAGGACCTTCTTGAGATTCTGTTAGGCTGTTATATTTATTTTAATTAAATCGAAAACGCTGGAATATATATTTTTTAAGAAAGAATTATTTAAAAGTTTAGCTTAACATTATTTATTTGCAATACTCAGGAAAAATCTAATTACATGTAATGGCAAACCTATTTATCGTATAGTAAACTATTAAAATGAGAAACTATCTATTATCAATATTACCAAAACTGTATATATATAACAATTTACGTGGCATGCCACCCTCTGGAAGAATTCTTACAAACATTTCCTATATACACATTTAGATGGACAACAGTGCTCCGAGTGAATTTTCTTTATTTTCATTTTTGTTTTTAAATAACTTCAGTTTGTCTTTTTATGTTCATTGCTACTCTATTAATTCAAATAAACTGACAATATTGTACAGTGTTCTTCAACACTATTATTGTGGGTAAAATAGATTTTGTATATATAGGGACAGGTAATGTATTGATCATATATTCACGCTCATCCAAATAATTGAAAAGAAGAATGCTTTGAGGAACATATGAGTTTTAAAGATCTGCAGAAAGCATATGTTACGGTTCCGCTACGTAGACTGTCAGAATCCTTACAGAACATCGGAGAAAGTAATTATTTGATTAAAGCCATAAAAAGCTCCATATAATGGTGCCAAAGCAAGAATAAGAATAAAAAGTGGACTCACAGACCACTCTACTATCACTAAAGGTCTCAAACAAGGACGTTGCTTATCTCCACTTTTGTTCAACCTATATGTTGAAGATGTTTAAAACATGTGGAAGGGGAAATGTATGGCAATGGATATAAAGATAGGTAATAAATTCCTTTATATCCTACGATTTGCCGACTACCAGGTGATAGTTGCAAATGATTATGAGAGACTATACATGATAATGAAACGTCTGGAGGAATATACAGCAAGCGGTCTGGAAGTCAATAAGAAAAACAAAACAAAGTACATGGCATTTCATGGAAAATATAAGAGCTCTATCCTTGGACAACTGGGGAATAATAAGAACCCATCTTGGACTGAAATAATGAAAAAAATACGTAAGGTATTGAAGATAACAATGCTTGGCTCAGATATCCGTAACAGATACTTAAGTGGTGGGTAGCTATCACAACAGCCTCACACGAGATGGTGTTGCTTTCCTAAAGTTGGTATCAAATTTGTTTATAGTTGGTGAGGCTTTTTCAAGCAAGTACTCAAAATCTTCTTTACTCATCGTTTAAAATTTCTAAATAAAGTTTCATCGTCTGCAACCAGCTTGTTATATAAATTAGACTGAATTTCTTGACCATCAAAAAAAAGTTCTCTTCTCCACCACTGAGGCTTTCTTTTTTTTTTTACGATTAAAAAAAAATACATGATGCACCAGACTGAAGCGCCTTAACGCAATATTCTACAGGATTTTACACAAGCAGATCTCTTAGCCCGCTACTTTTCTTCTTCTGGTAAATAATATAGTCTTCTGTTTAGGAATAGCCGTATCTCTTTCACTTGCGGTCGCTAGGTCATCCTTCTGTCGAAACCTAGTAATAAGTAAGGAACTAGTCTGTTGAATGGGTTCATTGTTTATAAGAACAAGAGGGCGGGTGTCGAGTTTAAGAGTGAATGTAATGCGCTGAGATTTGTCGTTGTTGAGTTTTATTTTCCATTGTTTAAAATAGTCCTGTAGTTGTAGTAATATATTGGAGAGTCAGTGAAGTCTGAATAATATCTGCGTTTCAAGTGAGAATATCTGTGTAGATTGCTATTATTGTGTTAGGGCAAACTAGTATGTCATATGCTTATGTGATGCACCGCAAAGGTGCAAGTATTGACCCCTGAGGCACTCCGGCCCTGATTTGGTGTACAGAAGAGAACTCTGATCTTTGCCGTAAATTAGTATCTAATTAGAAAATTTGTTAGAATTTATAATAAATATGGTATAATTTCAATTTATCAATAATAAATAGTAGAGATTCTTTTTTTTATATTGGTATTTTTTATTACATTTTCTTTTTTTTTAACTTATAAAGATGAAATGAAGTAAATGTTCAATATAGATGAATTTATAAACGTTAGAATGATAAATAAGAAATCGAGTGATCTGATAAAAATAATATAAATCAGACTTGCCAAAACAGGAGCCGAATACCCTGTATTTTATTTTATTTCATATTTTTTTTCGTTTGTTTTATCCTTTCGTATTTCTTATCTCTTTTTTCCCTTTACTATTTTCATTTAAACATTTTTAATGTACTTGTTTTTTACGATAATTAACATTCTGTTTTAAAATCTTCTCCTTAAAGCCATTTAACTTTTCACACACACACACACACACACACACATATATATATATATATATATATATATATATATATATATATATATATATATATATATATATATATATATATATAATATATATAGTAAGTACATCCCGCGAGAAAAAAAGAGGAAAAAAGTTATTAAGAAAAGAAAACTTTATTTGCGAATTATTCGAAATGTATATATTTGATAATAAATTAGGCTTATAATCATTTGAAAGGAACTTTAATTCCTTACAAAACAAAAAAAAAATCACCAAAATCGTAAAAGCATTAGCACAGTGCGGTGTATACTTTGTACGCTCATAATTTATTAAATTATTTTGCGCATGTTTCCATGGAAATCCATTCGCTTTTCTTTAGTTCCTTTAATAATTCGAAATTCATCTATCTCCCGAAACATTGTAAATACTCATTGAAAAAAAAAAATTATATCAGACCATTATTTTATTTGCGAAAATACGGTAAATAATTATTGCATTGCATTGCACCCACAGCGGTAAGTAAAGTCGTGTGAGTGGACCTAGCAGATATTTTTAATCAAAGAGGAAATGCAAAGTTGGCCGAAACGTATGGATATACTAAACAGTAAATATTTACTGTGTATTTTATTTTAATCGCCCTAGACCCCAAACAATAATCTTCTTGATCGAAACCACGGTCAATTATTCTTACATAATCTTATAAATAAAATAATAGTTCTAAATTTTTGTCTGTCTGTTACCATGGAGATGGACCATGCAGCCGCTGTCTGTTACCATGGAGATGGACCATGCAGCCGCTCCTCCCTTCCAACATAGATGAAATTTAAAATTTCGTAGCTAATTCTCACAAACTATTATTTAAATATTAATGAATATGTATATAAATATAAAAGAGCAAAAACTCAAAAGGAGACATAAATTAATTGCTAGAAAACAATTGCAAGATTCCAAAACACAAAGCCTCAAGTCTCTAAAATACCGGTGAACAAAAAGCCAGTCAACGTTTCGACAATTCAGGCAGCATCAGGACATACACCAAAAAATCACATCTATGAAGATCAAATACAGCACATCTCACATCAACTCTCCAGAAAGACGCATCAACCAGAGACAGCACATCAGTGCAAGACATCCAATCACATTCTTAAGAATTAATTTTTTTTAAAATAAATTGTATTATTTTGAATGTATTGCATGGCACTATGAACCCTATGCCCCACTAAATGAAAGAAATTAAATTTAGAAAATATCTCTGGCTAAACAAAGAGCCGATTATGCCTTTGTCTTACGCTTTTTTGTCAGTTTTTGAAAAGAAAATGGTCGAAACTGATGGTTTTAACTGATTTAGAGAAAACTTTTTCCATTGTTACATATAGCCGTAAGATGGTTGTAAGCAATATCGATCTGCCATCCGTCATCTTATAACCAAATGACGGAGGATCAAAAGCCTTGATATTTTGACGAAGCCAAATTTAAACCAAACTTATTATTGTTACTATTTACTGCTGTAAAATTGTTTTAAACTACATTAAACTGTCATTTGCAATCTTGAGACAAAACGGTGGACGTATTTCGATTTTATTTATCGAAAAATCAGAGCCATAGGCCCGAAATTATTTGGGGTTCTGTCATTAAACGTTGCCTTCCTACGCCTGTCATCTCATGAACCAAAGAGTAAGTCACGGAGCTACGAAGCACAAGAGCTTCTTAAAAAAAATCAGCAATGGCCACCATTTTTATACCTACCGGATTAATTACGTTTTCCCATAAAAGACTAAAATTCTTCCCCACGATACTAAACATTATCATTTTATTGCTCTCATGCAATATGTAATTTTAGAACCGTTCACAAGATCAGAACGGTATTGAAATCGAATGGAGTATTGAAAGGGTGTGATGATGGGCCTACCCCAAGGGCCACAATGTGCTCCGCATGACCCCGATAAATTGCAGGGTTCGTTAAAGTCGATTCGCAATCAGTAAAAATTACAGTATAACTGGTCCGGTAGCAGGGGCACCTGGGGCGGAAAGAAATTTTTCAATTTATTGTTGTAAGTGACTGCTCGGGGGAGTGGAGTGCATTGTGGTATTGTGCGCACTGTGGGAACCATCTGTTGCACAATGCACAATGCACCACCGCTGCACCATGCAACGGCTTCCCGGCCCCCCCCCCCTCCTCTAGGGCTCCACCATTATTTGCTTTTCTCCATCTACGGGCTATCCCACTATTACACCATCACCTGTTTCTGCATCACCATAATGCCCATGTGTAACTAGAACATTACAATCGGCCTATTGTGTTCGTCTTTTGACCAGAGGATAATTTTCTCATGGGAGCACATTTGCCAAAAAGAATCTGAAATATTCTCAACTGGTTCGGTAGAGGGAGGAACTGAGGAAGTATCTTAATCGATTATTATCTGTTCGATATCTTGTAATAATTTATTCGCTCGATTATTGATATAATAACTAACCGGCGAATGACTACTAAAAATTAGTAATAACTAAAAATACCGCTCCTAAGCAAATAAAAAAAATCTGAAAAACTCAGAATTGGCAGTTTCTGAGAAAACAACTGTAAATATTTCAATGTCTCGCTGTAATGGAAAAAGAAGATCTGAAAGATTGATTTTTAATTATTTTAAAAATATTATGTCTCAAGATGCAGATTTGAAAATTTAATTAAGATTATATTTAACCAAAGATAAAATTATTTTGTGGTTATAATAAATAATGTTTGAGCTAGGGCATTTTCATGAAAATTACTCTCTATCGACCAGGTTTGAAGTTAAAAATATGACATTATAGCAGTAAACATTACTTCATAAGTACACTTAGTTTTTGCTGATAACTTGAAAATGCGAAGTTTTGTGTTAGGACACACTTCTTACAAAAAAAAATTTGCATAGCTCTTTCATACTCTCATCTCCTCAATCGTAATCACATTTTTTATTAATTTAAATAAAATCAGTGTGTTAAACTTATATCGTTTTATTATTTTTGAATATTGATGAAAACTCAAAACTTATTTATATGGTCCAGTGGTAAAAAGTTGCTGGGCTCATATAAATGGAATCCTAACGAAGGTCAAAATAGTTTTGAATTGGTTTAAACTGTATCATTTACCATTGGGTTGGTTATTAATAGCTGAGATATCCTGTCATATATATATATATATATATATATATATATATATATATATATATATATATATATATATAAAGGAGTCATAAGTAACATGCCCCTTCCCCCTCTAAATTCTAGAATGGTTAGAATATCAGAATGAAATTTTGATGATCCCAATTGGATAATCTAGTTTGAACCTCTAATATTAGCGGCTTTGAAACATGCCGGAGTATTCCTCCAGTGATTCTAACTCTGGAATTATCTGTGAGATGGGAAATTGTTTTCAGGAATTCTGATGGGAAATGAAATTTTAAGACGAATTCATATCCGGCCGGCACTTTGGGCTTCGAAAAAAAAATAATGTTAGAAATTTCAAAATTTTCGTACGGACATTATAGTCCATTTGAAACGATAACTTGGGTAAACAAAAACCGATCTCAAAAGTTATTGGTATACAATTCAGGAATTCTGATGGGAAATGAAAAACGGAGAAATACGGTTTTTTATACAAAGTTACAAATTTTGTAATAAATGACTAATTGTTGGAATAAATAACTACTAAATAAATAATCACTTTCATTCCAGAACGCTAAGTATTAAAATGACAACAACAAATAAGAAAACAACAAAATGTATTATTTAAAAAAATATTTATTGGATGAATATAATTATTATTATGTACTTATTATAATTAAAATACAATAATAAAAGAAATAACCGGAAACTTTTCCAGAACACTCAGTTTTTCACTGACAACACCTACATAACTTATACTTAGCGTTCTGGTTGTGAGAGTAAACTTAATTACAACTGATTTTAAGTCTCCTCAGCATTCACTTCAATAGTAAAAAAAAAAAAAATAATAAATAAAAACCAAATGGGAACTTGGTATAAAGACCATGTTTTTGTTTATTTTTGCGATTAACGTCCTCGGGGCGCATCGGATCAAAAATTGCCCGCTTTTAATTCCTCTTAAAATTTTATTTTCTATAAAAAAAAATCTAATGTCTGAAATTTCAAAATTTTCATACGGACATTATAGTCCATTTGAAATGATAACTTGAGTAAACCAAAACCTTAAATGTTATTTTTATACAATTTACTATTTTCTCAATATTTATTAATACGGCCCAGTTTAAAATATTATTTTATTCGAACAGTTATTATTTCTTACCAACTAAAACCTCTTATTTTATGTATTTTATGTGTGTGACCCAACGTGTATTCATTCGATTTTTTATCGATTCTTAATTAATTTACCTCTAAGAATGTAAATATTTGACATAGTCGATAGATTTTTTTATGGTTACAGTCATTAATTAATTTCCTTCTATCTTAATAAAATATATTATTCTTTAAGCTGGCACGTAGCGAATTTACTTCAGGGGTTCTAACAATTTCACAATCCTCAAAAATTTTCTTATCGATTTTATTCTTGGAAGGAGCCAACTAGATTATTATTTAAAAGGAGTTAACACTTTTCAAAACGAGCTATTCATTTATACTTCATGCACAAATATTAATTTTCTTTTTGATGTTTATAAACTTTGGTTAAACTGTACTGTAATAAAATGGCGGCAGTTATAGACGGTTAAAGAAGCCATATCAATCGTAAATTGCAATAGGTTGTTAAATAAGGCCATCTAGATCTGCCAGCGGTGCAAGGGGGTTAAAAAAACCTGCACCGATTGGTCTACCCTGACCCCTCAGGCTGTGGATGGGCGATCGAGAAGGCCTTGGAAAGGACAATCTTCCCTGGGGAGCCAGGATTCTAACCCAAGGAAGCAAAAACATAATCATACAGCCTTTCTTAAAATTTACACATGATAAGATCAATAGCAGAATATTTATCATTTTCGTCATCTGCGTGCAAAATGTTGAATCATTAATATCAAGTTAGCATTTTTTTGGAACGCCTTACTAACCAAATAATAAACTACAATAAAACTGAAGTATGCATCCGTTTAATTTTTCTACTGATGCACACGACAAAATATTAATATAAATATCTGATGTGGGCACCCCATGACTTCCTTGTACACCTATTAAACTATAAATCGGTGGTTCAAAAAGTGAGTCTTAATTTGGTTACTGGTTTCCGAAGATGGCTGTATCTCAAAAACGGCACTATGTCCATCTATTGACACATATAGACATACACACGCATAAGCTCTTGTTTCTGGAGGTCTCATTCCTTTATTATATGTCGTTTTCTTTCAGTTGGTAACAAGTTCCCAAGAGATTTCTTCGTATTCCTTGAAAACATTAGAACTGTCTATGTCACTAGATTAAAACAAGTATTAAAATTGTTTAATTAGAATGGAAAAAAAATCGCGTCTATAACCTCGCCGAACCATATGATCTCTGTATCAAATGACAATATATCTTTTGATATGATTTAATTATGGCTTTCGAGTAAAACACTCCTTTCGGTTCTCCAATTTTGTTTATGTTATTTATATTAATATGCAAATCTTATATACCAAATTTCAGAAGTTTTGCATTATATTTTAATATACTTTTTGATGAAAATCAGTAATGACCTTGAAGTAAAGTACTATTTCCGGTGATCATGCAGTGACCAAAATCTCAACTAGATTTTACAATAATCCTAAATACAAAATTTTAACTTTCTACGGCTAACCGTTTCTGAGTTATGCAAGATACGTACGAACGAACGCCTGTAAGTACGTCAAGACGAAACTTGTCAAAATGGATTCATAGATTGCCAAAATGGATATTTCCGTTGAAATATGAAAACCGAAAATTTACTGCGTACAAGAAAAATTAAAAACCTTTCGAAAGATTTAAAACTTCTTTAATAAGAAAAAAAATTATATTTGGGGGCAACATAATATAGAGATAATTGACATCCGCATGATGGTATAGAAGGATCAATCTAATTAGGGATTGATAAATTATTTGCCACTTCTATAATTTTGTAATATGCGTTATAGCTTGGCTTGCTTCATAATCAGTTGACATCATCATCATCATAATCATTGACAAAATTATGGAAGTGGCAAATAATTTATCAATCCCTAATTAATATAGAGATAAGTGATGTTTATAACAATGTGAAATAAATCAGAAATAATATTAAAGATATCAGGAATTCTTGTATCAGGATTTCAGAAAGAAAGATAGTAAAATATTTTATATAATTAAATGGACCTCCAAAAAAGTTAGTCGGTGAACTCTTATAGAAAAATTCAAGAGTGATCTAGAGATACCAATCAATGTATAATCTAGAAACTTCTAATTTTATGAAGTGGTATTAATGATAATCATTTTTTTTTTTTGTTTGTGAGGAAATAATGAGATTTGTGGGCTGTAATGAAAACATATCCAGGGCCAGAATTTGGAGCAAGTGAACCACTTTCGAAAATTCCCGAATTTTTTTATGTGGCTTCCCGGGATCACAAAGAATAATTGTAGCACAAAATGGAGCTTAAATCACTTATTCGGAGTCCTAATTCAAATACACCAATTCGTTAATGCGGTGGTAATGAAGAACGCCAAGTTGTTCGAAGTTTTCGAGCTTGCTTAGCATAGTTAGTTAGCCGGATATTCGAAAACCAAAGCATACTTTCAAAGGCCTATTGTAGGAGGCAAAACAGTGAAATTACAACAAAAAATAATTGAATAATCAATGGTTAACTATTACTTTTGTTTTAATTTATTATTAAATAAATAATATAAATAAATAATAATACTAAATAATAATAAATAAATATTAAAATAATAATTTAATAATAAGATTTGTTACTTTATATTTATCTTTTTCTTCTATTTTCAATTCTTCTTTTTAGGATTAACCCTCATTATTTTGACAACTCCCTCTTAACATACAACTCTTATAACCTTCTTCGCTACCCCTACACCACTCTTTTATTACTTTACTTATTTTAAAAGCATTTTTAAAATTACTAAAATACTGAAAACTTTCTATCGGTATTCCTTTGTATGTAGATAGTTTTTGTTCGTTACATCCCTAACAGAAGGCACTTATAATGACAACCCCTCCCCACTGCCTTCTCGATATAACTATTAATGATATTATAATTACTACTCCTACACCGCCTCCTTAATTACTTTGCTTTTTGCTAAATCATTCTTCCCCTCTTGGAGCTTTAAGGTACTAAATTTTGCCTCATAATTTATTTGTATTCCCTTTTTTACTTATTTAGCAGAGTTATTAATTTTTAGTTATTGTTATTTCTCTTTTAGTTTACCTATTTTTATTATAAAGCCAGTTTTATTAATAAGCAGCTTAATGTATTAATAATCACTAATTTATTTTTAGTTGTTTTTATCGCTCTATCAATTTCATTTTTCTTACTGCCTTATTAATTTTTAATTCATTCACTGTATATACCATTGTTTTATTCTTATTTTTGTATATTGTTTATTCACCCCTGAAGAAGACCTGCAAAGTTGTTCGAAACGTCGGATACTAATAAATAGTTTTTACTAATTGTGTTCCAATTTTTCACCGCATCCCGGACCATGTCATTCCTTCTTAAAAAAAATAATTATTTTTATAACAAAACACTTTAGGAAATCTAATATTTATTAATAATTAGCAATAGTGACATTCCATATTTTTTTTATTCTTCTTACATTATACGTATTTTACTTAACCACAACTATGTCCACGTTTCGGGGTTGTTCAGGGAAAAAACATCACAACTGATCTAACAAGTATGAGCTAATTACCCTTTTATAACTCTTGGACAAATACAGTATCCTCTAGATAAAATTATGCTGACTAAAAGAAAGTAATCGTGAAGATAACCATAAGAAAAAAATGTATACATATATTGTAACGCTCTCCAAATAATACTATCATACTACTACTATGTGTGTAGGTTTTTGATTAATTTTTCCTACTGTTGTTCCAATATATAAATTCACTTATGAGATACGAGATATGGTAGTTTATTGGGTTTAATACCATAATATCCCCCAACTAGGGCAGGAAAGTCAGTTTATCCAATTTTGTATATTTTTGTTGATTTAGGTGAATACTTTAATATATAAAAATAAAGGCAGGCTGTTGCTATTTCACCAATTTATTTATTACAATGCAAATTTTAGGCCTACAAGCCATCTTCAGGCGTATTGCTATATATTGCTAATTGTTAATAAATAAAAAATTATATTTTAAAAGAAGGATTACAGTACGGTAATGATAATCATAAACATAAACTTTTGACAAGAAGTCCGAAACCCCTTCCCCCTCCCCCCCCCCTACACCCCTCTCCCCGCTTCGAGTAGAACGTTATCACTCAGGTTGCATTAAAATATCCTTTTTGAGATTTACAAATAGAAAATATTATATATTATAAAATTACTACTGCTTTACGGAAGTTTACATACAATATACAATAAGGAGTTTATTATTTATTTATTTTAATTGATAAATTATTTGCCACTTCTATAATTTTGTTTTTATTGAAAACTAGTTTCGAATATTATACATTCATCTTCAGTTCTAAAAACACAAACAAAGTTTGGTATTATTTTGTATTAAATTGCTTTATAACAATGCTTTATACCAATTCCTCGATTTTCCTACAAGATAGTAGAAAACCTTTTTATCAAGTGCAAAAAAATATCGCTGGGTACTGTGCAATATTTAATCATTTCATTTTCAAAGTTTTAAGAAGAGGTCAATTTGATTTGGCATTCCTATCGTTCAGAAAATTAGTAAAACGAATAAAAAATAAGAATTTTATTTTATCATTTTCAATTAACTACTTTTCAATGAAGATATGTCGTTTTATGATTTTATTGACATACACGAATATAAATTTAGGGACCAGTGTAAACAAACAATTGCTAATAGCAGTAGGATTTTTCTTTTTGATTAAAAAATCTGTCTGGCTAAATGCTGTTCCAAAAATAATTTTTCTAGAGCGTCAAAAATTTGTACCCTGGATTCGGAATCTGTTGCAGAACGTAGGTGAGTTTTATATTAGCTTTATGATTTTATTATAATTATTACAATTAAATATTTCCAGACTTATAGGTTAAATGGTAGTTGTGATTACTTGAGCTCAGACATAGAATTACGATGCAGCACTTCCTTCGTCTGGCTTAAGCAGTCTTGCCTCAATATCCCTTTACTTTCGGAAGAATTGGTTTATTATATTTTATTTTTATTCTTATCCTGTTATGATAATATTAACACTCAATCACGAACAATGATTAAAATGTTGAACTTGGAAAATCTTTACCAGCATTACTAAGAATTGTAAAATAAATAGAAATTTTATTCTTAATAGAAAGAGGCCTATATTTTATTTTATTATTTTTCAGAAGAAACTAAGAAGCTATAAATTGTTTCTTGCGTTTTAATTATTTAGTCTACCATCAGATTACCTCCCTTGGGGTTTTCTACTTAAAACTACTTAAGCTCTTTCTTTGTGTTTAGGTAAAAAAAATTAGGTTAGATGGCCAAGGTTAAGAACATTTGTGCCACTGCAAATTAACAGTCGTTTATTAATAACATATAGTTTAACAAATTTATGGATCCATTCCAAGGGGCTACCAAAAAAGTGTGGGCTATATATTTTTTTCTCTTGTTTTCTAGTTTTCAGGTGTTTACTATTCTCCATTATCAGTAGAAAGGCTCTTTAATATTTTTAGGTCTAATCCACTCTTTATATATATATATATATATATATATATATATATATATATATATATATTCTGAATTAGGCAATTAATTGGTTCTATTAGGATATTATACGATCCAAAAAAAAACTTTTTATCGATGGGCCAAAATTAATTAACTCAACAAAGTGGGGTTACTACAAAATTTCCTTAACTTTAGATCAAAAGAATCAATATTGTTTAAATTATCACATTAAAATGTATATTGTGCAAAAACTATTGCTTTCTGGAGAGGGGTTTTAGGACTTGATGAACATTCATTAGAATCTGAACAGATATGAATACATTTATTTTGAGATAACCAATAGTCTAATCAGAATTTTATACAAACTTATATTTACTTTAATAATGTACATATACTGAATCACAAACCTTTTTAGATTAGTTGAATTATGGCGTTGAAAGAAATTCTTTTCTTGCTGAGAAAGCTATTCTATTCTAGTTGTGCTAATATTGAAGTATAATTTAACCAACATTGATTAATTAATTTATTTTGTTATATTCTTATTTGTTTAATGAATTAAAGTTTCAATTCTAATAGCAAGAAACTTTAGCATGATGAGGCAGGCAGCTTTAGTGTTAAGACAATCTGTGAGCTACCAACATATTTTCAGCAGGTTGCCAATTATTGCCCTAAATTTGTTGAAAAAGTTAAATTTAATTATTTTGATATATTAGCAATTGATATATTATATATAATTATATTAGCAAAAAGTTCTAATTTCTAATGCAAAAAAATACCTTAAAATTACTTAATAATAATCTAATATTTACCATAAAAAAAAAAAGAAGAAAAGAAACATGATAAATTATACATATTTTACAGTTAAAGATTACAGTTCAGTCATTAACAATGGTAGAGTACGGTTCAGCAGGGACTTTTGTTTTATAATTATATTAAAGTTTTATAATTATATTAGCAAAAAGTTATTTTAAACAATTGTTGAAAATTAATACAAGAATATAGTGAAAATAACAATATAAATAAGAACAAATATACCTATTCTCATTACTTGTAACTAACTTTAAAGACTTAATCTTGTTAAAATTAAAGATTCTTCTATTGTTAATCTCTTATTTTCACAATCACAAAAAGGATAGAAAAAACAAATCATTAATATTAAAATATTTTATTACATTTATAAAAAGTAACAGTTCTTTGTACATAACATATAAAATATATAAAACTCTTCTTAGCATCAATCAAATATAAAAACAAACATATAAATACTAATTGGAAGGAATTAATTTCTATACATAAGTTATAAGTTCAGTGTACAGATAGAATGAAATAATATTAATATATATACCTGTATATATATCTATATATATCAGTCTGAAAAAATGGACGGATGAAATCTAATGCAAAAAAATACCTTAAAATTACTTAATAATAATCTAATGTTTACCATAAAAAAAAAAGAAGAAAAGAAACATGATAAATTATACATATTTTACAGTTAAAAATTACAGTTCAGTCATTAACAATGGTAGAGTACGGTTCAGCAGGGACTTTTGTTTTGTAGAAAAATCTCAAAGTAACCCAAAATCCTGCACCTATTTAAAAATATTATGAAAAATTAACTCATTATTTTGCAAAGTATAATTATAATGACAGTTTACTGCTGATGGAAACAAAAAATTACAATTTGCATGTTTTTAAGAAAATTTAAGAGTAATTTATGTGATTACTACCAATTATTAACAAAAGAAAAAAAAAAATTAAATTTATGTGATTGTAATTTCACTGTTGCCTACAATGAATGCTAATAAGAGTGATTGTATGTTGACTTTTTAATACAAAATAAGTGTCACAATATCAATAAAGCTTAACATTTGTACAAAAATTCCTTATTCCCTAGGAATAATAAGTGCATTTAATAAAATTATCACTAAAATATTCATTTATCAAACAAATAATTGCAAATAAATACAGAAATTACTTATATTAATAATTCATAATTAAAATGTTAACAAATCAATATGTGCAGGTTAATAAATACTATTATCATTTAATATAACTAAATGCCTTAAATTAGAATTCTCAAGGTTAGCACAGATCTACATAAATTTATTCAATCACATTAAATGCAAAATATAAATGAATTTTACATGCTTAAAATATCCAAAACGAAAATTTTGATTCACTTCATTAGCTATTAAATTGTCCAATAATATTTTCCATCTCGATTAACAAACCACATATTGCACAAGATGATAAGACAATAAAAGATCATTTTCCATATAGTTTACGACTAATTTAGTAGCCTGGCAATAATGAACAGAACAAAAATTACGAGGAAGCTCACTCTGGTATCAGCTGCCCCTGCTACCCTACATTTGAACATGTCATACCTGCAAAATATGAATCATAATAAGCCAAATCATTAGCAAATAAAAACATGAAATATAGTTGTTTATTGATATGTCATATTAACGAAGATGAAAGCAGGCATTATGAAAGAATTTAAATCAACCGAATACGAAGATTTTAGCTTCAAAGCAAAAATAATTTTCTTCTATTTCAACCTATCTAATTAATTTTATAAATTGTGTAAGTACGAAAATTAATAACAATTAACAGCTATTAATCGCTAGAATTAAATGTAATAATAAAACCCGTTACAGATTTTAAATAATTAATGACGATTGCTTTAATCCCCAATTTTGAGATATTTATGCACAATTTTAATGATGAGATAAATAATTTTGATAAATCATTACCATAGATAAATTTTTGGTTTTATAAAAAAAATACAAAGATTTAATAGGAAAAATTAATTATGCATTACAGTTTTTCCCTGTTTTAAAGCTTAATGCAACATGAAATACTAAGTAATTCTTTCAAGTAAAAAGAAGAATTAAAAGGAAATTTTTTTTTTAGGTATTTAATAAATGTAAATGTTTCAAGTAAAATAGGAATAACAAATTAGTTTAAAGTCCAGGGTAAAAAACTTGTTCAATGAGGACAGGATACAAAAAGGAAGGGGAAAAAATGGGGAAGAGATAGCAATGAGGGGTGCAAAGGGGTGAGAGTAGAGGGTAGAGGGGGAAACTGGTTGAGCAGAGGGGAGGGGGTCATAGACAAGGGAGAGGTGGTAGTCACCTAGTGGCGTTGTTGACGACAAGATTGAGGAACTCAGCTTCCACAAGCTGACCATCATAATAAGTGATGAGATCCTCAAAGGGGTATTCGTAGCCCTGGAGACACTCACACTTGTAGCCTCCTGCGTCGAAACCTCGGCCTAGGATTGGCACACACTGCAAAACAGGACATCAGTTGTAATAAATTTATGTATAAAGTGATATTCATGTGTGATGGTTATGTTGTACGGAGCGTGTAATGGACGTTGGCCCACATAGTGACCCAAACAGCCCTTCAAAAGAACCTATCTCTGGATACTTTTCAATTTATAACTTCAAATTACGGTAAGATTTATATTTTTTTTTTATATCATTTCAAAGTGGTGTGATGAGTCCCTTTCCATCAAAATATTCTGTTGTTCAAAGATTATATTTTATTTCTCTGCATTAAAGATAGTCAGTTGCAAGCGCAGTTCATACATTAATAAAACGAAAGCCTGAACAGCACAAATTACTTTAAAGCTATTTGTAAACTTAAGAAAAATGGTTTAAAAAAAAAACTAATTAACAGAAATCAAATAACATGCCATTTTGCTTGAATTATTTAACTGAATTAAACATTTTTAATTATAGTCATATACTTCAATATTCTTTATGTTAAGGATATTAACAACTCACATAAGATGATTTCTTATCACATTTATGGGTATCTTTAAAAGCATTCGGGACATAGTAATGGTCAGGACACTGGTTTATATCCAATTGAAGTAAATCCATATTAACTGCAACAACACCCCTAAAAAAATAAACTTTGTAAATGAAATGTAACATTGTAAATGAAACATCTTCTTGAAAATACATGAAAAATATCTTACTTAAATTCTAATTTGACTTTTAAACTATCCCAACCAAAAAATGGTACAGCATAAGTTATAAGCCATTTTTTCACTTTTCCTTTACAATCAAAATAAGGATTAGTCCAGTAGCCATCCGTCAATTTGGCAGCTCTAAAATTTAATTCTGTATTAATAAGTAAATAATAATAATCAATAATAAAATAAATTGATATAGGTTACCTATAAAAGTTAGGATATTGTTCAAATTTTTTGGAATGTAATCCAGTTTCATTAAATCTTATCTTCATTTTCATGAAATATTTTTCTAAAGAATCAAAATTTGTTGACCATCTTTCTTTTAAAAACTGAAACCATTGGGCATTTGTGTAAACTTCCTCTGGAAAAAATTAAAAATGACTCATATTATATTAGATTATAATAAAACATAATGATAAGCCATAATAATGAGAAAAATCATCCTTTAAATTAACTAAAGTATTTCTACCAGTATTATTTAAGCGGGCAAGGTCTTCTAATTTGAATTTTCTTGATGCAAAAGGCTTTTTATAAGCATAAGGAGCAAATAATGTGCGGTTGGTAAACTTATTTCGATCCCAATAAGTGCCAGCAGACCAGATTTTGCTATCGCCAATAACGAGAGCTAATGTTTCTCCCATCATTTGGTCTTCAGACAAAGGGCGATCAGCTACTCTTTTTCCAGAAAATACTTCTTTAGGGTCAGAAATCTAATGTTGAAATAAATTTAAGTTATTTTTTTATATTTTAAAAGTATAATATAGAGAATTATGTTAGTTGTAAAAGAGACAGTATAGTAGTTAAAAAGAGATGGGTCAACACATTTTTTTAAAAATATGTATGCACATTTCATACCTGTAAAAATGCACTTAGGAAGTTAGCTAATCTCACTGCCATTTTTGCTTCATTTTCAAAATATTCTTCAGCTCCAAAACTAACATCACCAGGCAAAATGAGATCTTTGGGTTTATAGCTAAAGCAAAATAAAAAAACACCGTTATACGCAAAAAATATACTTAAAACTTTATATTTAATTCACATATACAAGCAAAATTAGCTTACTTGTGACAATTACTTGGTTTCACATCAAGAATAAAATTTATTGCTTCATGAATGTTTAGAAGCTTTTGATGGACTGGCGAGCTATAAGGATCTTGTGATTGGTTTCGATAAGCATAAAATGTATCTAAATACTTTTCTCTCATATACTGAGGAGCTTTCTTCCATTTAATTGGCATCTTCTGCACCCCTAAAAATTAATGATAACTAAAATGAACATAACAAATATATCCTTGTAATAACATGCACAATGCTTAAAATAATAATACATTAAATAAATAATTAATACTTACAGCCTATCTTAAGGCAGTCAAATCCATTAAAATACTGTTCAGTAGTAGCTCTTTCTATGATTTCCCCAAGGAAAGGTCGTCGGGTGATCGGAGGAAGCCTCCAGCCAGGTTTACACCGACATTGATAACCCCCTCTTCTAAAGCCCCAGCCATGTAGTGGTTCACACTAAAAATAAGGTTAATGCCATTATTAATCCACTTAATTTTGTGCTCTACTAGTAAAATAAGAAGTAACAGCAATATTTAAGTTAAAAACTAACTTCCGTAGTTTCTTTTTTGCATCTTGCAGTATCACCAAAGCGATTGGGCCCATTATTTCCTTCACCCAAAGGACATTGGTTTATATCAATACGATCAAAATCCATTTCAATCACAACTGCTGCTGTATAACTACAAATATTATGTTTTTTTTTAATATAAATTAAATAAGATCACGATAATAGCTACTACATGTTAAAAAATAAATTTTACGTTGGGTATTCAATATGTCTAAATCCAGTATGACGAGGATAAATGTCAGCGATTGGAACAGTTGCACCAACAAGCCACTTGTTAGCTCGTGAACAATCGAAGTACGGTCTGGTCCATCTAACTGGGCCAGGATTTTCATCAGCACCTAGAATGATATTTTTTCAATATTAATTCTTTTAATACCATTTTAATATTTGATTTGTTTATTAGCAAGAAAAGAAGGTGGACTGACCTGGAGGACCGTGGAAAGTGAATGTCTCATTTGTGTTATTAGCATAACGGATCTCTACTTGGTAAGTTGTTTTTGTATCATGTCGACCAACTACATTGTCGGGTAACCAGGCAGAATACCTAAATAAAATGATCAGTTACATAAGAGATAGATCGAATAAAAAACTACGTAATCATAAAAAATTTACCATTCATTGATCCGATAGAAGTCAGTCGTGTAATCTAAACTTAGAGTTTCATTTGGGTTAAAGGCTCCCAAATCATTAACTGTAAACATATTTAGAGTAGATAATTTTTCCACATGTATAGGATCATTGAAGTCATCAGCACTAAAAAATAGAGCAATAGTTTTATTCTTATTTGATCAGTGGTATGAAAAATAAAGATTGTCTATAAAATAAACATTTGCAGTTACCGAAAAGTCCTAGGTGCAAATCGAGGCAAAGTTTTGTTGAAGAATCCTCTGTAGGAAGGTGTATAAGCAGCATTGGGTGAAAAATATATGGCACTTGCATTAATATATGGATTCGAGGATACATCTGCGACGGTTGACAAAAAGTAATACATCATACCAGGATCGTATGTATCATTAATTGCAGGGCGTATAAACCTTGCTTGTAAAATATAGCTAAAGAAAAATGATCTACTTAATACTAAATTATGCAAATGTAACAGAGCTGTCCTATTAGGAAAAATAGGGTTGATATTCAGTTCTTTAATATCAGGCAGATGTGAAACTGAATCTTCTGGCAGAAATAAGTCATAAAGGTTTTGTAGTTCACAATTAGCGCTCGAAACTCTATCAAGTTTTTTCCTAATTTCATCAAATGAATCCCTTTGTTGCCATTCATACTGGCAAAGTACACCGATCGTGTAAATAGTGTAAACCAACCAGATAACACCAATTAAAGTCTTCATTGTAACTAAACTTTAAGAAACACTTTTAAATTAAAACCGATTACCTAAAATTGCAATTAAATATAACATAACTAACACAGACATACAATCATTTCTCAAAGGTTAGCCCACGCCCATCGCACTTTGTTTACATCAAACAAGTAGTTCAGTATCGCCACCACAGGTAGTCGAATTAATTAAATTCAGGTTGACATAAAAATATTTGTAAAATAACTCCGGAAAATTGTATAAAACATTAATAAAACTATCCCTATATGCTATAGTTAGGCAGAAATTTATTTTATTTAGATTGGGCTTGAAATTCATTATTTCAATAAGACTTTTTTTAAATAAAGCCATTCTATCCATTTTAAAGTTGTATTCACTGTTTCATTCTACGAGGGAATTAACTTTTAATTATTAATTGATTACTATTATTAAGGACATACATTTTGACATTAAGAACTACCTATTGAAAAAAATGTCCCTTCTCTGTAAATAGTTGCTTACCTTGAAAACCCGATAAGTTCACCTTTTTATTTATTTTTTAAAATATATATTGACATTTGAAAATTGGTGTGAATGTTATTAGTTTAAATAAATATGTAATCATATCATCTTATGACTCTGTTTCCTATGCTAAATGTAGCTTTTGTAATGGGGAGCGTTAACAATGCAAAGTTTCATTTAATTATTTATTTCTTATTGTTATTTTATGGCTTAATGTAAACCCTATGCTTAAAACTCAATTCCATTAACATTTATTTTGATGATAATAATTAATTATGATGAATGATTAATTAATTAAGTGATTATTGAAAATTATAGTAAAAGTAGTACTATGGTATTTGGGCATAAGAATGTTTTAATTGTTAAAACGTTTTAACCAAAATTAAAGTTGCAAAAAAGGCGGGAGTTAAACATTCCTTTTTTTCCTTTAAATTCTTAAATGATTATTTTACATAAAGTTTTCTACCCTCATATATGGAAATAATTTTATTAATTTTTAGTAGTTAATCGCAAATATGTTCTCTTATTATTAGAATGTAGATGTTTGAACCTATTTAATTTCTGAACCTACTTAAAAAGGTTATTTGCTTGCGAATTAGGGCAGCAAAAATTAATAATTTTTTTACAGTAAAAGCAGTTCAAATCGCCCTCATTAAAATAGCAAAATGTATTAAAGACCGAAAACGCTCACTCCCAAGTTCGGGAATGGAGGGTACTTTGGGTTCTAGACTATTTTTGCGCGTCGTTCCTCACAAGTATGTGATCACGTTGAATCCGGCCGCCATTTCGCTTTAACTTATTTCATTTTCTTAAATTAATTATAAATTACCGATAATCTTCTAATATTTTGGTACAGTTTATGGCCTATTGTTAGCACATGTAAGTAGATAAGTTTTTCCTTTCTGTAACTATTTTATTTCACGTAGGGATGGTTTATTTTTTTTCAGCCTGAAAGGTTTGGTTGTGCAAATTTTATGCCATGAGACAGTATGCCGGCCGGTAGCTATAGTTATACTTAATCCTTCTTTATTTTATGTTAAACATTTGTCTTCTGGAACCTAATGTATCGTTATTGAGCCTCTTAGTTTACTAGTTGCTTCTTTATCGTTTAACATATGTGCCTTTTCCTTAACCTAACTTTTTGCTAATGACTTCGTAAAAAACATTTTAATTTCGCAGAACTGTTATTTTCATTATTTATGTAGTAATTTTATTGGTTCTTTAATATGAGTTATCTCTTGTTTTTATATCATCTATTAAAGGTGTTAAATTTTTTACTCTAAAGATTAATATGTACTGTAGGTATTGGGTATATCTCATTTTCTTCACTGTAAATAAGACCTGATGTGTTTGCTTGTTTTGGTATATTATTCTTTTAATTTAGCCTATGTGTTATCCAGTTATTTCTGTTATTCTAGCCATGGCAGAAGGAAACGGGGAAGTCACAGTTAAAAATGATGTTTCGGCCTCAGAAGATGAAAATGTGGAAAAAACAGAAGATTATCCTAAGCTTTTGGAATATGGACTAGATGTCAAAGTAGCATCCAAATTAGATGAAATTTATAGATCAGGTTAGTTTGTTTATTAAATTATTAATTTTAAGGATTATAAGTTAAATACTATTAGTCAGTGTTATAACTTATTTAATTTTATTTGCTAATATTGTTCGAAGAGGGAAGGGGCACTTAGATTAGTAAATGTTGTGGTCAACTTGTTGCTGGTCAAGTTTTTCATGGAGCTATCAACAAGTGATATGTTTACATTTTTTTTTCTGGTTAGTAGGGGATGTGCACAGCTGTTATGTTATATTAAAGTTTTTTTTGTTTGACAAATCAAAATCTAGTTTTAATTTAAACTATGGATTCAGATTTTGGCCAAGGTTAGTTATTCCGTATTACTGTCCTATGTTATTATGTTGTTTATTCTATTCTATTTTATATGTTATGATGCAATTAGAAAGATTTGGAAAGTTCGTATTTTTTTATCTAGCAGTATCATGATTAATGGGTTTCATTTTAGTAATTCAACAGTTAGGTTTGTTTTTTATGTGGTTGTAAGTACTCGCAACGTTGTGCATGTGCCCTTTTATATTTTTATTAGATAGCTGTTTTGTTTTTTGGATACTATATTCATAATTTTCATTTCATAAGGCAGCAATATTCTGAAAATAATTTATTATTTTGTTTACATTATTGTTTTGTTTCAGTACTCTTTTGTATTAAAATTTCAATTTTTGCTGGATTTATTCACATGTGATGTAATTAAAAGACTCTTATTTTGCTTGTATATATAAATTTTAGGCTGGCAATTTATGCTTTGCATTTAAAAGCCTTTTCAGAAACTGATTACATGCACTATTTTGTAATTAGCATTATTTTCTTTTCTTTTTTTCAAGATTCTAATGATTTCTTAGTTACTTCACTTTTTTCTTTCCTTCCCTCTCACGATTTCTGTGTTCATATATTTTGTTTAAGGTTTCAGAAATTAAGATTCAATCCCTATGTATAAAGTTTTATTTTTATCTTTAAAAATTAAATTAATTGATGTAAAATTTGTTTTATTTTTTTTAATTTTTGTAAGGTAAGTTTAATCGTAACACTAAGTTCTGATCATTTGTTGTCAAAATTTAAATAGCTTACTTATTGAAATGTATTTTTCATATCTTTATGAGTGATTAAGTAGAAATTAGTTTGCAGAAGTAGTATTGATGTTCAAATTCTTATAAGGAATAGATGTGGATAACTAATCTATCAGAAGTACGAATATATCCAGTAAATTTCATACATTGCTTAAGCTTTTCCTTTGTGATAATTTAATTTTTTTTTTTATTATGATTTGAGGCACTTGATCATAAAACAGGGTAACTGGCAAAATGAAAAAACTATGTTTAAATATTTGTTAAGTTACAATGTTCAACTTTAAACCAGCAGCCTCTTATCATTAGTTATTACCAACATTATAGTTTTAAAAAGATAATTTCTTACAGATTCATTTAACAACCTATGAAATCAGTTGGAAGGAATCCAGTGATGCCATAACATTTAATTTACAAAAAATGGTAGATACTATGTTTTACGACTGAGTACCTCATATGTTAATTATTCTTTAATGACTTTTTAATTTCCAAAATTGCTTAATATATTCATTGCTGTGGATTATTATTTTAACAAATATTATTGAGTTGTCTACTTACCATTAGAAGTATTCGGATTAAAATAAACTGATTCTTTAAGATTTTGGGTTGTATAGCATTTAGTCATAGCCACTATTCATTAATGTGGTTTAAACTTACAATTTTTTGTTAATGTTTTGTAGCATTTTTTTTTTCTAATGGTATACCATATATTATCATCCTTTGATATTATAATCCGTCAAATTCCATACATATAATTTTTTTGTAACGTTCAACGTGGACACCTTAATAACTTTTATTTGACTCTTAACTTAAATAATTAAATACTTACAGTGTATGAAAATGTTTCGAAACTATGTTAAACCATTAGTCAAAATCTCGAGTTTTGCAGTTTCTGAAAGCATGACAACTTCTATATATTTAAAAAAAAAATTAAGTGGTAGTAAAGTTATTCTGGTAAAGGGGTCATTTTACCATATGTGTCAAAACTAGTTGCCAACATACATTTGTTTTTAATGTATTGTAAAAAAAAAAAAAAAATAGGGATTTTTAATTTGAAAGTGATTGACTAACTCGATCTGGATTTTCATTATCATTCGCTAGTTCTCTTTGTCTAGAATTCATGAATAAATTTCTTCAGATTTGATGGGCCAAAATATTGAGAAAATCTGTGATCCTATGGATTTCTGATAGGCTAAAGTAAAATTATTAGTAATAATTAGGATTAAAAATTAGAGTTACAGTGCTGGGCTTTGCAATGATTCATTATTACTTGAATAACAAGCATTGTTTTTAAATTTTTTTTAAAAATGAATATTCTTACAATTTGTGTTTATCTGGTAGGTAAGCTAGCTCATGCTGATCTCGACGAGAGAGCCTTGGACGCTCTTAAAGAGTTTCCTGTTGAAGGGGCTGTTAATGTGTTATCACAGTTCCTGGAGTCTAACTTGGAACACGTTTCAAACAAATCCGCTTATCTCTGTGGAGTGATGAAGACGTATCGACAAAAGTCGAGGTCTGGTCCCACAGCTCCTACCTTAACACAAGCAGCCCCTCCAGCGAAAGGTCCAGATGAGGATAAAATAAAAGTAAGAGAATAGATTAAAATAATGTATTATTGATTCACCTTAATTTCTTTCATTCTTTTAATTTTACATTTTGTATGTAACAGGCTATTTTAGAAAGAACCGGTTATACTCTAGATGTAACAACAGGACAACGAAAGTATGGTGGGCCTCCACCTAACTGGGAAGGACCCCCTCCCGGACCTGGCTGTGAAGTAAGGATTAATTAATAATTTCTTATCTTAATAAATAATATTAATTTGAAATAGTTCCTTCTCTTGAGTTGTTATGTTCTCTAAAAATAATGGCTTTAAATTTTAATTATTAAAACGAATATTATTGAAATAGAGGTGTTATAATGAATATTCTGGGCATTTTCACTATAGGTATTTTGTGGTAAAATTCCTAAAGATATGTTTGAAGACGAATTAATTCTATTATTTGAAAAAAGTGGTAAAATATGGGATCTAAGGTTAATGATGGACCCAATGACTGGAACCAATAGAGGTTATGCCTTCATAACTTACACAACAAAAGAAGAAGCCCAACAAGCAACAAAAGATGTAAGCATAATTCTTATATCAGTCAATTTCTATCCATAATTATCATATAAGTGAATTCAATTATTATTTGAAGAGGCTTTCTTTCTTTTATAAATCAATTGTTAAGAAGCAATCAACGTTTTGAAGCTCTATTACAACTTTTTTAATGTTTAGATCTGAAAATTATTTGTTTTAACTGTTTATAAAGTGTTAATTGGTGTATTATGTTTTACTATTTATGTCTCCATGTATATTGTGTATGCCTTCCTGCATTCTTGTGTTGCATTACTTTTTAGAAATTCCATCTATTTAAGTACCATCTTACCATTGGTATGTGTACCCATTTCAGAAGTACATAAATTTGTTCTCCAACAACATATATTGCATGCATTTAAAATCAATTCTTTCTAACCTTTAATGATTTATCTTCCTTTTTTTTTATTATTATTATTTTTTATTTAAATATATTTTTAGAACTTCTTTTTGATATTAGCTGATGTTTTCACATGAAGTTCTATTACATTATACCAATAAAGAACAATTACTTTTTATTATAAAGACTTATAGCTCGTATCAATTTTTTATTACATTATCATCTTGCCTTAGAAGAATAAAATGCATTTTTATTTTTAAATGTACACCTCATAAATATCCATTTACATAAGATTATCCAAACCTTTGATAAGATGTATTGTAGAGTAAATTTAATAAGATGAATGGCACTCATTCTTAGAGGGATTAAGTCGTCATTACACTGGAAGCTATACTTTTTTCTTCTTCATAAGAAATATACCTTAGTTGTTTGGTTTTTTTTCATTTATCTTTTTACACATTTTTTTCTTACTACCTTCATGAGGAAACAGAAGCATTTTCTGGCAAAAATATTCTGTAAGTATTGTGTTATGGTGGAGGTGTCAATTGGTTTCAAGTGCGGACAGTAATGTAGATCTTAATCTAGGTCTCCTCTTTGCTCTCCAGAGCAAAATTGGGACCGAATTGGTGGAAATTACTGTCCATAATTTGCTCTTTAATTTTTGGCTTGTAAGAGGCAGCTTTTGGCATTAAATTTATGGGTTAACAGCTGATAGCTTAGACCGTTTTTTTTTTTTTTTTTTTTTTTTTTAAGTTATTCTACTATCTTTCTATTTTACTGTATTTTATGTAAGTTATGGATAAGTACTTTATTATCGCTGGTAGATTATTTTAGTGCGGTGATAGTATTGGTAAAATTCTCTGGTTATTAATAATTTGTTCTGTAGCATGCCTTGCTGCCTCCTTGACTTTTATTTGTTTATTTTTAATCTTTATAACTTATCTTTAAATCAAAATTATCTTTATTATTTAACCACAAATATTTCGTCCCTACTTCTTTTAACCTCTAAATTTTTTTTTTTTTTAAATAAAATTCATGTTTTATTATTTTTTGACATTTTGGCATGTTTGTTTTCTAAATCCACAGCTCGATAATCATGAAATCAAACCCGGCAAGCACCTGAAAGTAAACATTAGTGTACCGAATCTGCGACTTTTTGTTGGGAACATACCAAAGTCTAAAGGCAAAGAGGAGATCTTGGACGAGTTTGGTAAATTAACAGGTAAAGTTGTTGCTGAAAAAAAATTGAGTACACATAACCAATGAAGCAAATGCAGTAATGACGGCTTTTGACTTTTTAATTTATTATATTTATTTATTATTATTTTTCTTTTTTTTTTTACCTGGTTAGAATTAGCCCTCGTTGCTGGTGTATATATTTTTTTTTCTTTTCATTTATAAAATCTTCCCCATTATTCCTCACGTTCCTCCTTCAAATATTATCTTAGTAGCAATGGCAAAAGGCATACATTGTAGAAAATTATTAATGAAAGTTATTAAAAAATGTTTAATATCTCGGGCTTAACTCGTAATTTTTTTTTAATTGGCTATCCGTCTTGAACATTCTTATTGCAGCTGAATGATTATGAAATTCGAAAAGGCAAAAAGATTGGCGTAACAGTTTCTTATAACAATCACCGCTTATTTGTTGGCAATATACCAAAGAATCGGGACAGGGATGATCTTTTTGAAGAATTTTCAAAACATGCACGTAAGTTGAATTGCCTCCCCCTTATTTTCCATCACTTGTTTTTTATTCGTTAATAGAGGGCAAAGTATTTTCCCTCATACTCCTCAAATTTTTCTTGTTTTTTTATTTTATAATTTTACCAACCAAAAAAAAAAAAATTAAAAAAACCGCATGTGGGGTGGATTTTTAATATTTCTAATAGATATATTTTGTAGGCATGTTTATGCAATTCATCCTCTGAAACGTCTGGAATTTTTAAAAAATCAGTTGGATAAACATGTTTACTTACCATTCAGTCTAATCATTACTAACAATAATCTTATCTTTGTAATAAAAAAATTAGTACACATTTATTAATTGACTTTTAAAGTGGGCTTGAAGAGGAAAATATATAAATATATTTCTCTTTATATTGTATATTATTAATAATGACTCATCGCTATGTTGTTTTGATTTAAATGTTTTAGACAAAGCTTTCGAACAAGCATAATTATGGAAATTGTGGTGGCTGTAAACATTTTCTTGTAATTATTTGTGTCAATAACTAGTGTTAAATGTTGCTTTATTTGTGCAGATATTTTATTTTCGATCGAGCATGTAATTTTTAAACGCTTATTATTCCATCATGTTTATACCAGATTGGCTTTTTGTTTATCACTCATTCATTATAATAAATATTGATTGATTTAGTTTTCCATTCCATCACAGTTTTATTGTTTTTGTTTGCTCGTATTACTATTTAAATACTGTTAGTTTTGGGGTTCTGTCAGTCATAATGTTATATATAATTTCAACTCATTATTTTGACAATGAAAAAAGCACTACAGTCTTTAAATATATCAATATTGCCGTAAATAGGAGTAGTTATTTAAATTCTAAGCACTTCTATTGATTAATCAAAATGACCTATTTTTTTCTAACTTTAAGTTGTTTTTTTTTTTTTTTTTTTTAATGTTTCTTTTAATTTGAAAGTTATTTCGTTTACAACAGCTGGTCTCACTGAGGTGATCATATACAGTTCACCTGATGACAAGAAGAAGAACCGTGGCTTTTGTTTTCTCGAATATGAGTCACACAAAGCTGCCTCATTGGCAAAACGACGGCTTGGCACCGGCCGAATAAAGGTGTGGGGCTGTGACATTATCGTTGATTGGGCTGATCCTCAGGAAGAGCCCGACTCAGAAACGATGGCAAAGGTTTGTAGTGACATCAGGTAGATGTTTCCTCTTGAAGTATTTTTTAGTAATCCTAGATTGATGGGTATTAGATATAAAACAGGAGGAATATTGTTTGTATTTTTGTTATGATGTATATTTAATATCAATTAAATTGGGTAGCTTATATATTTTTTCTCCATCAGGTTAAGGTACTGTATGTACGAAATTTAACCCAAGAATGCTCAGAAGAAAAACTTAAAGAAGCATTTGAAGCCTTTGGTAAAGTGGATAGAGTCAAAAAAATTAAAGACTACGCATTCATTCATTTTGATGAGAGAGATCATGCAGTAGCTGTAAGTTTTATTTTTAATTTTAAATCATTGTTTAGTTAAAATGTTTAACTGTCATGCTTTATCAATAATATTGTTTGCAGGCGATGGATGAATTAAATGGTAAAGATATGGGAGGATCTTGCATAGAAGTGTCCTTAGCGAAACCACCTTCAGACAAAAAAAAGAAAGAAGAAATATTGAGAGCACGAGAACGGCGCATGATGCAGATGATGCAGCTTAGGGGAGGCGGGTATGTGTATTAGATTTTAATTATAAAGTGCCTGTTGGTAGGTCAGATGTTAAGTTTAGTTTTAGACTGTAATCGGAGGAATTTTAGTTAGGCAACAGTATTTTATTTAACTGTAAAGTCGTTGCATTTAGTTTTAAATTCATAACAGTAATTATTTTATGTGCCCACAAATTACTTTCCTAAATAATTAATTTATGAGTGTATATAAACTATCATGAATATGCACGACTTTTTAATTTGGTAGGGTCAAAAGTATTAATTAAATACTTGCATTAAGTTCATTTTTATTTTAAATTTTGCAAATTCATGATTAGTTATCTTATTGAAGACATCATTCCAGTAAAAATCATTGGAGTCCAACTTTTATTTAATTTTTTTTAGATTCAAGGTCTGTGACCTCATAAATGAGTACTTGCTTTTTTTTTTATATTAGTGCAGTATCTATTTTCCTTATACTGATCATAAATCGTCATTTCAGGTTCTCTCCTCAGCACCCAAGCATGATGGGTCCTGGCCCACGACCACTTGCCCGCGCTTCGGCCACATCAATGAGAAGTATGGGTCGCGGTGATTATGGTAAGTCCTTAAAATTATTCATCTGCCCTGCATGACCCTAATCCAATCCTTTATCACGGACGGCTTAGCTTTTTTTTTTTTTTTTTTAATATCGGAGATAAGATTGCATATATCTCCCATCCGTCCTTAATTACTTTTTCTTAGTTTTTTGTTTTTGTTTTTTTTAAGCATTAACTTCTTCCTGATATCGAAAAAACTTCGAAAGTGTACCATCCATCTTAATATGTCTATATTAGTGAAAAATGTATCATATGCATGTTTGAAACATGTATATGATAAATTTACACTGCATGCCTTTTTATGTTTAACTTTTTGTATATTAGTAATACTGGGGTAGTTGAGGGGTTGGGTTAGTTTTCGGATTGTGAAGCAGTTGATTACCTTAAATGCGATTGTTATGAATTGTTGATTATGACGGTTTAAGGTGCCCAACTATAATATAACTATACTGCTGTTAAAAGGTAACTGCACGTGCAAGTATTTGCGATTAATCTGAGTACTCGATTTGTGCGCCTCTTTTATTTCCTTTTCACAGCATGTAGTCACACGCATTTTTATTTATTTTCATTTTTTCCCATGGTTAATTTTGGGCCTGCAATGTTTTATTTTTCAAGATATGTTTAGACAGCGTAAGTTAGTTAGTTGTTTATTAAAATCATATAACAATGAATGACGTTCCACTTTTTGCTATTAATTAACTTTTTTGGCAACTATTGGAACTGAAGTACTTTTGAATTAAAATTATCATTTTGTTTTTGCCTTATAAAACTTAAAGCAGCAATAATGAGGATTGATAAGGTAAGTGCCTTTAATTACAGCTTTCTCTTATAGTGGGTCATCTATCCCTCCTCTTCATTAACCCTTCACAACAACTGATATCTAAATTTTTCTTTCCCGGCATGCAATTATTATATTAGTGATTTTTTTCCTTTTTAATTATTTTAGTAGAACTTAATACATCCTAAATTTTAATAATAGCCAATTTATTTCAGAATATACAAAGTATAGATAAATTTAAAAAAAAAAAATGTGTTTAATCTTTAAGATACCAAACTGTGGTTATTCGGTGGCTACTACACCTCTAGGTATTGTGATATTGTTGTGTTTTTATAGATTATGATTACGACTATTACGGTTATGGGGATTATCGAGGCGGCTACAGCGATCCATATTATGATGACTATTATCGGTACGAGGATTACTATTATGATTATGCTCCACCTCTACCACCCACATCCCGTGGGCGAGCCAGGCAGCCACAATCGGTGGGTGTGCAACTTTGCTAAATGTCTTTGGTTTGGGCCTCAGCACAGATCTCACTTTTCCAGTCACTATTATATACCATGTATATTTCTATTTATTATCTTTCTTCTTTTTTGCTCTCTTCTAGTATTATCTGTCTTCATCCAGTCTTTTTTTCAATCTAATTTATTTCACTATCACCTTTAAATAATAAACTATTTTTCAATGTAGGCATTTGCGAACGCCTCATCAAAACTTTTTTTTCTTACTTCTCCCTGATTTTCTTTAAGACTGTGCTGGTGGACCAAACATGGCATCATATCTGATCTTCGCCGGGAAATCATTTAAGTATAGCATTCTATTGTTTAAAGTAAAATCATTTTATCTAATATTTATTACCTATCACTATTTATACATACATATACAATAATTTATATGTATTAAAATTGTGAATTGTGTAATAATGTGGAGTGGTTTTTTTTTTTTTTTTTTTAATATTTTTTTATTTTTTAATACTTGTCCGGTGTGGGCCTTGCTCTAACCAGTAGCGCTCCCCTTTACAAGTGTTTTATTTTTTTAATATTTACCTGTGTTCGGCTCAGATATGATGCCTGTGTTTTTTATGTGCTCTTTCTTTCTCTCTTTCTGTCTGCCTCACATAAAACACAGAACACATTCACTTTCTTCTTTATTTTTTTCTTTTCCTTCTTTTCTATCTGTCAAGTTGCAGGGTTATCCAAAAGCTAGGGGCGATGAACGCGAACGCACAATCCCTCGACGCAGTCACAAGCCTACTGCAATACACTAACTACCTAAAACGCACTAGCTGGCTGGCATAACCGATTTGTTTTTCTTTTTATTTCTGTTTATTTTATTTTTTTCCTTTTTTTGACTAACTACAAGTTTCTCCAACGTTTCATTATTTTAATATGCATTCAAAGTGATATTCTCATTATTGTCTTATAATATATATTTATATTTTTTTTTGTTCTTTGTTTCCTAGAAATAATTTCATTGGCAACAGCTATTTGTGAATAAATTTTTTATATGACCGTCGATAGAGGATTTCTACATATTTTTATGGAAATATGTAGATTCAGTATGGTCAAGTAAAATTTTTAATTATTTTTTTTTTAATGTTTGTGCTTTTTTTAATTTTATTTTTTTGTGTTGATACACTAAAATTTATTACTAAAAAAAGTTGTTTATTTTGTTGCTTTTTATTTGTTATTTTTTTAATTACTTTATTCTGTTGCTTTATTTTATTTTGCTTTTATTAATACGCTAGTAGATTTTATGCTTACATATTTTAATTATTATTATTGTTATTAAAAGTATCAAAGAGCTTTTGCTTTTATAATGTAGTTGCTTTTGGAACCCTGCTTTGTGATGAGACCCATCAACCCTTGCTTTTTATTTTGGATAACCCTGCTACATGCTATATAATAGAATGTGTTTGTTTGATAATTTATGTATATATATATATATTTTATATGGTGTTTTTAAACTAAATATATAAAATATATATTTATATTTTTAGGTCTTTTAGTAGAAATATATTACTTCTAGTTAGTAATAATTATTATTAACCATGGACTGACCTTTTTTTATATATATTTACTTTTAAATGTCATAGCTCATACATGTCAAAAGGAGAGTCCATTTTATTTTTTATTATATTTTATTTTTATTTTGTGATGGTTTCTACTTAACATATTTAATAACCATAATCAGAAATTACATTTGAGTTGGCATTGAAGCCGAGTTGCTGTTTGCCAAAGATTTAACTGTAATTTAATTGTTTTTTAAACCATTTTTAAAAACAACAAAAGATTTACAAAACCAAATTTGTAGTATTAATGAAATATGACACTTTGATGTTGTCATAATAGGCTATCACGGAGGTCGCTATGGAGAGAGGACAGGCCAGTACGGGCATGAATTCTGGGACCCAGGTTTGTTTATATTTTTTCCTCATTTCTTTTCTTTATCATTTTTTTTTCAACTTCTATTCCTCTTCTGATTTAATGATTTTATAATTCTAAATCATTGTATTCATTTTGATAATTATTAAAATTCAGGTCATTGCTCATTGTTAGTAGACTAGAAATTTGTATTTTTAAGCAAATGGCAACCTGGCTTAAAATATAAGTCTTAGAATTTTAAATTATTATAATTTCATTCAAATTAGTAACTCAGATTTATTTTTAGTAATGTTTTAAAAATTACTGGTATTTAAACTAATGCCGACTCAAAATGTTTTTTCATTTTACTGAACTTAACAATCCAATAGCAGTACGATAAAAGTTCTGAAAATGTTATAGGCATTTTCCCCTTATCAAGATCTCCTTTAATGAAATCGAAAATGAAACCTGAGTGATTTCACTCATGTGAAGAATCATACCAAGTTTTGAACAATCTTTAAGGAGTCTCTATTAAAGGGATCATTTAACTAGGGTCTTCTGCTGGATCATAAAACTTTGATATAACAGATTATATTATTTAAAAAAAAAAACCTTATAAAAAAAACATAAAAAACAAAAAAAAGTGCAATGTTTGAATTTTTCTTCTTGATGAATTGCCAAGTAGTCGGGGGAAGATTTTTGATTCCTGGGGCATGGAAGGATGCCTCAAAGTCGTCGTTCTTCATAACTCATGTATTATGTATTTAAAAAATATAATTTTACTTTCGGAAATAATTTGTTTCTTCTTATTAATCTTAGTTTAGTTATAAGTTAAAATAACACTTTTTTTATTTTAGTTAGTTAGAAGAATGCTGAAAATATGCGTCATGAATTTGTTAAAATGGCTATGATTCTGAAAGATAAAGCCATTGTCAATGACATCTATAAATTAATTATCCTTCTTTATTAACCATGCATTTGATTTTGATTGCTAAATTAGTTCGTCATGATTTTCCAAAAGGTCTTTGATAATATTAGGAGTCATGTCATAATTGTTTCTGCCAAGATTATAAATAAATATAGTTAATTAACGAAAAACTGGAAGGTGTTATAGTTTTGTTTTTAGAATTTTGTCAATGTTGAACAGTTAAATAATAATAATAACAGTGTAATTCATAGAAAATTTGTAATGCTAATTCCAGTTTTAAATATTGAACTTTTCTTCACACATTTTTCAAATTTTATGAACTCTTAATTTTCATTTTTTTTTTTCTCATTTTGTATTATTTTTTAAAAATATTTTGTTGCATTGATAATGAACCCTTAAAAAGTTTTAGCTATCACAGTTGTTAAGTAAGCCATTTATGCCCAGCTCATGATCAGAGACTTGATTTCAATGTTCTAAAATGCCTTGAAATAGTGTGTTACAGTTCTAGCATCCTTTTGGGAAAATAGTAAATTATTCTTTTCCAAAATTATAATACTGTAGAACCTCGCTAATCTGACTTCCACTAGTCCGACTATCTCGTGACCCCACTGAGGACTCAATATTCCCAGTACCCTGCCTACCAAACCGGGAAGTTCACGATGAAAATTTCTCCTAAATGTTAATTCAATTGAAATCTATCCATCTGTAGCTATTTGCGATTTCTTTAAAATGCTTGAAGAATATATATATATATATATTTTTATTTTGTGTGGAAAATGTACATTTTATGATAAATTAAAAACTGTATGTAGTATGAGGGAAACAAACAAATTTTATTTTTAAAACTTCCTTTTTCGTCTCTGGTTAATCTGACGTTCTGGCTAATTCCCTGGTCCCATCGAGGTCGAATTTGCGAGTTTCTGCTATATATTGAATGATACATAACAAGTTAATAAAAGTAGGAAGCAAACTTTTCTTGCTTTTTTTTTATTTTTATGAAACAACTATATTGGATAGCCTATAATGAAATATGTCTATTTGCAAAAACCCATTATATTATTACTAATTAATAAATTAATCCATCACAAAAAAGGTTTAATTATAAATTAAAAGTTTATTTATAAATTCAATTATAAACACTTAATATAAAGAAATATTTGGACAACTATGTTAATAATAGAGCTGACCTAACTAAAGTATAAATAAAATATGTTATGCAGTATTGCATAAAAAAAACCTAGTCTTTGGTCATGATGTATGTAATGTTTTGAACTGGCAAACCAAATATTTTAATTAACTTGAGACTAATAATAGTAAACTATTGAAGTGACTTTAATTTACGTTAAGACTTAAAGCATCTGGAAGATCAATACTATATTTGTGGTTTATTGATAGAATTTAGTGTACTTGCGTATAGGACAGGAAAGTATATATTAACGTTGAAGAAATTTGTTATCACTTCCCTTAGCTCATGTCTTATTCATATTCATTGCGGAATTAATACTGCTGTCAGCTTATGCTCGCTCAGAAGATGTACAAAATTCTAACGGATCCTTTCTAGTTGAGCTCCGGCCCAAATCAATTTTCAATCTAATTGGATAATTCATTCACTTTATTTGTTTTGTTATATTCCCCTCATTATTGAAATTAAAATAAGAATCAATTTGGAAGTTGTGAAACACATTTTAGAAATAATCATAGGACAAGCGTCATAACCAAGTTTGAAAGAAAGTTTTAGCAAAAACAGGACCATGCAGTAAGCATTTGAATTCACTAGTATGGCAACAACTGATAGGGCATGAACTAAGGGAAGTAGCGCCTTTAATTTATAGCCATTCTTAGATTCAATTAATATATTACAGTGACAGGAATAGATGAACAAATATGGCTATAATTGACACCGGATAAATAATAGGAATCCAGTTTATATCTATGCATGGCTTTGTTAGTAGGCATGGAGGTATTATAGGTAGGGAATAAAAACACGATTCATTATTTGATATGATTGAGGCAATTAATAATATTGATGTGTTACAATAATATTTGTTTTAGTTATCTTAAAATTCTCAGCTGTGTTACTACAAATAATCTTTATTGATTTTTCTTAACAATTTAGTATATTTAACAGTCATTAAGACTAGTGTTTCAATAATTAAAGATTAAGACTAGGACTTCAGTTATTAAAGATTAAGACTAGGACTTATATCATTAAAGATTAAAACTAGGACTTCAATCATTAAAGATTAAGACTAGGACTTCAATCATTAAAGAAGGTGATTTCTAAATATATTAACTATTATCTTTAATATTTAGTCAATTATTAGAATTAATATGTTTTAATTAAATAAACTAATTATAATTAAATAATGTCTCTATCAGAGGTACAACTCATTATTTAGTCAAGACCTATTGACTAAGCCTTTGTCATGTGACATGCTCCATCCAGTTCTGTACTCCAAGCTATCTCAGAAATCTTAAAGGTCTTCCTTTACGCCTGGACCCGTGAATTTCTTAAAGAAAAATCTGTGGAATGAAATGTTCATCCATCCTCACCAGATATCCTAGCCCTCCTTAACTTGCCTAGTTGAATGAAGCTTGCTGTATCAGGTTCCTTGAAAATGACTATGAAGTTTACACTTGAGCTGTTCACCCTTCTTGTGAATATTATAAATTATTGCTTCTTCTTCTTCTTCGAACTTTCCTTATATACTCATGTCCGGGATTAAAGTTGTGAACTCAACAGTCTTGTTGAGATTGCCCACACTACCGTAGAGCTTGGTCACCAAGTCAGTGAGGCTTGGCTCCTGATGCCCTCCAGCTCAGGGCATGTCTGCAGGATGTGCTCACTGGTTTGATTCTCTGTTCTACATCCACAAAGAGGGCTTGGGTCTTTTATGTTTTGAGTACTGCAGTTACTGACTGGTGATTTTTGTGATCACTAGTGATCATACGGTATTAAAATCAGTTACAATGCAGAGAAATTCATTTTACCCGAATTTAGAACTTTAGCGAGTTTTTCAACTTCCTCTGTAAGATTGTGGAGTCCTACTTTACATTTGGACTTGATGAACTGCATCACAGATGTGGCATCCGACAGGAACACTATTTTGGAGTTCAATTCTCTCCTTCGTCGCCTCATTATTCTGCTACCCTCTAAGATTGCCTCCTGCTCTGCTTTGAACTTAGTGCATATGGAAGCAGTTGGGATTGCTTTCACCAAGGTGTTTCGACTCGGAAATTTGTATTCCCGCTTCCCCGTTAGTGTGGTGGCATCTGCAGCTGATCCATCAGTGTAAATCCGGGTGGGTCCAAGAGGTAGAGGATGAAACTAATTATGTTGTTTTAAACCAGCTCCGTGGTATTGTTATCTTCGTCCAGGTAGACATTAAGAGGTCCAGATCAGTTTCATTCCACTAAGCTCCACTGCAAAGCCATCATAACTTTGTGTCTTATTATTTTTAAGGCTGTGATAAGAACCATCCTCCATTCTACACGCATTTAATATGGCTTGTAATGTCATTCTACTGATGCTTATCTTCTGGTAGAATATTTAGATTTATTGGTCAACAAGGTCCGTACTTCTTCCAGCTTTTTGTTCCTCCACTGCCTTCTGAAATAAGTAACCCCTTTTCTAAACATCCGCTTCTGTATTCCTTTATGTATACTGGTGTAGCAGTAATTAATTAGTAGGTCTTGTTTTGGCCTATATTGGCATCAGCACATTCTTTGTTATTCCAGGGGTTGCGCAGCTCCCTCCCTTACTAGCCAAGCATCTTTTCTGCAGTCCCCAAAATAGCATCTTCGATCCCCTTTTATTGATTATCAATGCTGTAATACATTCCTCTTATGTCCTCATTCTTAACGTTGAGACATTGAATTTGATGTCCACTATATTTAATGTTATGTTTCATTTCACGAGTATGCCAGACTCTCGATTGCCCTTCATTGATAACTGTCAAATCTATCTTGTAACAGTCAAGTTTTGAGAGGAACCCTTGTAAGAAGCCATTGGCAATGGTTGGTTGTTTTTCTATCAGTAATTTGGTGTCCACTAAGTTCTAACCTAGGCCCCTACAAGGAATAGATAAGTCCTCGCCATTGTGTAGCCATGCGACAAATAATACATATACAAATATATAATAGAACTTAACTTAAACTAAATAATAAATCATCGCTTAAATTGACTACTGATTAACTAGATCACTTAACTTAAATAATAATAAATTTTTCAAAATGTTGACAGTATATTTTAAATACAAGATGTGTTTGTATGGAATTATTCAGAAACTATCTTGTTGGAATGAGTATACCTTCCTGCCTTCCAGGTAGTTCATGAAGGCTTCTTTACATACTTGTTATTAGCTAGTAGTTTCTCATTCCTTTTTGAGTCCTGGTGATGCCTACAATGTGAACCAATAGGAATAAGTTAGGTAAAACAATATTGTGCAAGCTATGCAGTCTTATCATTGGGGAAAGCAGGAATTTCTATTAAAGACGATTTTTTTTTTTTTATATATATATAGATTTTACAAGGAGTAGTTCAATTGTTTTTTTGTTTTTTTATTTAAGAATTTCTTAAAAATTATAAATTTACTTACAAAACATGTCAGGTCTAAAATACTATTAGATTTTTCACTATCATTTCTAATTTGAACTCTGTAAGGCTTCGGTTATCAGATTTACCTTATTCTAGCTAGACACCTCATGTCAGCATCTTTAATCATTAAATTTTGGCCTCTTGAAAATGCCCCTTTTTTTCAAGCTCAATTTGGACGTTGGGGAAAAAAAGGCTGGGAATTTTATTTGCCGAGTTTCCTAGACATCTTTTATGTGCATTAACCGTCACCGATTCCTGATATCCCTTGTTTATTAATATTAATGTTTATTTATATCCCGTTTATTTTATTAATATCCCTTGTTTATTAATAGCCCTTGTTTCTTAAAATATATATGTCTATACATTTACATACTAAGTAAGATATCCCTCTGTACTTCATTATAGCTTACATCTTTGTTAAATATTGTTTTATATATATATATATATATATTAAAAAATTTCTAATTATCATTACAATAAAGAAGCTTCTTAATGTGTCATCTTGTTTACGATAAATTTGAAAGTTACTTTTGCTAAGCAAGAGTTTGTTTACAAAAGCAATATTTACAAGATTACTTACTTAAAAATAGAGTTGGACATAAAGTATTCTCTTGAGTAACGAGTTCAGAATATTTTACTCGAATACTCTCACTAGCCAGGGTTAAATACAACCAGAGATGGGTCAATCATCGCTACCCCTTCCATCCCTTGCTATATCCTAATCCGGGCTAGTGAAAGTAAAATACTCTGTAGAAGTACTTTTTTGCCATCTCAACTTAAAAACATTTAAATTTTTAAATTAATATTATTTATTTATAGAATAGTTAATTTTTCAATATTAATTTCAAAACTTTGTAGTTTATAATTTTATAAAAATTAATATATATATATATATATATATATATATATATATATATATATATATATATATATATATATATATATATATATATATATATATATATATATATATATATATAAAATTAATCTGGAACTTTATAGTAATTTTTAAAGTAAATAAAATAATACTTACGGATGTATGTTATGGGTTCATATATTTTAAAATTTAATTCAGAAGAAAATAAATTCTGAAAAATATTCTATAAAAAAATCTTTTAATTAAATGGATAAAACTCATAACTATAACTATTAATATTTTATATCCAATCTTTTTTCTAATATAAATATAATTGAGCAAATAAAATAAATAATATTAAATAACATATATGCATATATAAAACATTTATAATATATAGTTAGATCTGGGTTGCTAGTATTGTTGCTCTGTTGAAAACAGAGTACTAGTGATATCATTCTATTTGGTATTGCAAATAAGTTGTAATTTGATTAAAACCTCCAGCCAAGTTTGAATAATATACACAGTAAGATATGTATATGATGTGATGAGGTCAGTAGATTATAGGTGGGATGGCAAGGGACCCGATCGATTATTATGGGATGGCAAGGGACCCGATAGATTATCATGGGATGGCAAGGGACCCGATAGATTATCATGGGATGGCAAGGGACCAGTAGGTTACGAAGCTCAGTCAAGGAAATTAGTTCAGTACTCCAGGAAAAAAGACTAAAGTTGCTCAATATGAAGGAGGGAGATGATGCATATCATTATAATAGATCATCACTGCCGCAATGCCAGCGAGTCCACATGCTTCTTTAGTGATTCCAACTAAGAATTAAATGTAAAAGAAGCAGATGAAGTTCCGTGGCTTCCATTTTGTCTTGAAGATGTCATAAGTAACAATGGAAGTAATTATCAGGAGATAAGAATACATTTTTCAGAGCGTATTTTATTTATTTTGATTATATAACAGAACTTTCTGGTAAACCTGATGTATAATTACTAAGTAAAGTACATTAAATTAAAATTAAACTACTAAAAATAGTTAATATGGAATAAATATCGCAATCAACCAACTAACATCAATAAAAAAATTAATAACATTTATCCTACATAGTGAAGTTAAATGTATCTACTTCTAATGAATTTTGTCTCCCATTACTGTAAATCTGCTTTGATCTTAAACTCAGAATGTATGTATTTACAAAATTTCATTGTAAATTATGATTCCACCAATGCACATAGAATTAAAATAATAGGTTATTAATGACCAAGTTTTGTTTCACTGATAGGTTATAAATATCTTTCTTAGTCATTGAATGTGTCCATATAAGCACTAAATTTTACTGTTTAAAAAAATCAGCCTCTTGTGTACAAATCTTTGTTATAAAATGTCCGACTTAAATGAAGTTTTGAATAGTGAGCTTAAACAGTTTTTTGTGGTTATAATCAGGCTCGTCCATCTTCAAGTTTTGTCCTATTACAAAAATTATGTTTATAAATTTTTTTTTTTTTGGAGGGGGGAGAGGGGTTAGGGCATTGCTGGATGGCTTTATTCGACTGTGCTTGTGTCTGCAGACTACCATCTCATAGCACTTTTATCAGAGAAACCTTACAATCAAACACTTACAAATAAAGATTTAACTAGAATCTCATTAAAAAATAAATTAATATTTAGGTTTGTGGGAATAAATTTCAAATACTTTTGCATTGTCAAGAAGAATTTTAGGGGTTGACTTCGACGATTATTTTTATATGGGGAAGTATCATTTATAACTTAAATATTTATTTAGAAGTTCTGAAACAATTATTAAAAAAATAATAATCACCCATAAATGTTAGTTTTAGATTGATTTTCTTTCTAAATTAGTCATTTAATTTTTCATAATAATTTTTAAATTAAACAGGTAAATATCTTTATTAACATAGTATATTAAATGTTCCCATAAATTCATAGTTGATGTAAGTGGCAAACAAAATAATGATAATAAATAACTTTAGTTTTCAAGACTAATGTTGTTAGTTATTACTGCTTTTTTTAACATATATTCATTCATTTTTAAATCTTATATGTATGTCATTTGTTAATCCTTAATATTTCGAACTATACTTAAAAAAGTTTCTTTAGAATAACGGTAATTTTTTCAAACTAAAATTGTTACTTTATAATTTATAAGGATTATGTATTATATTGTATTTTCTAAACCACGAGCTGGGTGTATGATTTCTTACATTTTATAATTTATTATTTTGCGCTATCTGTAGATGAGGTGTCAAACTTATTTATCACTAAGGATAGATATATTCAAAATCGGAGTTTTATGCCGTTATTTATAAGCATTATAAAGATTATTCAAATGTAATGAAAGCCATTTTTTTTTATAAAATAAAATATAACAAATTTAGATCTAGTACTTATATATAAAACTTAATAATTATATTTAATTATTAATGTAATGTAATTTATTCAGAAAACTTCCTAATCATATTTAATTCATTGAGCTGTTATTTTAGAAATTGATTTTAAGTGCTAGTTAATATTAACCTTTTATTCTTTTAGCAGCTTTGTTTTTTTGTTTTTTTTATAGTTAATAATAATTTTGGGGGAATAGTTATTCTTCTGTATCTTACATGCTTTGGGTTAACACTCGATACGATGCTAATTTGAAATATGTATCTCAAGAATATTTGTTATGAATCTGAAGAAATTAAATAATGATCACCCTCCTTCAGATAAAGTTTTAACTTAATTACTAAATTTGCAAATGTTGATTTTTTAAAATATTAGTATAATGCTGATTTTAGATAATGGGTTTATGCCTTTTTCTTGATTTTTATTAATTAAATTTCTCATGCTACAACTGAGGAACAGTTTCTGTTCTATAAAATAATGGATCCTAAAAAAAGTTAAACCAGTTTCATAAAATACATCAAAAGAATACTTATATTATTAAAGAACATGTCAATTATCAATTCATGAGTTTTTCTATTGAAGTGCTTAAAAGTGAATTGTTTAAAATTTATATAAGTTATTGAAACAAAAATTGATTGGCGTAATTCAAAAAGATTAAAAAACACGATAAGACTAAACTAGATTACCTAGTATTTGTTTTCTTGTATGAATTATATGAACGATGTATTAAGACAATGATAGCATTGGTACTAAGTGTAAAAACCTCTAAATAGCCAATTTAAAAAAAAAAATTAAGAATGTACCTTATATATATGGTATATCCTTATATATAGTAGGTTAGGATATATGGTATATCCTTATATATAGTAGGTTAGGAAAATCTGTAGTTTAATAAAGTGCTAAGGAAAACATGAAAGTAATACTTGTGTTTTTTTTCTCAAAATTATTTTCCAATAAGTTTTTAACTATTCAAAATTATTCCTATGATATTATTAAATATATTTTGTTCATTGGTGTCATTATAATTTTTTTGTAGTATTTGTACTGTTCTAAGTTTATTACTGGTTTTAACATATAGTATGTGTTATATTGAGTATTTTATTTTAGTAGAATGTTGAATGACATATAAGCGTGGACTTGTTTAAGACTAATATCGATTTTATGCATAATAGGGTGGGCGTGGGCGTGGAGCAGCGGCAGCGGGGGGTCGGCGTGGGGGCGGTGGCCCGGCCCGTGGGGGCAACAGTCGACGCAGCGCAGGTCAGCAGCGTACCAGGCAAGGCAGCAATCAGCGTGGCACTTCTCAACGCGCTCCCACATCCAAACAAAGTTTACCAGGTAATTGATAACTTTTTTTTTCACCACTAATTGCTTATTCCTCTTAACATTTGAATTCTTAACTTATGCCATCTTTTTTGTTAAGATGAAAATTCAAATTTTGTTGCTGATCACTTTTAGTGCTGCATTTGATTTCATTGTTATGTATAGAAATTGAAGAGTCCAATTTATTGTGCAAAATGTCAGTTTTTATCTTAACATTAATAAAACAAGAGTTAAGTACAATAGAAATTTACTAATTAATTCAATAAGCCTAATAATAATTAGCTTCTATGTTGTGTTTCTTCCAAGATCAAAAAAGCTTTTGGAGCTTTTACCAATTTTAAGTAACTTTTATTTTGGAGTCTAGTTCTAAGAAAATCAAATTTACTCAAAATCTTTTTTTTTTTTTTTTTTTTTTTTTTTGAAGATTTTTTTTATGCCTAAAATTGCTTTCAATTTTGCTATGTTAAATATTTAATAATGAAGTATAATCTTGCATTCAGTAATTTTTTAAATTGTGCTGTTAAAATCCTGTGATTAGTTTAATAAAATTGCTTTGAAGAAGAGTGCAACATTATAAAAAAGTGGAATTTTACAGAAATATTTGAAGTTTGCCTATTTATGTTTATCGCTGTCCCTAACTCACTGATTAAACACAGAGTCAGAAATTTTCTTAGCAAATACTACTTACCTAATTTTTTTTTTTTTTTTTTTATAAAAAGTAATCTTCATTTTTTTTTTATCATAATTGTTATTACGTTAAATATTGAAACTAAAAATCGTGACATTTTTTCTAAAAGAAATATACCTGATCAGAAATTCTCCAAGTAAATAAAAGCAAAAACACAAATTTTCATATTGTGGTTCTCTTCTTCCAAAGTAGATAAAACTCGAGGAAATTATTAATTTTGAAGCATGTGCTGGTAATTAATTATTTGTAAATTAGTTATTCATTCTTTTTTATTAGATATTTTTTAACATTTAATTATATATATATATATATATATATATATATATATATATATATATATATATATGGTATTAATCTATATCTACTATTGGTGATTTAACAGCATTATTATAATCGTGTTATAGGTAAGCGCAAGTTGGACGGGGGCACTAACCAGAACCAGGGGGAAACGAAGCGTCGGTACCAGCGAAGCGGCGGCTGGGAACCGCTGGGAGGAGGTGGTTATGGCATGAATGGCGGTGGCGATCAGCAATGGTACCAGGATTCCTACGCCACCTGGATCTAGAGCCAGCGCCTCCATTCACCTCCCATATTAAAATATTTTAGTTTTATTGTTTTATTTTTTTATTTAAAAAACAATTTTGCCCTGTTTTCGGTCTAAAATTTTTATACTCTCAATTACTTGAGAAAAAAAATGAATATTTTTTTGACTTCTTGAAAATTTATCTTTCCCTTCATTAAGTGCATTTGGCTTTAATTATTTTTAAATATATTGTAATTTTATTCGACTTGAAATGAATTTATATTTAAAGACTAAAACATTTAAATAACGTTATAAAAAAAGAAAAGGATTATACAACTAATACATTGTTATTTGTAGAGTTATAAAGAATTATATTATACTTGGTACAGATAGTATTGATTATGTAAATTATTACAAGAAGATACTTGTGATTAGTCGCTACTTGTACTGTAAACATTCCCCCAATTACATTGGACGGACCCCCCTAGTTCTGGAGAAAATTACATCGATAGGGGGTATCCACCCACTGCCTCCCCACTCTGTTATCTGTTATTACAATTATTGTTTACAAATTTGGTTATCGGCTTTTTGGGTTCTCGTTAATACTTTAGGCCCTTTATCCGTTTTATTAATTTTTTTTTTAATATATATTATATGAAATATTGTTTTACAATTCTCTTTATATTTGTAGAATGCAGTTTAGATTAATTTCTCTTCTATATAAGCACATTTGAAATTATCTTTCAGTTTGTTTTAATTATAAGTTGGTTGACGCAAGAAGTTTACTGTTAACTTGCATATATATATTTTCTTTTTTTAAGTTGGATGTTTTATGTTATGTATGAACTAATGTCCAATTTTTATTAAATAAATAAGCATATTTTAATGCTTAAATAAAATTATACAATTTGTTTAAATTTATTATTACTACGTTTCTTAAGTGTTATCATGTTATTTTTATTGGGGGTAGAGCATAGGCAACGATAACCAGGTAACAACACTTGGTTGGCGACCATTTTTTTTAACACTGGGTTTGTTACAATATCTATGTTACTAATATTGAATTTTAGCTTATATTTTATGACATTGTTTCAAATTTTATATTTAAGAAATTTTGGATTTTTTTTTCTAATAAGATAAAAGAAAGATATCCATTAGTTAATTATGCAATCCCATAATTGTCTTGCGTCATACTTTTAGTAACCAGTAGATTTGCTTTTGCTTCTTGATTTTCAGCTTTGTTTAAAATTTAAGTATCATTTATTTAGTGTGACAGTTTAGTGTGCAAAAAAAAAGTTTTTTTTTTACCACATCCTTGTTTTTTGAGCTCAATATGGCACCTTTTTTTACAAAATATTTCCTGAGAAGCCAAATGTATAAAGAATCATGTCTCAATAAACAGTTGTATGTGACCATATTTTATAAAGTGTGTTACCATATTTTTCTTCTTAATTTATCTCTTTTTTACTCATATTTTTTACTATTAGTCTATAATTTGTTAGCTGATATGACTAATACTTTATTTTATTGATTGATTTTTCAGTTTGGCCTTTATCTCATTGTTTCCTTTTCCTTATTATTTTTTAATATCATTTTTAGTTTAGTTATGGATGTATTGATACATTACATTAATACTGTTCAAACCCTTGGTGTTGTATCTATAATTTATGTATGTCTGACTCACTTGTATCTGTATTTGGTTATTTGATTTCATTATTCATACGGTAAATGAAGTATAGTTTTGCAAACCATTTCAGCGATATATGAATTTTTTTTTTTCAAATTTCGATTTACTTAGTATAAAAGTAATGATTCTAATCTCCAGTGTTGTTTGAAAGGTTAAAATGCAGATAGCCAAAATTGAAAGACATTGAATAAAATTAATCTATATATTTCAGCTGACAATTTTTTTTAAAATTTATATATGTATGATAACAATATCATTATTTAGTTGACACTCCATTTTTCTTTTTTTAATGTTTTTTACATTTGGATCGATTTGTAGGTCCTGATAAATACTCTAGTTATACGTAATAGCTTTACAAATCATCTTGACTGCTTGAAATAGTGATGTGATGGCTTAGTTTTTAAAATAATTTTCTTCCTAAATAATGAGTAATGTGATTTAAAATACTCTAGTACATGCAGAAGATTTTTAATCATATTAACTCTTTACACAATATCTAAATATTGCTTTCAATTTGACAGAAAAAAAATTTCTAATTTTCTTTTGTTATTTCTTCACGAAATTGATTATTTAAAAACAGTGAATTCTTGAGACTCGAAACACCCAACTGTTGTATATGTGGAAGATTTTGACTCATATTGAGTAGAATACAGTACTTAAATATTCAGTATTTCATTTCAATTTTACAATGTCTAGACTGTCTAATTGCTTTAAATCCACATATGTTTAGGCCCATCAGTAGCATAATTTATCCCTCGACTGTGTTTTTTAGGTTGAAGCGTAATTATCTAAAAATACCATTTTTTCTAGATTATTTTATTTAAAAGGTTTCCTTTTTAAATGTCGCCATCAAAGCTCGGTCAGTCAATTTGGTTTAGTAAAGTTAATGATCTGAATCTATCCTTACGTTTTTGAACTGTCTGCCTGGGTCTTATTCATATCTAGAATTCTTTTCTACATATTTCCGATTTCTATTTGGTATTAACTTAGATTTCTATGTCGAGTTCCAGTTTTCGATCTGGACAACATTTTATTTAAATGCTTTTTAGGTATTAAATTCTGTAATACATAGAACGTTTCTTTTAACATTTGGTCAGAAATAATACAATTATTGTTATATTTTAATATATACTTGGCTTTAAGTTATGAATTTGCAGTCTGAATCTGATAAAAAGTGAATATCAAATTTAGTTTCTGTTTGTAAAATGTAATTTATTGTTGACAAAAAAAAAAAAAAAAACTGGCTCCTAATTTTCTTATTAATTTGTGTATTTCTATCCAAATATGTCCAAATCGTTAAAATATATAAATTGGCATACCCATTGCACTTTTATTTTATTTGTTAAATGATATTTTATATTGAGGCTGGTGAATTTATGGTAGATCTGAAAAAAAATGTTATGACACCATTCAATTTCTCACCAATTTTTCTCATTTATAACTTCTTTTTTTTTTTTTTTAATTTTAAATTTGTTTTCATTTTGTTGCCTTATTTGTTGACTTGATCTATCCTCCCTCCCTCATGATATTTACCTTAATTAAGTTTTAATGTAATGATTAAAGTTTTATTTTAGTTAAACTATGATAAAAATTACATTTGCCTTTTAGAATAAAATTCATGTGAAAAGAAGTATAATATATTTATAAATCGATTGTATAAATACATGATAATGTTATGTATATAGTTAATATGTTTTGATGTAAATTTTGACAACAGTATTGAGTGTTAAGTTAATGTTTTGTAAAAATAAAATGTGGTCTTGATTTTAATAAAGTGCATAATCTAGATATGAATAATTTCCTCGTAGGACATTAGGTTCCTTTTTCGTTAAACATTTATGGTAGCAATCATGTTTTGAAGATATTCATTTTGTGATTAACAAGATCGTGTCAACAAGAAAACTTGAAAAAGATCAAGGTTATAATTATTAAAGATTTTTTTTGAGGTAAGTAAATCATTATTTAATAATTATTTATACCAATAATCCATTGCTGTGGTGTAGATAAATAGTAAGATTTTTTTAGTTGATATACGCATGATGGTATAGAAAGATCAATCTAATTAAGGATTGATTAATTATTCGTCACTTCTATATATTTGGTTTTTATTGAAAAATAGTTTCAAATGTTAAACATTCATCTTCAGTTCTAAAGAGTTCAAAATCCAGTTTATTATTATACATATTAAATTAATATAAATTAGTATTATAAAACAATTATGAATTTAATTAAGAAAAGGAATCGAATACATGTTGGTACTCACCAAGGTTTAAGTAGATTATATCAAACAGAAAAGTTTGTATTGGTTTCTTCTCGCATTGAACGAAAGGTAGGTAGCATGTTTATAGGTAAACGGTTTAAGGGTCAGAGTTTTTCCAGTAATTCCGGTGAGTAATTGTTTTTTCTGTTATAGATGGGAATAAATTTAAGATTGGACTATTGGAGATATTTATTTGGTCATTCAAGCAAAAATCTGGATTGGATTTGAAGGATTTTATTATTTCAAGTGCTTCATATGTATTTAATTTGAGACTGTTTTCAACATTATGCATTAATTTAACTCTCGAGTCTTTGATGATGATGAATAAATTAAATTCATAAATGATTTATATTACTTTTAATTTAATATGTCTAATAGTACCAAACTGTATTTTGAATAGCTTATTTTTGTGTGATTTTAGAACTGAAGACGAATGTATAACATTCGAAACTAGTTTTCAATAAAAACAAAATTATAGAAGTGGCAAATAATTTATCAATCCATAATTATATTAATCCTTCTGTACTATCATGCGGACGTCAACTGGTTAATCAGTGACATAAGTTGAGAGTACGGTTGGTTGTATACAGTCATGCTCTGTCATTACAATCCTATACATAAAGTCTAATGCATTTTTCACACAGCTAATGGCATGGAATGACGCATGTCAAATAGTCACATTGTAATTCTAGGAAGGTAGTTGTAGGATTGAAGGGATTATTTTAGTAGGTGCATGTCACTGGCCCTTAAGTGTTAAAGAACAAATGAAGAACTTTCAATCAAAAGTGAACATCACTTCCAACGAAATCAAATTCCGATGAGTTCTGGTAACTTTATCAAAGCTGTACGTAATGTGTTTGTCCCATTTCAGTCAAATGTGTTTTTCTCCATAGAATAGTGAATGCAAAGTTTCTTTTTTCAAGTAAAAATGAAGCTCAGAATGGTGGAAAAATTAGTTTTTACTGTAATTTTGCAAATAAATGGAGAAGTCCACTTTTGATAGAAAGCTCCTCAAAAAAGAAAAAAACAAATTTGTGCATGTACAATTTTACTTTTAGGACAGGTATACAAACAGTACTTATAATAAGTTATTGCCATTTAAAAAACTAGAAATACAAACTTTCCGAACCATTCACATGATATAAAAGATGTTTAATAATTACAAAGGTTACAAATAACTATTGAGGTCTATATATATATATATATATATATATATATATATATATATATATATATATATATATATATATATGATAGAATAATCTTGAAAAGTTATACTGTTGAAAATAAGGCATCAAGCAATTCAATTAAACCGTATAGGTAATAAATATAGAAAAGAAAAATCTTCCTTAGTATTCATAGTGGTGAGAATATGGATGACCATGGAAAATGTACGTTGGAGAATCTTGGTTGGGGAGGCAGTCAATAAATAAACGCACAAATAAGAAAACGTATTACAATGTGTGCCGACGTTTAGGCCATCATCAGGACTAAGAAAAAACAAGATAATATATGTAACAACAGTGTCAGTACTAGTAATAATAAGAAAGTTAACATACATTATAATAAGTTTTCTTATTTGTATGTTTATTTATTGACCGCAACCCCAGCCAAGATTCTCCTACCTCCTTTAGTATTATCTTATTACAGGTTTTACTCATCTTGGTAATATTTTTAATTCAGCTGATGACTAATCTCTTTTGGATGATAGCAGGCCTCTTATTTAGTCCATGAATAACCGAATAATTACAATCAGAATAATTATTTATAAAAAAGAATCAGTTATTAGAGATATTCGCAATCAAAGGTTTGTTTATGCGCTGAATCAAATTCGTTCACTTCGAGCCTACGATTGTTGCTAGTGTACTGTTCTTGTGATTAATGGCTAATTCTACAGGTCCTCAACCTATAAAAAATTATTTTTCCAAAATGCCCAATATTGGACTTGTACTGTTGGATTTCTAACCGATTCAATTATATCTTTGATGTTTAGTGCCTTAATTCTGTTTTTTTTATGTTTAAAATTAAGTTTTTTCATAAAATTCAATTGATTTGTTCATTTTTAACACATTGAAGTGATGGTTTTTATAGTATGTTTTATTGCCCCCTTTAAATCGGAATGCATAATTAGTTTATTGGTGAAGAATAAAAAAATCTTACTACAACTTTATCTTCCAATCTTTATTCACAATATTATTATTTTTGCAAATGTTTTAAATTAGCACATATAAAACAGATCTATCAAATAAATATTTTTTCTTTATGGAAACTTTAACACCTTTTATAAAATTCTACTGTTTCAGTGACATTTCCGTTTTCTCAAAGGTACACTTCATTGAACAGAACGAAATAGAACAAACCCATTGATACATAAAAATTACTAGTCCTTTACCCAAATACCACAGATATTTTTTCACCACATATCCTGTATCAGATACTGCTTTCTTCACAGAGAAGTCATAGCTCTCCAGTAGTTTAAAAATTATTTATTAGAATTAGAAACATTGAGAATTAAAAAAATTAAACAAGACAATTATTGAAAAGTATGCAATATCTGACTTAATAAAGAGTGAAATTGAACAAAATATTTGGGCGATGAGGACCTAAATATTTATAATATAATTTTATGTCTAAACAAGAACTAAGCATTTAGTGAATTAAAACAATTAAATTAAAAAAAATATAAGCTGAAGCACCATCCTCCTTGGTAGGTACAAATCAACAAAGCGGGAAAATAATAGTTCTAGTGATTGACACAAGAGGCCAGCACCATGCAAACGGGCTCCAAACCTGAATTCTAGCAGGAAAATTTTTATTTTGTATTAGGAGAGTAGGAGTTAACAGGAGCTCAACTACTAGGACCGAAAAGAGTAATATTAGTGCTGGCATCTTGTGGAGCAAGTTTAAACTACGATAGTTCTAGTAATTGCCGTAAGATGTCAGCACTTGCTTGTTAAGAGTCCATCCCTGGCAGTTGAGCTCCTTTTAACTCCTACTCTCCTAATACATAATAAAAATTTTCCTGTTGGAATTCAACTTCAGAAATTCCTGTCTGCATGATGCTGGCCTCTTGTGTCAATTACTAGAACTATTATTTTCCAGTTTCCTTGATTTGTGCTGCTATCTTTTAGCACTTAGTTCAACTATTACTTTAACAATCCTTAAATTAAATTAAATCATCAATGTTTGAGTTAAAATGACTCATAACTTTTAATCATATTTATTTATGAGTTAGGGTACTTAATTATTTATTAATTAGGATGCTTGATTAATTGTACATTCCTTTATGCCATTTCCAATTAAATACACAAATGTAAAGCAATTAAACAATATTTAAAATATAAAATATATGAGTTCGTGTTGTATATTTCCCAAGTTTCTACAAGAAATTTCAAATGGATTATGAATTTAATTCTGATTTAACTAGTGTGTTGTAAATTAGTTTCATTAAGAAAAATTGATGATCATTAACATAGATTAAGAGAGTTTGGCTTTTAAAGTGTTTTCAAAAGCTGTTTGCACCAAAAGAACTAGTTATAGATGAAGATAAAGATAAACAATTTTTAAAAAAACAATTATATGTTTCAGACTGATTAAAAACTATATAGTTTATTAACTGATGTGTTTACATGCAAAAGTTTGTAAAGAAAAATACAAATTTTGGTGAGAAACTAATACAAAAAAAAATTATAGTTACTTACCAAACCTTATCTATCCGAAGACAATTAATGATATCTATTCAACAATCCCCAAAGATAGGTCCATCCCGAAACATTATGTTTTGATTCCATATTACGGCCCTATATCCACCAAAGTCAGAAATGAATTGAAAAAACTAGGATTAAACCCTGCATTTAAAATATAAAAAACCCTATCCTCATATTTCTCTTCTCCTAAAGACAAAATAGACCCTTTCCAAAAAAGCGGAGTATACAAACTAAATTGTAATGGTTGTGCAGCCAAATACACGGGAAAAACTGGAAGATCGCTAAATCAGAGATTAAAGGAGCATATACGTGCATATAATAATAAGACAGATAATTCCAACTTTGCAATTCATTTAAATGAAAATAATCCTAAATTCATCAAAGACTCAGGAGTTAAATTAATACAACAGTCTCAAATTAAATATATATGAAGCACTTGAAATAATAAAATCCTTCAAATCCAATCCAGATTTTTGCTTAAATGACCAAATAAATATCTCCAATAGTCCAATCTTAAATTTATTCCCATCTATAACAGAAAAAACAATTACTCACCGGCATTACTGAGAAAACCCTGACCCTTAAACCATTTACCTAAAAACATCCTGCCTATTTCTCGTTCGTTGTTAGTTCAATGCGAGAAGAAACCAGTATAAACTTTTCTGTTTGATATAATTCATTTAAACCTTGGTGAGTACCAACATGTATTTGATTTCTTGTCTTAATTAAATTCATAATTCATAAATGTTTTATAATACTGATTTATATAATTTAATATGTATAATAATACCAACTATATTTTGATGTGCTTATTTTTGAATTTTTTTGTGTTTTTAGAACTGAAGATGAATGTATAACATTCGAAACTAGTTTTCAATAAAACAAATTTATAGAAGTGGCAAATAATTTATCAATCTCTAATTAGATTGATCCTTCTATACCATCATGCGGATGTCAACTGATTATTTAAAATTGTCTAGTGATTAAAGTGATATCAATATTTGACAGGGACATAAGTAATTTTTTTTGATGGGGGAGGGAGGAAGATTTAGTAAGAAGGCAAATAATCACATAAATGTCTATAATCGCCAAATCGGGAGTAAATTTTAAGGAAAAGCATGAAAATTAGATAAAAAAAATTATCAAAAATATTACTTAAAATATAACCTTTATTTTTTCCCCACACATTTTGGAGGGAGGGAGAGGGGAGTATATCCCCCGATTTCACCCTGTATTCACCACTGCTATTTGAAATAAATCCAAAAAGTGGATTAAAATTTCCAAGAAAACGAAATCGGTCATTTTTTATGACTGACCCTATTATAAATTTAGGACAGAAAATGAAAAGATAACATAAATGTAAATGTAGTATAAATATGTGTTGAGATGTCTTGGGGTGATGTGCTGTCTCTAGTTGATCGCTGTTTTTTGGACTGCTGATGTGAAATGTGCTGTTTTTGGCCTGTATTTCTGCATGCTTGTCTTTTTCTATACCGATGATGCCTGAATTGGCAAAAGTTGACCGGCTAGTTATTTACTGATTAAGACTTAAGGCTTTGTTTTTGGAAATTTCTAATTATATCTTAACATAACCATAATAACATATTACAATTCATAATAAGAGGAAAACATAATTCTAATAATAACAATACATTTTAATTCATAGAGAGATGAATGCATAATTCTACTCAACTGTACTTTTGATTTTCATGAATAGAAAACATCACATGCTTACTTAAATTTAAACGAAGCAGGCACAATCCAGTTCAAAACGTAATTATTCGTAAGAAATATTTTAAGAATTCCATGAAATGAATGCATATCGTCGACGTACAACTAAAACTAAGTCAAATTTTATTAATTTATATTATACTAATCTTATAGATATGGAATCTATAAGGTTATATATTAACATGATATGAAAAATGTTATAATATTACATATGAATGATAGGGTTGCTTTAAGTTTAGTATCTAATTACAATTACTATTTTGTTCTTACAATAAATTGTTATTCATGCCATAAATACTTTGTTTTTATTTTGTCCAATACAAAACTTTAAAATTAATAACTTGATCAGTTTTAGTTGTTATGCCGACGATATCTTCATTGTCTATAGTCAGAAATACCTTTCCGTGGAAATAATCTAGGATAATAACTTATAAAATACAAGCATATATGTGTGTGTGTATCCCAACACATACAAGATCTCCATCATGTCTGTGCGAAATTTATAACTTTATGTTAAAATTATTATTCATATTTAAAAAATTCATTCTTTTGTGAACTTGAAGTACTTAGTTTTAAGTACTTAGTTTGAAGTACTTTTAAGTAAAATTGAATGAGTAGTAACTCTTCAATACAATAATTTTGCAATCTTTTGAAACTTTAAAATATACTTTTCAGAACTGCATTTGACTGACCCATGGTTTCAACTAAAGAAAAGTTTTAACTGTATCCTTTGGTTCCGTTAGATTTTTTTTTTTATACGGTCATGTGAAATCAATATTGTACGATTACAAACTTTGATCATTAAAAGTTTGATCGGTAAAGTAACTAATGTGATTTCAAGCATTAAACAATGTGTCAATTAACAAACAGTTTTATTTCTACTTCCTCATATTAACAACGGACAAGGAATATATACATTTGGTGCACCTCTTTTAAGAAAGCCCTCTATCCCCTCTTCATTTATTTAAGGTCTGATAAAGAATAAATTACTAAAAAAACATTTTATTAAAATAAATTATCAACTATTTATATATTTTTAATCAAGTTCCGTCCATCTCCACTTCTACTGTGGGCTCAGCGTCATTCTGGCCGACTTCTGAATCAGAAACTTCCTTTGTTTTTTCATCGAGCTCACATTCATGGTCTTCTCTTTCAGCTACTGGCATTTCCTCATCACAACATTCACTTGCACTTTCGGTGTTTTTGTTAGTTCTCTTTCCCTGAGATGGCTTATAACTCATTAGGAATGATTTACTGAATCTTCTAATATTAAATTGGTTGAGGAAACCCATTTCGCCATCCCATTTTTGGAACATCTTCAGCTGCTTTTTGTTCAGTATGTCAACCATGTCTGAAAACAGGAAAGATCATAATATAAAATGGTGGTATCATCCATTTATACCTGTTATTCAAAGCAATTAAAATAATTTATAAACAGATAGACAACTAAAAATTCTTTTGAATCGTCAAGAAAATAGATATGCTAATATGAAAAGAAGGGGTAAAGTTGGAAAAAATTGATTAAATTACATATTTACAGTTGGCAAGACTACATATAATTATTCACTGATTCAAAAAAGTCTCCGTACACCTTGTGTTAAAATGTATATATAGGACAACTTAATTTTTCCTGAAGTTTTTTATGGTGTAATCTTTTTTTTAGAAGTGAAGTATAAAATACCTCGATTGTTGAAATTAATTCTGAAGAACCAAATGAGATAAGTAGACAACTACCGAATTAAAGGTCAAAATAGTTTCTACACACACAAATTGACTATAAATATTTTCATCTCTCACTGAACTAATCCGTAAACAGCTTACATATTAATTCATTCCTTTCAGTTTTAAGTTATCTAGTGGCGGTCAAAGATTGTTTGCCAGCTTCTTGGAATGGTCCGATTGAAAGAAAAAGGTCATTTTCTGCAAGAAATTGGAAAAACTGTGAATAGGTCCCACACAACTGTGCAAAAAATTATTAAACGCTACAAATAAAATAATAATTGGAGCAATAGACCTTGATCAGGCCATTCTAGAAAACATCTCAGAATACATCGAAGGCTGATTTTAAAAGAAGTAAGGAGAAAACCAACTGACTTCTGCACCTAAATTGTCAGGTATGGTTTCAGAACGGTATGGTGTGAATGTTTTGCCTGAAACAGTGAGAACTGTATTACGTAGGGGCCGAGTACCTCGAAAAAAGCCCTTTGCAAGCAAAGCAAACTAGAAAAAAAGTCTGGAAATTGCTAAAACATAGGGATTCTATTGTTTTTAGTGACAATTCAAAATTTATTTCGTTTTCTTCAGATGAAAGGGTTTCTGTGTGGCAATTTAAAAATTCTGGTTTCAACAAGACAATGATCCAAAGCACAGGGCAAAGAAAGTTAAGGAATGGCTCATCCACAATGTTCCAAAACAACTTCATACACCACCTCAGTCTCCCGACCTTAATCCTATAAAGCATTTACGGAATGAAATGGGGAGAACCAGAAAACACAATATCAAGAACCAAAATAAACTTAAGGATGCTATTATTTCAATATGGAATGGTGTTGAGCCGGAAATGACCAAAAAACTCGTAAGAAGCATGAAAAAAACATTTAACGGAGGTTCTCAAAGAAAAGTGCAGCAACACAAACTATTAAATATTGTAAATTTGTTTATTTTTGTCATCGTACGGAGACTTTTTTGACACTTGGTTTTTTTTTTGTTATTGTTTCATTAAACATTTACATCTATTTTACTATATCAGAAATATATAAAATATATATTATACAGAATTGATGTACTAAAATTGTTAAAAAACTATTCTATTGTACTTTTGTGAGAGAAGACGTAAAGAAGTGCTGAGTTTATTTCAATTAGTGTTTATGTGAACTATTTAAAATTATATTTAAAAGATTATTCTATAGGGTGGTAAGGGAAAGTTGTGTGATGCATGCACTGCACCAGAGTTTTTTATTTAATTTTTATATCAAATATATTTTCGATTAAGAGTATTGTTGTTGAAAAATAAATTAAAGTCAGCTATTTATATTTTTTGTGTGAGAAATATAAATAAATATTGTACAAAATTACGAGTGTATGGAGACTTTTTTGACCCAGTGTATATGACACAATAAAAGGTTCAACTTACAAAATAAAATTTTTAAAATAAGTTAATACTTTTCAATAATTTGTTTATTTTTAATGTTATTAGAGGCCTCAATTTTATTGGTTTCATTTGATCAAGTTAAAATTTTAGAGTTAAATTATTTCCTTTGCCTTTTTTAGAGCCTGAAATAATGTGTCTTCACAACCAGCTATGTTATACAATCCCCTAAATTATCTCAATCAACCCTTACTTCTTGATTTTTTTTATTTTAGTAGATAAGCCATCACAGGCTCATAATAATCATAAATTCATGAATTATAAACGCTGTTTGACTTGTGTATTATTAACTTAAGACATCTTTTGAAGAGGATCGGTCAAGATGAATAAACATACATTTCATCATGTCTTATTTATTTTGCCTATCTATTAATTGTCTCACTCCAGGTCTTACTCACATTAAGCTCATTGATTCATCTGAGGAAATTAGCTCATTATTGTCTAAATCTACATTAAAAAAAATATCAATTAACATACCAATTCCACAAGTATTGTATTCCTCAACATCTCTTTTTATTGTCATTTTGATCACATCCTCTCTGCTGGCATGTTGTCGATTTTTCCTTTGTCCAATCGAATGTTTGATAGTTATTTGTTCAAGTTCCTCATCAAATCTAGATAAATATCTATAAAAACAAAAATAGAAAATTATGATTAATTATGCATATAAATAAAATACCAAAATACATTTATCTGATTATTATATAAAATACTAACAATTTTAATTATCATCATAGAATTACTGTTTCTGAAGTTGAAAAGTGTTAACTCTTGATAGACACTAATTATCAATCATTATAACAAAGGAATATTGATTCATCAAACAAATTATTCACTGCATCTTATAATTTTTTTTTAAAAAAAAGGTTGACGTTTATTCATTAATAATATTGAACAGTAAATAATAAAAATAGATGGAGAGGAACCTTTATCAAGTAACAGAGAGAAATATCCTAGATAAAAAGCCATTCTTACAAGCATTTCAAGGAATGATTGCCTGGCTAAACAGGAAGCTATTATTGAAGCCTCATGAGTCCTTAAATATGGAGCAGAAACTTAAACAACGAAAGCAGCCGAGAATCGGCTCCGTATATTTGAAATGAGAATACTGAGGATTTACAGTCTTATCCTTGAGAAATATGCTAGTCGAAGAAGCACTAATAAGGAGCTCTATGAGTAGTACCAAAGCATGGAGGAGGTGAAGTTTGTTAAGCTTGGGAGACTTCGTTGGGCCGGTCATATAACAAGGAAGAACGACTCTGAGATTCCACAAAAACTTATGAGTTCCTACATCGGACCTGCAGAAGGCGAAAAGCAAGATGGCTGGATGGATTGGCAGCAGATGCTAGATTGCTCCTTGGCACCCGAAATCGGACATAAGATACAGCCTACTGGCAGAGGCTGCTGGAGGAAATCTAGATTGTTGTGCCATCAAGTAGTAGTAGTATAGTGAAAGCCATATTATTAAAGAATAAATAAATGGCAACTGAGGGATTCTTTACCATATCTGTATTAAAAATTAGTTTTAAAGGTCATATTCAAGACTTTACTATTATTATTATAATTTATTTATGGAAATCAATAAAGTTTTAAAAATCTAAATTATTTTACATTAATCAAATCATCAAAAATCATTCACGGTTGTTCTGGCATTTTATTTTAGTGTTTATACAAAAATAAATACTTGATGTTTATAGTTTATTATGAATAATTACTAATGAGGTTCAAAGTATCATTTATAAGAATAGGAAAGAAAAATTATTATAATGATCATGATTTATGTAACAGCTGTGGAGAAGATATATCAGCAAACAAATGCATAATAATGCATTAGTTTGTTCTAAATCTTTGCACCAATAAGATGTGCAAGAGAACTTTTTTTAAACTTAGAAAATAATTCAGATCCCTCTCATTTGAAAGAAAAATCTTTTAATGGTGGCAAAAACAATTTATAGTTTTAAAATAAGTTCTTAAAATTTAAAATAACTATAATGGTGTACTTTTGAAAAAGTTGATCCAGCATAGCAGCTGTGTACTCTTCCACTGGCTCGATCTTATCATGAAACCATAAAAGTTTTTCGCCAAATAAATTCCTTTTAATAGCATACTCCATCTTAGTTTTTTGTCGAGTTGAACATCTGAAAAAGATAAAAAGTTGATATTATAATTTTTCATAGCAAACTAATTATATTTTTTTGTAAAATTTCAATATTTTTAAAAGAGGAAGTTATCATATTTTTACTGCATATGTGATCGTATTCCATATAAAAGCCCATTCTTAAGAGAATCGTAAATATGAATTCCTTGGACTGTAACTTGAAACCAATAAAACATTATCTGTAAGAGAAATTATATTTTACCTCATTCACACATAATCTAAAAGTTAGTGCTATTACGTTTTAGGATATGTAATAAAATAACTGATATTACCCGTTTACGGTATTAAATAGAATGACATCCTTTATAATATGTAAGAAAATATAGTTCCAGCATAATTTCTTAAGAGTTGAAGAATGTACAAAATCTTTTAACAATTTCACAACCTAATCATATTATTAAACCAATCGAAAATAGTTGAGATCTTCATTAGAAGAACACATCAAGTTAAAATTTCAAAAGAGTACATGTATTTTAAAATTTATGCCCACCTTATAAATGTGATTTACAGTGTCTTCAATGTAAATCATTTATAAATATGAGGCACTTAAATGGCAGAACGACATTATTAGTTCTATCAATGCACAAATGGCATTTAATATCATTTAAACAATAGTAAACAAAAACGATACACACTTTATTATTTGTTTTGCTAATGCTTTTGCTTTTCTGCTGTTGGGATGTGATATTGTCAAAGCTTTAGATTCGCCTTTCTTTAACAATTTACTTTTCCCCTAAAAAAAGTAAAGATGGATAAAGTATAATAAAAGTAAATGCAAATAAACAAAAAAAACTTTAAAAGAAGATAAAATAAATACCATCTTGTTTATTTCATGTAATAATAACCTATCCCTTGGTTTTCACGTGTTTATCGAAAGGAGCAAAGAGGCACTGCTTCAAAGAGAAATTCCAATCAGAAGTTGGAAGTTTCAAATATTGTGAACAATTTTTGAGCGAACGGCTCAACTGATTTTCAAGTTTCATTGCTCAAATTCAAGTTGTGGTCCCGTGAATATTTTGAAACTTTTTGAACTCAAAATACTAAAGAAATTTTGTATTACATCTGTCTGTTTGAGGATATTTAACGATTTTTTGAGCGAACGGCTCAACAGATCTTCAAGTTTGTTTGGTCAAATTGTTCATTTTGATCCCGTGAATGTTTCGAAACATTTTAAGCTTAAAATGCTGAAGAAATGTTGTGTTAAATCGGTCCGTTTGAGATATCTATCGATTTTTTTGAGAGAATGATAGATCGATTTTTATGTTTGATGGGCCAAATTACTCATATTGATCCCGTGAATGCTTTGAAACATTTTAAGCTCTAAATACGAAAGAAAAGTTGCATTATATGTGTTTGATCTGTCCGTTTGAGAGTATCTAACAATTTTTTTAAGAAAACTGCATGGCCGATTTTAAAGTTTGATGGCTTAAATTACTCAGTGAATTCCCGTGAATGTTTTGAAACATTATGAGCTCAAAATACTGAAAAATATTTCATTATATTTTAAGTATTTTCGGTTTTATGTTGATGTTCCTTATCATATCGACGTCGTTTTTTAAAAAAAGCTTAAGCGCCAACAATGCGAAATTTAAATATTAATTGATTTGGGGACGCAAACACCACCTCTATCGATTCCCGCTAAGGATATATCGAAAAAAAATCGGAAATGTTCTAAAAATCGAATATTCATGACGTAAGCACCAGATACTAACGACTCTCAGTCGTCATTCTGTCAACCAGTGCTAGCATCCTTTAAAATATATTGTAATTATAAAGGTTTTGCCAGGTTAATAAACTCCTACACTATACAATGGAAGGGTAAAAGTGCCTAATAAAAATTGGATCTGATCTCTCAGAGGAATTCGACACAGACACAGGGGTGAGACAACAAGATGCTCTCGCCTGTCTACTCTTCAACCTTGGGGAAGCGTATGCAGATGACTTTAGCATCATAGCTAGATCGAAACGGGCACTGAAGGAGGCATTCCTTGAATTGGAAGACGGGGCAAAAAAACTTGATCTCATTGTCAATGAGCAGAAGACAAAGTATGTGCGAGTTGGAGGAGTAGAAGAAAAAGAAGATTTTTTTAAAAGTAGATTCCAATGTGCCGACAGCTTTGTCTACACGAGGACCGAGATTAACTCACAAAATAACATATCCCAAGAAATTAAAAGAAGATCCACTGCTGCCAATAGGTTTTACTATAGGCTAGGTAAGCACCTCAAAAGCAAATACCTCTCAAAGGAGACAAAGATGAGGATATATAAAATACTCATCGGCCTAGTGATAACTTATGGCTCGTTGGCGTATTAACAAAGGCAGATGAGAAACGGTTACTTGCATTCGAGAGGACGGTCCTTAAAAGGTTATTTGGACCCATAAAAGCTGGCGAAGAATGGAGACGACGCAAGAACAGGGAGCTTACAACCTTTTCAAATGCCCAGATGTTGCCAGGATTGCGAAACTGGGGCGGCTGCCATGGAACGTATGGAAGATTCGATGATTCCTAGGAAGATCCCCACAGGTGGATGGTACAAGAAGAGTAGGAAGACCCAGTATTAGGCGGACGGATGGTGTGGCCGAGGATTTACTAGAATCCTGCTCCGTGTCCGAGACTGGAGGAATGCTAAGATATAATCGAAGTAAGATAGAATCAACTGGCGGAGACTATTGTTTGAGGTGGCCCAGACTTGGTGACGAGTTGGTGCCTCAGATAATAATAATACAATAAAGAATTAAATTTAAAAAATAGATATTGTTATTTGAGTAAAAATCGTTTCATGTGTTTCCTGTAAAGTTTGCTAAATGGCGCTTACGCCTTTTTAAAATATCTGATGTGGACAACACATGACTTCCTTGTACGCCTATGAAACTATAAATCGTTGGCTCAAAAAGTGATCCTCAATTTGGTTACTAGTTTCCGAAGATCGCAGTATCTCAAAAACAACACTTGGCGTCGCGAGATCCATCTATTGACACACACACACACACACACACACACAAATAGGGAGTAAAACCAGTATTTTACACTAAATTTTAACACATAAAACAAGTAATAAAAATGTTTAATTGGATTGGAAACCAAATTGCGTTTGTAACCTATATTACCGAAACATATGATTTATGTATTTAATTTAAATATAATTTTTGATGTAAGCTTATTATGACCTTCAAGTAAAGTACCCTTTTCGGCTCACCAATTTTAAACAAAATATAGTAAATACATTCACATCAATATAAAAGTCCTATTTACCAAATTTGAGATGTTTTACATTATATTTTAATATAATTTTTGATGAAAGTCTAATATGACCTTCAAGTAAAGTACCGCTTCCGGTTTTTCAATTTAGACCAAAATCTAGTATGTTATTTAAATCAATATATAAGTAATAAATACTAAATTTGAGAAGTTTTGCATTATATTTTAATATAATTTTTGATGGAAATCAATTATGACCTTCAAGTAAAGTACCACTGCCGGTGATCAAGCAGTGACCAAAAAGGGAGGTTCACAACTAGATTTTACAACAATCCTAAATACGAAATTTCAATTTTCTACGGCTAACGGTTTTTGAGTTATGCGAAATACGAACGAACGTACGTACGTACAGACGCCACAACGAAACTAGTCAAAATGGATTCAGGGATGGTCAAAATGGATATATCCGTTGAAATCTGAAAACCGAAAAATTTCGCTTACTTACTTCGTACAAGGAAGTAAAAAACGACGTCAATATCATCTGTAACTTCATGATCATATGGTAATAAATTATAAATAGCCAATACTTGAAAAAGTTTAAAATAAAATTTAATTTAATAAAAAATAAAAATCCCGACCATGGAAATAGCTTTTATATCTTACAACCCCATTCGCCCTAAGGGACGGAATGTACTAGCATATCTACTTAAGCACATGGGCTGTTGACGTTCATGAATATTGAACCTTCACGGCCCCTTGTAAGTTCATTTCGTCCCATTCATCTGTGCATTTGAAAATACAGAAAGCTCCTTGCATCTGTGCATGTAAACATACAGAAAGCTCCTTGCATCTGTGCACGTAAACATACAGAAAGTTAATTAATGCATTGAGTAAAAAAGAGTCTTAATTTTCATTTTGGTGTGGAAGCCATGCAAATCCGATAAACACTAACAATAATAGGATTATTTTTGATCAATTCAAATCATGCTACGATTTTTTAACACATTAGTGCTTTGCACCAGCAATTATAGGCAATAAAATCTTGTTTTTAATTCAATAAAAATCGCATAACTGCTATTTGGTCACATAGGAAGTTTCACAATGGCGACGATGATATGTAAATATTTAAAATAAAACATTCAAAGTATAAAAATAAAAAAAAATTTAATAAAAAGTTGTCTTGCATATTTCAGGCAAGGATGTTGGTCCTGTGCGCTATCTGATTATGGTCCTCGCACATCTGCAGTGCGATAGTGAGTTATTTTATTTAATTATTCAATTTACTTGATTTAATTCAATTTATTGATTTGATTGATTAATCTTTTTAGTTGATTTCTTTTTAATTTAAATAGAATAATCGGAAAAAAAATCATTAAAAATCTAATTATTAGTCATTTTAATATTCAACCAACCAATGTTCCTATGTTGTGAAAAGTAAATAAAAATTAATAATAAATAAATAAACAATTATTATTATTCACAGTTGGCAATATTGGTAAGTTATCTTTGAAGCGAGTATTTAAAAAAAAAGTTTATTTTAAGATTATATAATTAAAATATATTAATTCATACTTTTTGGGTTTGATTTTTGTGAGGAAACTAAACTTTTATCAAAATTGAATCAGTAATGATCCAAACAACAGGGAAATTAATGGCGTGTTAGAACGATTCTGGCATGTTGGAACGATATATGGGCGGTTTTGAACGCCATCGTTCCGACTCGATGGTTATTTTTCTATCTTCGATGGGTTAGATGGAACGCCCACAAAACCGACGATTTTCAGGGATACACAATTTCAGATATTTTCCTTCCGTTTTTAACGACGTGTCGAATCGAAAACCGATAGTGTAAGGCCACCTTTAGATGGAGCCACTTTGAATGGTTACGAGCCAGGTCGTGTTATATATCAACCTCCAACTACTGTCAATCAATTCTTTTGAATTGACACCTGACATTGTCCTCTTTAGAATATATATGATATCTGATATGATATCTTATCAGTTGACGTCCACATGATGGTATAGAAGGATCAATCTAATTAGGGATTGATAAATTATTTGCCACTTCTATAATTTTGTTTTTATTTAAAACTAGTTTCGAATATTATACATTCATCTTCCGTTCTAAAAACACACACAAATTAAAAAATAAGCATTGCTATACATACTAAATAAAATGTAACACAAATTAGTATTATAAAACATTTATCAATTATGAATTTAATTAAGGTAAGAAATCAAATACATGTTGTTGCTCACCAAGGTTTAAGTAGATTATAGCAAACAGAAAAGGTTGCATTGGTTTGTTTGTTCTCACAGTGAATTAGTCATGGAAGAAAGGTGGGGTGTTTATAGGTAAATGGTACCGTTTAGGGGTCGAGGTTTTTCCAGTAATTCCGGTGAGTAATTGTTTTTTCTGTTATGGATGGGAATAAATTTAAAATTGGACTATTGGAGATATTTATTTGGCCATTTAAGCAAAAATATGGATTGGATTTGAAAGATTTTATTATTTCAAGTACTTCATATATATTTAATTTGAGACTGTTTTCAACATGATTTATTAATTGAATACATACATTAATTTAATACACCTTTTCTGTTTGATATAATCTACTTAAACCTTGGTGAGTACCAACATGTATTTGATTTATTGTCTTAATTAAATTCATAATTCATAAATGTTTTATAATACTAATTTATATTACATTTAATTTAATATGTATAACAATACAAAACTGTATTTTGAATTGTTTATTTTTGAATTTTTGTGCGTTTTTAGAACTGAATATGTACAACATTCGAAACTAGTTTTCAATAAAACAAAATTATAGAAGTAGCAAATCATTTATCAATCCCTAATTAAAATCTCTTATATATCACCTCTAGTTTTTTATAACGTTGTATATAAGTAATGGTTAAATGAATAACATTATTCATATCAAAAACATATTGAATCAATGAAATGGAATTTATTTAATATGTCTTCCAGTCAAATACTGGCTGATTTATTGTATATATGAATCATTAACAGTATTTTTTAAATTAATTTATATTTTATTTATGCCTGTTTTATACCTCATAACAATAATAACTCAATGTTATAATCCTTTCTGTCCTTAACCGTACTAGTCCTAAATGTACTTGTATATCCATTTAAACATATTGGTGGGTTATAAGTGAAGTTGACGTTCATGAATATTGTAAACTGGTGTAGTAGTGTTGGGTCTTATGCATCTGTAGATGTCGACATACAGAAACTTCGTTTCATGTGTGTGTGTAAACATACATATAGTAAATTAATGTCTTGTCAGAAGGGTCTTGACACTAAGTTTCAATATTGATAGTCGTCAAATTCACTTATAATCTACCAATTTATTCAACAGAAAACAGGTCAACCATATACAAATCATCAGATAAGGAAATTTAGTTTCATTCGGGAAAGTTACTGGTGGGTTTTGATCCACGTAGTTATGGAAAGTCATTTCTTAATTCAATTAGAGTTATATAAGTCAGAAATACCATCACTTAAAATGCCTGTTGCTAAAGCTATATTTGAGATTCTTACCGCAATAATTATATAAGATCATAACGCACTATCTTTTTTTTTTGTAGGTATTTAATTTGGTTCTAATATATGCAGTGGTCCTTTCAAACTGAACTAATCTAAAAAAAAAATACCTGATGTGGACACCCTATGACTTCCTTGTACGCCTATACAACTATAGCTCAGAAGTTTCCGAAGATTGCAGTAACTCAAAAACGACACTAGGCGTCTCGACATCCATCTATTGGCACATACAGACACACACAGACGCACCCACAAACACACACACACAAGTTCTTGTTTCTTGAGGTCTTATTCGTTAGTATAACAAGTTCCCAAGAGATTTATCCGTATTCCTTGACAGCATTAGAACAATTCTGCAGCAAGAGAATAAGAATTACTAGATAAAGTATTAGAAATCGACGGTTTCGACATTTTAAGCGAAAGAACCCGCTTAACTTATATCTTATTCTCCTGCTGCAGACTTGTTCAGCTCACAGATGGGGAGGAAAAAAAGTATTTTACACTCTATTTTACTCTAAGCAAGTAATAAAATTGTTTAATTAGAGTGGAAACAAATATCGCGTTTATAACCTTTATCACCGAACCATATGATCTCCGTATTAAATGTCAATATATCATTTGATGTAAGCTTCTTACGGCCTTCGAGTAAAGTGTCCCTTTCGGATCTTCAATTTCAATAAAAATCTATTGTATTACTTTTATTGATATAAAAGTCTAATTTACCAAATTTGAGATGTTTTGTATTATATTTTAATGTTATTTATGATGAAAATAAGTAATGACCTTCAAGTAAAGTACCACTTCCGGTAATCATGCAGTGACCAAAAAGGTAGGTTCACAAATAGATTATATGATAATCCTAAATACAAAATTTTAACCTTCTACGGCTTACCGTTTTTCAGTTATGCGAGATACGTACGAACGTACGTACAGACGTCACGACGAAACTAGTCAAAATGGATATTTTCGTTGAAATCTGAAAACTGAAAATTTTCGCGATTACAATACTTCCTTTACTGCGTACAAGGAAGTAAAAATAAATAAAAATATAAGATTTAAGTTACAGTTTTTATAACTGAGCGAAATGGTCGCTTGTTGTGAGTAATGAAAACCTCCTGTTAAGGATTCCCATCCCTTACTTTTTCAGACAAAATTACTAAAACTTTTTATATCCGCTGAAGTCATTGGCGGCGTTTTAGACCAAGGACGTACGCAGAAAATTTTTAGGTGGGGGGCAGGCTCTAGAAAAAGATAGCAGACATATCTGAAATAAAGGTAATTTACGTAATTTTGACTTTATTCGTGATTATTTTTGAGTATCGGACGTAAATTTGACTGTATTGAGGCTTATTAGAGCAAAATTTTCCCAGTTTGAATAATTTTTTTTTAAATCAGACGAAAATGTTGGCTTTTTTTAGTAGAATCTGGCTAGTTATTATTTCAATATTTCCCAGAAAATGGATGAAAAACGGACGAAGAACGACGTGTATCTACTGAAGATTTCTAGAGCAAAAAATTTAACTCTAATGCCGCCCGATTCAAGAAAATGTTTTAAAATCGGATGAAAATTTGAGTGTTTTGAGGATTTCTGGTGTATAATTCAGCTCGAAATATTTTCCATTGTCGGAAGCGAATTGTCAAGGTTTTGAACCTTTGAAGAGCGGAATTTAGCTCGTTATAATATATCCCTTTCCAAGAGTTTTATTAAAAATATGACGCTAATTCGGGTGTTTTAGGGCTATTTTATGTTCTTCATTATCGTGACCTCAGCACATGTTCGCCAATGATGTAGGAGTTCCTGTGACAGCTGTTTGGTTCCCTGAGGATAAAAATTTCATCTAATGTATAATACTCCTATTCTTTTAGATTGTTGATTTCTTAATAACAAAATTGGCCTGTTTTAGTTGAAACTAAGGTTTACATTAGAACTGGAAGTTTACAAAAGGCATGATATGGAATAGCATTCCAATAATTGGATGTGTTTGTGAGCGGGTCGAAGTCTTATTGTGGGTCTGGTGGTCCCCGTATTCGATAATACTATAGCCTAATTTTTGTTGGTAAAATTTAGATAATTATTATGATATTTAAAATTTTGCTACGAATTAATACAACTATAGCTCTATTTCATAATAAAAAAGTACAAGTACAAATGGAAAGGTTCGTGTTGAGAAGTTACAGGTTACCTATCGTCATTAGATATTAATAATTTTTTTTTTTAATTTACTGTTTTTTAATATAACTATTTTAAATGCTTTCGTGTTTCAATATTATAACAAAGTTTTAAAAATATATAACAACTATTTAACATTTTGTACTTTACTTTGTAGACACCCCCTGTTTCATAATAAAAAAAAGCTGGTGCGGTGCGCGCATCACAAAACTTTCCCTTACCGTCCTATAATAATTATCTTTTTAATACAATTTTAAAGAGTTCACATAAACACTGTTTCTAATAAACACAACAGCATTCACTTCTTCTCCCACTTCAGTACAATAAAACAGTTTTATAATTTTATAATAACTGTTTATAATAAAACAGTACAATAATTCTGTACCTATATATTTTAAGTTTGTAAAGTTGAAAATATATATTTTTAAAGTTTCGGTTTAGTTTCCATGGAAACATTTTCTTTCCATTAAATAATATAAAAGTAGAAATAATTAAATTAATTTCCGCTTTTTTATTCTTAAATTACATTATTACAGACGGTATTGTTGATAACAGATTGGCGGATTGGTGGGAGAAGGTTCGGTCGCATCCGTCTCCTTTCGGATGCGCTCGGTTATCCGTCCAGAGTCTTGTACTCCTCATAAAATACGTTGTATCTTTGCTAATACTGGTCCGATTTTGATGATTATTATTTTTTTTTTTTTAGATAATTTAATAACTTTTCATACAATTCATACATAATTTACTATAAATTGCATGCTTTTTATGTTAAGCACAAATAAAATATTCTTTTCCTCATAACTTTTTTCCCCGCCTTTCCTCGGTGATGTACTACATAAATGAAAAGTTAAAGGCCCTTTATGAAGAATAGTTTAGGCAAGTTTTATCAAAATCGTTAGAGCCGTTTTCGAGAAAATTGTAAAAAAGTTTAAAATCCATGTCATAATAGCTAATTCCGGTCAGTCCGATGCGCTGTATCTTTGCTAATACTGGTCTGAATTTGATGATTCTTTTGTTGTTTTTTAGATAATTTAATTACCTTTCATAAAATTTTATACATAATTTATCGTAAAATGCATACTTTTTAAGCTATGCGCAAATAAAATATTCTTTTCATCATAACTTTTTTCCCTGCAATTCTCCGGTGATTTACTACATAAATTAAAAGTTAAAGGTCTTTATGTAGAATAATTTAGGCAAGTTTCATCAAAATCGTTAGAGCCGTTTTCGAGAAAAGTGTAAAATCGATAATATAAAATGGTATTTCCGGTTAGTCGATTTTGACGAAAGTGTTGTTTTAACATCGCATGCATGTGCCAACCTTAAATATGTAATTTCAGTATCATACTACTTTTCGTTTTTGAGCTAGGCTGTTCACATACACACAGACACACAGACCATTTTGCGAGAATTCAGGAGACCTTAAAACGTGTATTTCCGTTGAAAATTAGAATTCGAAAATTTTCACGATCGCAATACTTCCCCTTACTATAATATACTTCTTATATATAGTAAAAGTACAAGTTAGCCTATGACTAACAATGTAAAATGTTAAAATACGCTAACATTTAAAATAGTTATATTAAAAATAGTAAATTTAAAAAAAACATTGACACAGTAACCTGTAACCTATAAACCTGTTGTACTTTATTATGAAAAAGAGCCCTGAAGGTGTTTGATGGTTGTACATCAGCCAACAAGGCAAATAATTATTGCCTTAACTGAATTCAGACCCACCGTCAGAGACGGGCAGGAGAAGGGGCCAACATCCCCAGTTCATTGAAGAGTTCAGTAAAAAATCTATCTAGTCAAAAAGTTTGTCGAACAAATATATGTATATAAAATAAAAAACGTTTCAGTCTATTATAAATGATATCACATACTTTTATGATAATGTGACAATGTAGACTGATTTATAAATATTTATGCTGTTTATAGTTTAAAGAAAATAAATTGTTCTCTATTGAGCCTCGATTAACAATTAGAATAATTGTTGTAAATAGAAAATATTTCAAGCACTAATCGCGCTATTATGAACAATTTACTAAAATAATTATTATTAAATTATACTATGATTATTAAATGATTAAAAAAAAAAAAAAAATAATTTCGTTTTCATAATACCTCAATCCAGATATTAGTATTATTCAGTTGACATCCGCATGATGGTATAGAAGGATCAATCTAATTAGGGATTGATAAATTATTTGCCACTTCTATAAATTTGTTTTATTGAAAACTAGTTCCGAATGTTATACATTCATCCTCAGTTCTAAAAACACACAAAAAATTCAAAAATAAGCAATTCAAAATATAGTTGGTATTATTATACATATTAAATTATATAAATCAGTATTATAAAACATTTATGAATTATGAATTTAATTAAGACAAGAAATCAAATACACGTTGGTACTCATCAAGGTTTAAATGGATTATATCAAACAGAAAAGTTTGTACTGGTTTCTTCTCGCACTGAACTAACAATGAACGAGAGGTAGGCAGGATGTTTTTAGGTAAACGGTTTAAGGGTCAGGGTTTTCCCAGTAATGCCGGTGAGTAATTGTTTTTTCTGTTATAGATGGGAATAAATTTAAGATTGGACTATTGGACATATTTATTTGGTCATTTAAGCAAAAATCTGGATTGGATTTGAAGGATTTTATTATTTCAAGTGCTTCATATATATTTAATTAAGATTAAATTAAACATATATGAAGCACTTGAAATAATAAAATCATTCCTAATTCACCTGGCTCAGCTGACGGTGTCCCTGCAAATTTCTTGATTAATGTTTGACTGAAGACATGCAGGTAATACATAGTGTCTGACATATCTTATTTTTGTGATAATCTAATTAATTATTAAATTCCGTGCCACTTATAAAGATGATTTGGCTAAAAATATTTATAATGGACTTGATTCTATTGTTTAAAAGTTATAAATGTATTATTTGGGTTGACTGATTATAATAGTATTCCCTTTTATAGATAAAAATAACCAAGCAGGTGAGACGTAATCTAATACAACCACTTGACACCTCCAGAGATATGTAATATAGATACAGTTACTAATAATTGCATACAAAGTGTGTCACTTAGTTGGAATTAGTTTTCTTGAGCTTGTAATGTTACTGAATGTACAAGCACAACACAATTACCCCGGCCTTGAGAAGCACATATAATTGATTCACAAAGAAAGTAAAATTTATTTATTTTTAATATCATAATGGAGTTGTCTGTCATTTAGATTGAGCTTTGTGGTTATTGTCTTTTATTATCCATTTTCTTCGTTTTCAATGAAAAAATCCAACCTGTATATTGGTATTTTTATCATTAGATCCATCTCTAGATATTCAGAAGCCATATGAATATTTTGTTATTTACAAAGGTTCAGCTAAAAACATATTTCAAGGAACATTTCTCTTTTCTAGTTCTCCAGGACGTCAGAAATAATCTTAAATAATTTGTCACCCCCTAAAACAAGATATGAAGGTTTAATTGGCCTGCCGGAATACAAATGACACATGCCTATGATGGAGGGTTATTGCCGTTCAGACAGAAAGATAAATAGTTAAAAAAAAAGTTTTCTAGTTTATAGACACTATAAAGAATCGAATTAAATCGAGGAAAATTTCCTTAATAAAATAATAAAATTAAAATTAAAATGGCAAATTATGACAAATAAATTGCTTTCCTATTTTTAGTGATATGAGGTTGCTATTTTAACTATGAACCAAGTTCTCCCTCATGTGTTTCTTATGCAACGAATTATACTTGATGAAAAAAGAAAACAACTTAATACTTCATTTAATAAAGATTTCATTCTCAAATATTCGTTGCGACTTCCTTGCAGTGGCTGTTCCAGGACAGTGGTAAATTGAGTAGGGTTGGAATATATCGGAGTTGAAAAACCTATATTTTCTATCGATATCTTAACATCCGATATATCGGTAATATCGAAATTTTCCTTTCGAGGTTCCAACCCTGCACTGGAGTTCACATGTAACTTTACTAGGTTGTTACAAAAGTACTCGTGTATGAACACAACCCTTAATTCCAACCCTCATAATTATCCTAAAAGAATGTTTTTGTTCCTACTACATATTATATTTGAATGTTTCCTTTCACTAATCCTTTAATTCCTTGTGACTTAAGTTGATTTTAGGGGGTGATTTATATATTTAAAACGCACATGCAATATCAGAAGAAAAAATCGTGATTCGCGGTATTTTGAGACATTACTGGAAAAAAGGTTTAAGCGCATAGGAAGCCGACGAAGAAATTTGTACAAAAGAAGAAGAGTCAATTATCCATCTAAATACTGCCGCACAACCCACGTCAGGTCGCCCATCAGCCGTTGATGATGACGTTCTTCTTGAATGTGTGAACCAGGACCCACATGCAACTACTCGTGATTTATCGACAGTAGTATGGACTCAAACCTTTACTGTGAACAGCTAGACAGAGTTTATGCAGTTTTGAGTGCAAAGTGCCCCGCTTTGGTCAACACGAACCAAGCCATTTTGCAACACGACAATGCCACCTGCACATCGTTCTCGTTTGGCCAAGGAAAAATTATCGGAATTGCAAGGAGTAAACATTTTGGCTCATCCTGCGTATAGCCCAGATATTGCACCATCAGATTATGGTTTGCTTAGATCAATGGCTCGTTTTTTAAAAGGTCGGATCTTTGATAATTACGCAGACGTAAAAATAGGATGTGAAAAGTTCTTTGCCTCAAAACCAAAGGAGTGGTACCGGCATCAAATCCAATTACTGCCAGAAAGATGGGTGAAAATTTTTGAAAACAATGAACTTTACTTTGAATAGTTTTATTCAATAATGTTTAAAATATGTAATCTGAAATAAAGCTCTACTAATACACAAGGACTTATATAACAACTAGTACTCCGGCAAAGTCAGTGTAAAGCAGACAGTTTTCAAACTAAGCGTTAAAAGGGCTAATTGTATGCTGAGTCATTTTTTCTTTGAGAAATAAAGAGTAATTTATTTCTTTTAATATTTTTATCAATACAGGGGAAATAAATAACGAATGCATGAATTGGAAATTAATTAACTTTTGTACGCTAAGTTATCTGTTTTAAAAAATCTTTGCAGCCGCGTGTCGAGCTGGTATAGCAGACACTAACCCCTCCACTGTTAAATCTAGTCCCCCACCCCATCATTCAGGCTGATCTAGGAGGAGCACTGCTCAAGCTGTGCGGATTGCGTCTGTCACAATTAAGGCGTTCCGATTCTGTTGATTTACTCAATCTTAAATAAATATTTTCTATTTATTTTTACTACTATAAAATAATTATTTTTTTTAAAGCTAGAGAGATCACGTGCACATGTCCACAAATGGAGTAACTGCCACTACTACGATGATCTCAATCGATTTGTCACTGTCTCGTATTCTATATTAATCCAAAATCTGAAACGTTTACTATACCCGGAGCATATGTATACTATTTGGCAATCGGTTTCTCGATGACAGTAATATTACCTTATTAGTCGGTGATAGTTTCTCAAATACGGTACCTTTACCAAGTGGAGTACCCCATGCGCCGAAGTAATTGATAAAAATTATATAAAGGCATCTGAACTGGCACATTCCGATGGCATTGCTGCATATAGTAGTATGGGCTCTACGAAAGCACACTGAACAGATCTGTAATATTATACAAAATGAACTAAAATTATTAAACTGAACCCATGCAAAACCGATTGTATCATATATTCTTCAAAAAATAATAAGAACAATATTAGGTGATTCATATAACAAAATATTAAGAAGCTTGGTCTATCTAGGTATGAAACTTTATTTACATCTAAAATTTATTGGCACTTCTAAATTGTCAAAGGTTAGACAAAAATCTTTCAACTTCTAACTAACTTCACATCTTAATCTCAGATTAAAACTTAGAAACACTTTATTATCAAAGAGCTGCTGCCCAACTGCATTGGGTTGTTACAAACACAACATACTAACATAATCATATTGACAATTTGTACAACTTGTAAATATATAGGACGATTAAGACATTCATAATACATATTAAAAGTATATATATATATATATATATATACAGGTTTTTTTTTTTCTAGCGGTTTTCATACAATTTGCCTTTAAATATCAACCCTTATAAACCTATTTCATCACTATATAATTTATTAAGATGTATAACTTAAAAACTCTCTAATCAATAGAAAAATGTATGCTAACAATAAATGAATAAAATTTCGCACATTAGTATAAAATATAATTAAAACCTATCATTTAATAAATATTTACAAACATGGAAAAAAAAAAGCATTATCCGTCCTTCTCTCCTATGCGATGCTCCATTGTTATCTAACATATTCTAACACGAATTACATTTTGAAAAACTTATCAAAAATAACTCTTTTGAAAAATAAAATACAGAAAAAGTACATGACTTATTGAATTAACCCAAGATGGAAGAATTCATTAACAGAAGAAAGATAAAATCTTATCAATCCTGAATTTAGAAATCCTATTTCCACCGGCCCCTCTGCGATGGCAATGTGTAGTTGTAATTTTAGATTCAGAAAAATATCAAGATTGAGGTGAACCCCGTCATTCTGATTGGCCTATCCTGTGATGAGTTATACAATTAGGTAACTACAATTTTGTAAAATATAGGTAATTGCAGAGAAAGGTTCCATTAGGTTAGGTCCACAACATATGTACTGCAACTAGGTAACTGTAGTAGACCATACATAGGTGTATCCTTACATTACCTACATAGATTATCAGAAAAAATATGTTGTATAATTCATACTAGGACATATCAAGAATAAGTAAGACTAAAGTAGAAGAACAAAACAGAAATACCTTACAATGTATAGTGGACGTCGCCATTGTGAGGGTTTGGAAGGGGTGTCACTCCCTCCTATAATTTGAAAACCCAATACGTTGGGAAATTTCAGATTTGAGAACCTTCATCATACTGCAGAAATAGTGGTAAAACATTTAAAACCAATGTTCGAGTCAAGAAATTAGCATTTTATAAATAAAATGTTGTGTTTGAATAGAAAAAAATATTCTTGTCTAGTGTTTAAATTCGTAACAGGGAAGTGAAAAGTTCAATTGCAAAAGAAGTTTGAGAAAATTACAGTATTTCATAATATAGTTGAAAAAATCTTGTGCGGTACGCGCATCACAGTACTTTCCTTAACCACCATATAATAATAATCTAGTTCACATAAACACTACTTGAAATATTCTCAGTAACACCCACTTTTTTTCTCACAAAAATAAAATGAAGTATATATATATTTTTTTTTAATTTTGTGCACTATATATTTTAGGTTTGTCAAGCTCAAAATAAAGTTTAAAAGTTTCCACTCAATTTCCATGGATACTTTTTGTTTCCATTAAATAATATTAAATAGAACTTATTAAATTTTGACTTTTTGTGTGTTTTTAGAACTGAAGATGAATGTATAACATTCGAAACTAGTTTTCAATAAAACAAATTTATAGAAGTGGCAAATAATTTATCAATTCCTGATAAAAATACATAAGTTTTCTTTTAAAGTAATGTGTAATTTCTTTAACGTGTATCAGTTATAAAATATAACTGGCATTTCTTTTCGACAAAAGACCCAAAAATTACAATTCCTTTTGCTATTCGTGATCATGTTATTGTGTAGTAATTGGAATCTATGACGGCAACTGGCATGAAGGATTTTTCACTACTGGCTTTTTAAATATCACGAATTTTTTCAATTTAAACATAAACAATTACTCGATTACTCGAAATTTTTTATTTATATTTCATTTAAGAATTGAATGAAAAGGATCATTCATTCTGTTTCCTCCTCGACTTTTCATAATATTTCACAATTAAGGTAAAATAAGCCGGTCCCAAACTGACCCTGATACGCCTTCTCGATACATTTACCTACTAATCGAGTTGGGTGCACTATCGATATCCCAACCCCCGACTGCCTTTGCACAAGGAGCCCCCTCCCCTCATCGCCTGGCTCCGCTTCTGGTCAGTGCAGCCGCACCTTCAGCCATGTGTGCCAACTCTTTTCTTTTTCTGCTCCTTCTATCTTTAACAGGTATACTATCGAAATAATTACGCATGACTAGACATATATATATATATATATATATATATATATATATATATATATATATATATATATATAAAACATGTAAATAAATTATAATTATTTAAGGATATTTTTCTTAACTAAACTGATCAGACAAATAAATTATTAATAAACTATAATTTATTAATAATAAATAAACTGATCAGATAAATAAAATGTTCACATTCATACTTAGTTGACATCCGCATGATGGTATAGAAGGATCAATCTAATTAGAGATTGATAAATTATTTGCCACTTCTATAATTTTTGTTTATTCAAAACTAGTTTCGAATGTTATACATTCATCTTCAGTTCTGAAAACACACAAAAAATTCAAAAATAAGCAATTCAAAATATAATTGGTATTATTATACATATTAAATTATATAAATCAGTATTATAAAACATTTATGAATTATGAATTTAATTAAGACAATGTATTTGATTTCTTGTCTTACTTAAATTCATAATTCATAAATGTTTTATAATACTGATTTATATAATTTAATATGTATAATAATACCAACTATATTTTGAATTGCTTATTTTTGAAATTTTTTGTGTGTTTTTAGAACTGAGGATGAATGTATAACATTCGAAACTAGTTTCAATAAAAACAAAATTTATAGAAGTGGCAAATAATTTATCAATTCCTAATTACATTCATACTTGTCAGTCATTTAGATTTTTTTTACGTTTTAGTTTCTTTCAGAACTATTATGACTAAACATTATCAGTTTTTTATCTTTATTTTCACAAACCAGGAATGAAACTCCGAATGCAGATAAATTTTTATTTGTGTTGGTAGATAAAAGCGTTAAGGGGTTAATTGAGTTTTGTAATTCGAGACGTGAGATGAACCTCGCAAATGCTTTAATCTGTAATAGATGTTACCACTCGTGTGAATATCAAACTTTGAGACATAAGACTAGTAATTTGAAGTTTTCTATAAATATCCGAACTATTATTTCAATGCTCTTTTTATAAAGTGAAAAATCGAAAATAGTTCAAGATAAGAGATAAAATACCAATTAATCGTAAATTGAAGAAAATAATAATTTTAGTAATAATAATTAATTTTTAATAATACTTATTTTTTTTATTTCTTATTAAGTATACAAATATTAGCAGTAACGAGAAAAACATTATTACTTAATTTTATTACAATAGTTATTATTCTTTTTTTTTCTAAATAAGAAATTCATTGGTACCCAATTTAATTAATATTTCTTTTCGAATAATTAATTAAATTATTAATTTTTTTTTTTTTTTTATGTTATGTTAGATATTATTAAAGCAAACAAGTATCTTAATGTTGATGCCACAATCAGGTTTTAAGTCTTATTTGTTTTCTGCTATACCACAATTTTAACAAGATGATTCAAGATAATTCTTAAATTAAAATATGAATTAGTTTAGTGATATTTAAAAGTGTTCAATACAATAAAATTATTTAAAAAGTTTTATTAAATAAAATTATTAAAGAATTAAAAAATTTCAATGCAACAACAATTATTATGGAATAGTGTAATAATTAGTAATTTGTCGATTTATAATTTAAATTTCTAAACGTAAACTTCCGTAAATAAATCAAATTAAAATTTTCTGTATAAATTATACTTACACATTGCTACTTACACTTAATATATTAAATTTGGATTAATAATAAATTCAACGACTGACGAATTAAATTATTCACTTACTAATTAAATATTTTAAAAATATGTCATAAAATATTAAAGAGTAGTTCCCCTCCTATATGAAAGTATAGCAATATTTCCTGCGAATATTTTACATCTTACAACTTAAAATTAGCAATACCGATCCCGCAGGCAGGCGTATAGTCAATAGGCCAGTGAAATAAATATTTTAATTAAATTTTAAATATAATAAAAAAAGATAATTGTTATTTAGCAAATAATAGATAAAATAGATTAAAACAAATAAAGGACGTTATAATTCAAACAATCATAAAATAGAAGAAGAAAAACGAAAAAGAAAAAAAAATATATACATAACTTTACCATCTAATAAAAACTGCATTAATTTAAAAAAACTTTTTGCTTAATGTATTCTAATTAATTCCAGTTCACATCTAGCGATCTTATAGCCACTTATATTAATCTCACGTTGTTTCTGAATGGTTTGCCAATAGCCTTCTAACATTTAACTTTAATTATTTAAAACTGTATTTTTATATTCTTATAATAATTATTATGAAGAAATGATTACAATTTATTTATATTTAGCAATGATATTTGTTGTTTTTTTATTTATATCTAGTGTTTGCTTTTTTTTAAACTGTTTTCAAAACCAATTGTTATCTACATAAAATTAACTCAAAATCCTGAAACTAAAATTATAGTTAACCAGTTTATTTAATTTTTTTTGGAGAAATAATAATGTTAGATTTATGGGTTTTATATGTTTATATGCAAATTTTCTAATATTTTTAAACTATGAAAGAAATTATAGTTATTTTGGATATTTCAGGATATAAACATTATTTAATATATATATCCCCCTCTGCGTACGACACTGCACATGTATGAAACATACTTCAATTGGAGCTTACGGTAAAATTCCTATAATCCGGCACGCTCGCATCTTGAGTTATGCCAGATCACAGGTTGAATATCGGGAAAAAAGGGCATTAAGACATGTTTTTTTAAATTTTTTAAACAGGTTTAGTAGAACAAAAAATTGCATACTAATACAAAATATCTGATTATGAAACAAAAAAGTGAACTGTAGTCTTGCAAGCGATTTTAAGTTAAGCAAGGCGGTTGGTCTTAGACCATGGGATTGTTTTGGTTGGTAAAAGCCATCTTAAACAAATTTCGAACGTCAATTGGTATTTTAGCCATTTCGTAAACAAACAAACAAACGAGGCATCATTTATGTTTTGCGATTTATATATTTTTTTCCGATCTATACATCTTTTTCCGAAAGTAGCGCCGGATTATCGAAAGTGACGGAACGTAGGATACTGGAAGTTTACTGTAATTGAAATCCTCATTTGAAAATTTCGAATTATAGAAGTCATATACATTTTTTTGGGAGAAACAGGGATTTATGTGTACAGAATTTGAGATACATTCTTATAGGTGAGAAGTAAAAATTCGAGATTATGTTTTTAATTGTTTATTTGTTACAGCATTATATATTAGATGATTTAGGGATAGAAAAGGAACTTAAGAGCTTTTAATTATGTAATGTATCCACTCAACAGAAATTGTTGAGAAAATGTTGACAATACAGAAATTATCACGCGAGATCGGTTGACTTCTCAGTATTTAAAGAATATTAATGAATTAACTATTCTGAATTAAATTTAAAATACTCAACAAATAATTAAAATTTCTTCTGTAAAATTAATTGTTTTATTTTTTTTTATGATTTACTTTATCTAATTTCTATATTTATTTGAATAACTTAGAAATTTTATCCTAATAATGCATCAAAGAATTTTTTTTTTAATGAGGTAACAGGTGTGCTTTATTTTATTTTTCCCTCTCTTTAATTTAATGCTATTAGATGGGAACGGAATAACTTGATCCACTAATGATATTCGTTCTGAAATCAATGGTTATTTTATTCAAATAAATTGTTTACAACAAGAGTAAGGTCTTATTAAATTTATTTTATCTTTTCAGAAGTATGATCCCACTTTCTCTTCTCAACTGGTCCAGCTTTACTTTCAGATTGAGTCGTCCTATAAATTTTGAAAAGAATTTTGGCCTTATCGAAAGCAATCTTAACAATCTGGGAAAATGTTTTTAAGCACCTGTTACGAAAGAACGAGGCAGTTTTTATTCCGTGTTTACTGGAGAATTCTCTTATCGACATATCTGCTTTGAGTTGACGTACGCATTATGATCAGTAAGGAAGGATCAATCTAATTAGGGATTGATGAATTATTTGCCATTTCTATAATTTTGTTTTTATTGAAAACTAGTTTCGAATGTTATACATTCATTTTCAGTTCTAAAAACCACAAAAATTCAAAAATAAGCAATTCGAAATACAGTTTGGTACTATTATACATATCACATTAAATGTAATATAAATCAGTATTATAAAACATTTATGAATTATGAATTTAATTAAGACAAGAGAAATGCATGTTGGTACTCACCAAGGTTTAAGTAGATTATATCAAACAGACAAGGTTACATTGGTCTGTACAATGTAACCTTTGAACAAACAATTGTAACCTTTTCTGTTTGATATAATCTACTTAAACCTTGGTGAGTACCAACATGTATTTGATCTCTTGTCTTAATTAAATTCATAATTCATAAATGTTTTATAATACTAATTTATATTACATTTAATTTAATATATATAATAAAACTAAACTGTATTTTAAATTGCTTATTTTTGGTGGATTGGTTTGTTCTCGTACTGAACTAGTAATGGAATTGAACTTTTCTGTTTGATATAATCTATGTATAATACAAAAACCTTGGTGAGTACCAACATGTATTTCATTTCTTGTCTTAATTAAATTCATAAATGTTTTATAATACTAATTTATATTACATTCAATTTTATATGCATAATAATACTAAACTGTTCTAAAAACAGTTTCAGTTCTAAAAACACACCAAATTCAAAAATAAGCAATTTAAAATACAGTTTGGTATTATTATACATATTTAATTGAATGTAATATAAATTATAAAAAAAATATGAATTATGAATTTAATTAAGACAAGAAATCAAATACATGTTGGTACTCGCCAAGGTTTAAGTAGATTATATCAAACAGAAAAGTTTGTATTGGTTTGTTCTCGCACTGAACTAGCAATGGAAGAAAGGTAGGGTGTTTATTGGTAAACTGTTAGTTTATGTTTCAGGCATTTCCTCAACTAACTGTACACTCCAGATAATTGATTACTTCTGGAGCTATTGAAAATCTCTCATGTAATTTTTAAAAAATATTGAGATAACGATATATATATATATATATATATATATATATATATATATATATATATATATATATATATATATATATATATATGTATATATACATATATATAAAGAAAAAAAAGAAATGAATTAGTTGACGTCCGTATGATGGTATAGAAGATTCAATCTAAAATATTTGCCACACCTATAATTTTGTTTTTATTGAAAACTAGTTCCAAATGTCATACTTCTTCGGTTCTAAAAACAAGCAAAAATTCAAAAGTAAGCAATTCAAAAGTTTGGTATTATTATACATATTAAATTAATTGTAATATAAATTAGTATTATAAAACATTTATGAATAATGAATTTAATTAAGACAAGAAATCAAATACATGTTGGTACTCACCAAGGTTCAAGTAGATTACATCAAACATTACTAGTTTAGTAATGTTTTATGATGGTATAGAAGGTTCAATCTAATTAGGGATTGAAAAAAAATATCAATTCACAATACAGTTTGGTATTATTATACATATTAAATTAAATGTAATACAAATTAGTATTAAAAACATTTTTGAATTATGAATTTAATGAAGACAAGAGATGAAATACATGTTGGTACTCACCATATCAAACAGAAAAGGTTGCATTGATTTGTTCTCGCACTGAACTAGCAATGGAAGAAAGGTGGGGTGTTTATTGGTAAACTGTTAGTTTATGTTTCAGGCATTTCCTCAACTAACTGTACACTCCAGATAATTGATTACTTATGGAGCTATTGAAAATCTCTCATGTAATTTTTAAAAAATATTGAGATAACGATATATATATATATATATATATATATATATATATATTTTACAATATATATATATATATATATATATATATATATATATATATATATATATATATATATATATATGTATATATTACATATATATAAAGAAAAAAAAGAAATGAATTAGTTGACGTCCGTATGATGGTATAGAAGATTCAATCTAAAATATTTGCCACACCTATAATTTTGTTTTTATTGAAAACTAGTTCCAAATGTCATACTTCTTCGGTTCTAAAAACAAGCAAAAATTCAAAAGTAAGCAATTCAAAAGTTTGGTATTATTATACATATTAAATTAAGTGTAATATAAATTAGTATTATAAAACATTTATGAATAATGAATTTAATTAAGACAAGAAATCAAATACATGTTGGTACTCACCAAGGTTCAAGTAGATTACATCAAACATTACTAGTTTAGTAATGTTTTATGATGGTATAGAAGGTTCAATCTAATTAGGGATTGAAAAAAAATATCAATTCACAATACAGTTTGGTATTATTATACATATTAAATTAAATGTAATACAAATTAGTATTAAAAACATTTTTGAATTATGAATTTAATGAAGACAAGAGATGAAATACATGTTGGTACTCACCATATCAAACAGAAAAGGTTGCATTGATTTGTTCTCGCACTGAACTAGCAATGGAAGAAAGGTGGGGTGTTTATTGGTAAACGGTTAGTTTATAATTAATTCATACTATTCAAATTTGATGTCAATTCTTTTTGTTGGGTTTAGCTTTTATCATTAGATTATTTATATCCGTCCAGTTATCACAGTAAATAAAACAACGAGTGTTTTATGGAATTAATACTTGTACCTTGACCATTCCTTCTTACTAACCTAATTTATTCCGGATACATTCCTCCTTCACAGTAATGACGCAATTATTGACGTCATATCCCTTATCCAAGGGCAATGACTCATAATTCAGAGAATACATTAATCTTGACTTAGCTGTTTTGGTATTGCCATCCGACCCGCCTTTTAGAGGAACAATATAGCATTTCACGAGGGCTGTATCGATCCCCTACAGTTTTGATTTATTTTCTTTTGAATTAATATCTACTAAGCAGAAGAAAAAAAAATGCAGAAAAAACAAATTAAAGGTCAGAAGTTTGTGTGTAGTTGAAAAATTAATATAGCCAGTGTAGAGAATATTATTTACATTGCTTCCTCTACTCAACTCCATCACAATCCAACTCTACAATATACGATCCATTGCAATCCTCCCACCTATGTCTTGATTGTCCTCAGGATCTATCGTTCACCGATCGGTGATGGATGATTAACTTTTTAGTAATTTATTACTGATCCACTATATATATATATATACATATATATATATATATATATATATATATATATATATATATATATATATATATATATATATATATTCTTATCCTCCGTGTTTATTTAAAATCTCTTTCACATGCATAAATGACCAATATGTACAAACAAGTCCTACCGATAGCCGAGTGTTCTGAACCATAGACCTCTGGCAACATATATATGATGCAGTCAAAAAACTTTACAAGCCCATGTCAAATTATTACGTCAGTTATATTTACCGGGTACAGGTAACGCAAATCCACGTTGTATTATAACCGTATAAAGTCTTCTATCCAATCATTTTTCTTCAATCCAAATTTTCAAAGCAACGTTTATTTTCAAAAACCTTTAGGCGGTGTTCTCCGCTTAATGTAAGCGGTCACGGTTCGCAGTTGCTTACGCAGATTTTTTTTCGAGGGGAGGGGAAATTTAATAAGAAGAAAAGTAATCACTTAATTGTTGATAATCGCCAAATCGGGGTTACGATTTAAGGATTGGATAAAAAATTATTATTAAAAATACAAAACTTATCATATTTTTTTCAAACATTCCTGGGGAGAGGGGATGATATATCCTCCTGATCCTCCCTCCCTGCGTACGCCAATGACAGTTCGTATCCTTAAAGAACACGTGAAAGCAGAATAGATTTGTAAATATAGTCGAACCTCTATGTATCGAACATGAAGGTTCCCAGAAAAAAATCGATATATGGAAATATCGATATATAGAAAGATTGAAATTTTGTTTCCCTTTTCGGGCTAAAAACAATTATAGTTATTCTTTGGGGTTAAAGAAGTATCAAAGGCAATTCTTTTGGGGTTAAAGAAAAACAAAACTGAACGAGCAATAACACTTATTTGAAAAATTGTACAAATTACATCTGTGATTGCAGATTTTTTAGAAATGTATATTCATAATTTAATAAGGACATGTATTAAAAATATTCAAACATTCATAAAAATTAATTTATTTTTGCTTTCGTGCAAGATGCTACTAATGTCTATTTGTGTATAATTCATCACCGAAGTCATGTTTAGGAACAATGTTAACAATAAGAAAGGCAAATTTAAACTGAATTTAAAATGAAAATTTCATTCTATGTTAGGGAAGAGATTCTGAAAATTTAGGTACTCCTGTGCTTCTTCCGAAACAAGATCTTACCTGAATTTTCATTGTTTTGCAAACCAGTGGAACACTTTTTTTTTATTATTTAATTATTACCCGAAAGTAAGGGCTCTTTTCGATGACAATCACATTTTAGATTTTTTTAAATTGGAATTTTTTGTTCGATATATAGCAATTTGATTCGATATACAGAATTTTTTTTTTTTCTAATAAAAATTCAAGGTCCTAAAAAAAGTTCGATTTATAGATTTTCGATATATGGAAGTTCGATATACAGAAGTTCGACTTTACTTATTTCAGGTTTCTGGCCAGGAGAGAAGAATATTATAATTTGGCGAAAGATAAATAACTATTATTTATCATATATTTAGCTTTAATCTTTTTCTCATAAAGAAATTATAGGTATTATATCATTAATTGAAAAATATAATAATTTAGTTTTTAATAATACACATAATAATATGGTCCATTGTAACTAATAATGGCTAAATAATTGAAATTTTTAACGAAGATCCATGTACTAAAAAAGGGAAAATATTCTTTCCATCTTTTATGTTATCTGAGTGGGAAGACCCGTACCAAGAACGATTTTAAAAAATACAAAACATTATATTTATTTATTTATTCTATTTCGTTTTAGTAAAAAACATGGAAAAATATAGCAACAAATAATAACTTATAATAATAACTTTAATAACAGACGTAATTAAATGCCATGACAATAAAGATAGTAATAACCCTTATTTTTTAATGTTATTAACTCTCTAATATACAAAATAACCTAATAAATGAAGTTAAATTAAGTTCATGAAATACCCGCAAAAATATAAAAATAATAATAATAAAAATAAATTGCAAGAATTAATAAACATTTTTTTAATTTTTTTTTTGGCTGGGGTTTTATGAGCTCAATCTAACTCCATTAATTAGATTATTTTGTATTTTTTAGGATTAATAATTCTCTGTGGGATTTACGAATTTCCTACAGAAAAGCAGCTATATTCAAATTTCTATTTATTGACAAATCGTTTATGCAGCTGGGATTTCAGTGATTTATTAAAAAAAAAAAAAAAAAAAAAAAATCTTACTATATTGTCAAAGCCGGAACAAGGATTTTTGTCAGTGAGGGCAAACTTAATTTTGCCGCCTTCATTCACCTTCTCTCTCAATAAAAGTCAACAATTACTAGATAAATATCATCAGCATATAACATTAACTCATTTCATTGACTGAATTAAGGTCATAACAGCCCAAAAGCAGAAATCAATATTGTTTTGGTTGACCTAAAATTAAAAATTTGCCGCCCTCTAAATTCTGCCGCCCGGGGCAATTGCCCACTTTGCCCCTCCTCTCCCGCTAGATCCATTTATGTGCATTGTTCCCTATTTTCAGTCTTGTTTTATAGAATTATTCACGTAAATGACATTTTTAAAGCTTCATATATTATACTAGCATCAACAAGTTTATCAAGAAAGTACTTACATAAATTGCATACTCTCGCCAATCCATTAGACCGTAATATCGCTTGGCTAGCAATTTTCTATAATCCTGTTACTGACTGGAAACGAAAAGGCCGCGTGACCTTCATCGAACGCTACTGTAGGATAGGTAGCTTTCTAATTTATCCGCTAGATTATCATATTTACTTGCTCATTAAAAAAATAAAACTGTCCAACAACACTTATGAATAAACAATATAATCAATTATGAATAATATATCAGTTTTTATTGTAGGATTCAATCAACCACTATCAATCACATTAAAAAAAAAAAATACAAAAAAAAGACAATTAGTGATATCTATTCAACAATACCCGAAGATAGGCCCATCCCGAAAGATTACGTCTTGATTCCTTATTACGGCCATATATCCACCAAAGTCGGAAATGAATTAAAAAAATTAGGATTAAACCCTGCATTTAAAATAGAACAAACCCTTCTCCTAAAGACAAAATAGACCCTTTCCAAAAAAGCGGAGTATACAAACTAAATGGCAATGATTGTGCAGCCAAATACACGGAAAAAACTGAAACATCGCTAAATAAGAGATTAAAGGAACGTATACGTGCATATAATAATAAGACAAAGAATTCCAATTTTGCAATTCATTTTAATGAAAAAAAAAACATAAATTCATCAAAGACTCAGGAGTTAAATTAATATATAACTTTGGAAACAGCCTCATATTAAATATATATGAAGCACTTGAAATAATAAAATCCTTCAAATCTAGTCCATAGTTTTGCTTAAATGACCAAATAAATATCTCCAATAGTCCAATCTTAAATTTATTCACATCTATAACAGAAAAATAAATTACTCACCGGAATTATTGTAAAAACCCCGACCCTTAAACCGTTTACCTATAAACACGCCACCTTTCTTTCATTGCTAGTTCAGTGCGAGAACAAACCAGTACAAACTTTTCTGTTTGATATAATCCATTTAAACCTTGGTGGGTACCAACATGTATTTGATCTCTTGTCTTAATTAAATTCATAATTCATAAATGTTTTATAATATCGGTTTAATTAGGGATTGATAAATTATTTGCCACTTCTATAAATTTATAATAATTTATAAATAATTTATCAATCCCTAATTAGATTGATCCTTCTATACCATCATGCGGATGTAACCTGAATATCATTTTATATTACATTTAATGTGATATGCATAATAATACCAAGCTGTATTTTTAATTGCTTATTTTTGAATTTTTGAGTGTTTTTAGAACTGAAAATGAATGTATAACATTCGAAATTAGTTTAAAAAAAAAAAAAGTATAGAAGTGGCAAATAATTTATCAATCCCTAATTGGATTCAAAATTTTCTTGACCTCATGAATTCTTTAGTATGCAATACAATCATGTATTGGCAATACGCCGAAATGAGTTTTCGTGATTTCATTTGATTAGAGCGTTTTAGGATTCCCTCAATAAATAAATAGAAACGTTGTCCTATCTTTCTAAGGTCCTACCTTACGTCCCCATAACTATTGAACGATTTTCGATGTTACTTTAAGTAAATATGAGTACATCATTTTATACTAATTTGTTGGAAGCACATATTATCGCGAAAAATCCTTAAGGGCAGATCTAAAGGCAAAGTATGATCCATAGTAAGATGAGAAATTGGGTCAATCAAATGTCATCTTGAGAAAATTTCGAAGGTCCTTTTAATCTGTAAGTATACTCATTGTAAGTATAGAAGGATCAATCTAATTAGGGATTGATAAATTATTTGCCACTTCTATAATTTTATTTTTATTAAATAGTTTCAAATGTCATACATCTTCAGTTCTAAAAACAGAAAAAAATTCAAAAATAAGCAATTCAAAACACAGTTTGGTACACTCCAGACAATTCATTACTTATGGAGCTATTGAAAATCCCTTAATTTTTTTAAAATATTGAGATAACGAACATTATGTAAAAAAAAATATATAAAAAAAAAAAGAAAAAAAGAAATGAATTAGTTGAAGTCCGTATGATGGTATAGAAGGTTCAATCTAATTAGGGATTGAAAAAAATATAGCAATTCACAATACAGTTTGGTATTATTATACATATTAAATTAAAAGTAATATAAATTAGTATTATAAAACATTTATGAATTATGAATTTAATTAAGACAAGAAATCAAATACTTGTTGCTACTCATCAAGGTTTAAGTAGATTATATCAAACAGAAAAGGTCATTTCCATTACTAGTTCATTACGAGAACAAACCAACGCCACCTTTTCTATTTGATATAATCTACTTAAACCTTGGTGAATACCAACATGTAATTGATTTCTTAAATTCATAAATGTTTTATAATACTAATTTATATTACATTTAATTTAATATGTATAATAATAAAAAACTCTATTTTGAATTGCTATTTTTTTTTCAATTTTTGTGTTTACCTATAAACACTCCCCACCTTTCTTCCATGACTAGTTCACTGTGAGAACAAACAAACCAATGCAACCTTTTCTGTTTGCTATAATCTACTTAAACCTTGGTGAGCAACAACATGTATTTGATTTCTTACCTTAATTAAATTCATAATTGATAAATATTTTATAATACTAATTTGTGTTACATTTAATTTAGTATGTATAACCATGCTTTTTTTTTAATTGTTGTTTGTTTTTATAACAGAAGATGAATGTATAACATTTGAAACTAGTTTTTAATAAAAACAAAATTATAGAAGTGACAAATAACTTATTAATCATTAATTAGATTGATCTTTCTATACTCATTCATGCGTACGTCAACAGGGGATAATATTTAAAAAAAAAAAATTTTTTTCAAACTTGATCCTAAATCATGTAAATTAAATGAAACCGTGAATATACCTACATTTTTTTCTGAAAACTATTCTTTCTTTGCCTTATTTACTAAAAAATTATTAACTTGTTTACCCATTTTGTATGCTATATAACACTTCCTGTGCACATATCCTGAATTGTTTTCCAAAAACAATCTGCTGGAAAATCTATGATACTGATGAATTTTTTTGTTTGTTATAATATTACAATAATGGCTAGAGATGGTCCAATGTATTGAAAAAATAATATAAACAGATTACATCTGTTGATTATTAGATTATATCATACAGAAAAGGTAATTTCTATTACAAGTTGATGAAGATGAATGTATAACATTTGAAACTAGTTTTCAATAAAAATAAAATTATAGAAGTGGGAAATAATTTATCAATCCCTAAGTAATGAATTATCTGGAGTGTATAATTAGTTGAGGAAATGCCTGAAACATAAACCTACTTTTTTATTTGAATCTATAATAAATATATTAACTCTCGGTTTATTAACATAAATAATAATCAATAATTTATAATAATTATAAATATCTACTGATCTTTTTTATACTGATTTTATATATCCTATTTTTTTTTCGTTTGATCAACTTCTTTCCTGGAACTAAATAAGTTGTAAAATGCGAAATATTCTACTTAAACTGTCTCGTCGACACAGTTGTCCGTGTTTTTTCCATTCCAGTACTGGTTCTTTAATTGGCATCCTAGCCTCACCCTATTCCAGAGGTTGGACGGGTTCCCGTATTTGAAATCTTATTGCTTGCAAAAGTAGCACATGTGCTGAAAAACAAAGAAAAAAATAATCTGTTTATATTATTTTCTCACATCATAAACAAAAAAATTCATTAGCATCATAGATTTTCCAGCAGATTGTTTTCGGAAAACAATTCAGAATATCTGGTACAGGAAGTGTTATATAGCCTACGGAAAGGGTGAACAAGTTAATAATCTTTTACTATCTAAGCCAAACAAAGAATAGTTTTCAGTATAAATATATATATATATATATATATATATATATATATATATATATATATATATATATATATATATCCCTATTGACGTACGCATGGTAGATAGTATAAGAGGATCAATCTAATTAGGGATTGATAAATTATTTGCCACTTCTATAATTTTGTTTTTATTGAAAACTAGTTTCAAATGTTATACATTCATCTTCAGTTCTAAAAACACACACAAATTCAAAAAATAAGCAATATAAAATACAGTTTGGGCTCATTATACATATTAAATTAAATATAATATAAATTAGTATTATAAAAAAATTTATGAATCATGAATTTAATTAAGACAAGAGATCAAATACATGTGGTACTCACCAAGGTTTAAGTATATTATATCAAACAGAAAAGGTTACATTGATACAATCTACTTAAATCTTGGTGAGTACCAACATGTATTTGATCTCTTGCCTTAATTATATTCATAATTCATAAATGTTTTATAATACTAATTTATATTACATTTATTTTAAATAATAATAATAATAATACCAAACTGTATTTTAGATTGCTTATTTTTGAATGTTTTGGGGTTTTTAGAATTGAAGATGAATGTATAACATTTGAAACTAGTTTTCAATAAAAACCAAATTATAGAAGTGGCAAATAATTTATCAATCCCTAATTATTATTCCCTGTTTCATAAAAAAATAAATAAAAAACTCCTACTGAACCGATTTCAATGGAACATGATGCGTATTTGGTGTCATAATGTATCTATAACCAGGTTTAAAAAAAAAAAAATCCACCAGGGCAAAGGATGTTAGTAGTTTAAGTGTAACCGGTGGTATGTAGTTCATTGTGTAAGTACTAATCGATCTTAACAGATGATTGTATTTCAGTTCGTTTTTATATCCAAATCAGGTTTATTATATTTTGGTTTAGATATTTGCGTTCCAAAATATTACCATAAAAAAAAATTACAATTTGCTTGAGTCGTCTTATAACTATTTCCGCCGAACTTTTCTCAAAGACAATTTGAACGTGGAAAAATCGTTTAACTCATATAAAATGGTTTTGGTAGTTTCATTTAATTACCGAAAACAATTTTTTGAAATATTATTTAAGTTTTATCTAAAAAAAAAAATAAAAAAATTTGTTGATGAACGGAATTTGATGACGATTATTTATATTTATTTATTTTTAATAAAACAAGAATGAAAAAAACGTAAATTTGTAATATAAATAAATGTTTTAGAAAAATACTTTGGCAACAGATTTTTTAATTAAGCTTGTTAAGCGAAACTCATCGTTGTTTTTGAAAATTCAATTTTTTTTTTTGTCAATTCATATCGTTTTGGTAATTTCAGTTATTTTTTTCAATAATAAAAGATACAAAATACTACAAAATGGCGAAACGATAATAATTATGAAAGTTTGATGAGCTGGATACAGAAATAATTTCGGTTGCACAAGCTAGGATATATGAAAGGTAACAAGGTGAAAATCTGCTGAAGATCTGATGCAGTAGATATTTTCACAGACTTGTCATCTTAATAACTTAATACTGTTTTTAAATTTATATTTAAAGTTATATATTGAGTACACATAAAATTATTAGTAATTAAATTTATAAATAAATTTATTTTAAGTAATTAAAATTATAAGATATTAATTAATAGTTCATAAATACTATGAACTATTTTTTTTTTGTGAGCAAACACACTTCCCTTAATATATCTTTATAACATTAAACAATTTTTACCCATAGACAAACACGTTTCGAAATTTTCTTTCATCCTCTGAGTTTTCTAAAACAAAAATATCTGATGTGGACAACACATGACTTCCTTGTACGCCTATTAAACTATAAATCGGTGGCTCAAAAAGTCATCCTGAATTTGGTTACTAGTTTCCGAAAATTGTAGTATCTCAAAAACGACACTCGGCGTCGCGACATCCATCGATTGACAAACACACACAAATAGGGAGAAAAACCAGTGTTTTACACTAAATTTTAACACTTAAAATAAGTAATAAAAATGTTTAATTGGATTGGAAACCAAATTGCGATTGTAACTTTTATTACCGAAACATATGATTTATGTATTTAATTTAAATATAATTTTTGATGCAAGCTTATTAAGACCTTCAAGTAAAGTACCGCTTCCGGTTTTCCAATTTAAACCAAAATCTAATATGTTATTTAAATCAATGTTTAAGTTATAAATACTAAATTTGAGAAGTTTTGCATAGTATTTTAATATAATTTTTTATGGAAATCAATTATGACCTTCAAGTAAAGTACCACTTCCGGTGATCAAGCAGTGACCAAAAAGGGAGGTTCACAACTAGATTTTATAATAATCCTAAATACAAAATTTCAATTTTCTACGGCTAATCGTTTTTGAGTTATGCGAGATACGAACGTACGTACGTACAGACGCCACGACGAAACTAGTCAAAATGGATTCAGGGATGATCAAAATGGATATTTCCGTTGAAATCTGAAAACCGAAAATTTACGCGATTACAATACTTCCTTTACTCCGTGCAAGAAGTGAAAAAAAATCTTTCTTCATTATGCTATTTTTTTCTAATATAAAATAGTTGTTAATTAATTCCCTAAAGTCTGTTTTTTCCATAAATACATTATTTAGTCTATTGTGTCACCACTAACATTCAGTGTGACATCGATATAAGGCATAGCAGACAATCCCTAGTGTAACAATGATTTAAAAAAAATTAATAGTGGACACAATAGAGGAAATAATGTATTTATGAAAAAAAACGACTTTAGGGAAGAAACTGGCAACTAATTTTATATTAGAAAAAAATAGGATAATTAAGAAAGAAAGAAAGGAAAATCCAGAAGATGAAAGAAAATTTCGAAACGTTGGTTTGTTATTGGGTAAAAAAATGTTAATGTTAGAAAAATAATAAAGATATATTAAGGGAAGTATGTTTGTTAACAAAAAACAATTTAATTTAGTAATGTAAACTTCCGAAAGTAGTAATAATTATATAATATAAACTATAAATAAAAATAAGGAGGGGGGTGACCCAACCGATACAGTAATAGGTAGGGGTTATTGACCGCATAGTAGGTAGCATTTGACGTATCGAATCTTTGGATAGGTTCCAAGCACAAATCGATTAAAATATCATATATACCTAAAAAAATGCAGTTTTTTTTAATGCTTTAATAACCGACTGTGAACGATATATTGGCAACCATCAAATATGATTAAAGTATCAAAACGTGCCTTGAAAGGTATGAGAAAGATAATAATCCAGAGACATCGAACTTAATGTAAATGTTTCCTGTTAACCTTATAAAATTCCGAATAAATATTCTCAACACAAAAAATTAGTGCACCTTGTCTAAACTCTCTGTTACCAAATATAAGGGAATAAATCAGTAGTTGGAGCGCAGTGCTGAACACACCGTCTCTCAAGTATACCATAAGTTCCATATTCTAAAAAACCTTATCCTCTTGGTCCTAAGAGACTGATTTAGTTATCAATACATAAGAGGTTTTCAGAATCAAATCCAATTTTTTTTTTCAAAGAAATCGGAAATATACGAATAACTGAAATTTCAAGAATACTGTAACAAATTATAGCTACAACTTGGTAATATCGTTGTTTACAATATTCTAGAAATTTCAGTTATTTATATGATTTTTTTGGGGTCTGCCATATGAAAAGTAAATATGAATGAAATGAAGAGTGTGCATTGTCTTCACATTCATGGATTGTGTCCTCAGGTGCACTTTAATTATGTGGCAATACCTACATCTTATGAAGTGAGATATTTGAAACTTCACCTGGACAAGAGACTGACATTGAGGACTCATATCGGACTGAAAAGAAAACAAATGAACAAACGATTTGGACTATTAGCCACGTTACTTGACAGATGCTCCAAATTATCTATAACAGAATTACCATCAACAAAGTACTAGCAAAACCTTTATGGAAATGCGGAATAGAGCTATGGGGCTCTGCATTAACCTCAAACATCCAAAGAATTCAGTCTTTTCTGTCAAAAGCATTGCGAAAAATAGTGGACGCCAGTGGCAGCCAGTTGGTCGATAGTTGCAAAAATAATATTTATATAAAATACTCTCTTCATAAGTAGAGAAGCCTTCTGTTTGGTGACTACTCCAGTGAAGTCAGTGTAAAGCGGGCAGTTTCTATACAATTCTAAACTAATTGTATACAGCGTAATTTTTCTTTTGGAAATAAAGAGTAATTTATTACTTTCAATATGTTTATCTATACAGTGAAAATAAATAACTAATTCAGAAATTGGAAATTGAACTAACTTTTATACCCTTAATTAAATGTTGCAAAAAATCCTTTCACCTGAACGCCGAGCTAATTGGTTCACACACTTTGTGTGCACACATTACACTTATAGCCAGATCAGTCACCAGTCCTCAGGCTTTTCTAGGGGGATCACTGATCAAGCTGTGCGGGTTGCATCTGTCAGAATGAAGGCTTTCCGTTTCTATTAATTTACTCAATTTCTAATAAATATTTTATATTTCTTTTTACTACTATGAAGTAATTGTATTTTTCTTTTATAAAGCTAGGAGGATCACGTGCTCATGTGAGCAAATGGAATAAACACCGTCGGTGTACGCAACATTCTACGTGACAAATGGCTTTCTGCACAAGGACTTGAGCGTTCTAACGGTTTCAGATACTGCCACAGGATACTACTAAAAATTCCAAAACAGACTTACTTACAGCATGAACACCTACGTACAAACAGTTAGATCCACCGCGGATCCATACTTACGACACCGATGACTTTCGAGACGGTGGCCAAGAAACATGCTAAGACGACCGCTGCCACGATGAGCTTAGATTCACTTATTGCCCAACTATCTTGCAGATGACCAATCATTATATGTTTTTATGGTATATTTTGTGTATATAAAAATTAAAAATTCATATTTTTCGTTATTGATATATTTATGATTCCCTTGAAAAAATTGTAAAACTGAATTTAGCGGATTTTATTCTAAAGGTCTCTATATATTCTCTAATGACATTTATATTAACATAGAATATTATTATCTTTTTTTAATTATTTACTTCTACGTTCGATCAAAACAATAATTAGCGGTCGATTGTTTAACTAATGATATCTAAAATGACTGACGGCTCTAGTGGCCTCTCTCAGTCTCCACTGGTCTTTAATACCAGTGACGCGACTATGTGAGAAGCGCTGTGATCTCCTGGAGCCCGACTTTGCCATTTACATGTGGGGGCAGAGCTTGTTTCGGAGTTCTCTTGGCAAATTGTAAATATTGTATATAGGTATGAATGTGTTTAAGATGACTTATTTTATTTTTACTTAACTTAATTTTTCTTTTCATGGTTGTTTACTTATTTTGTTATTATTCAAATTGTTTATCAATTCATTTTTATCAGTATTTTTTTTTTTTTTTATATGATATTTATTATTTTTATTTTATTTTCTTGTTTTTTCTCGTTTATCTTATATATATGGTATGAATGGATTCTCATAGCCCTAATGCCTATTGCCCTTGAGTGTGGCAGCTTGTATTATTTTTCATAAAAAAAAAAAAAAATAAAGAAAGAAATAAAAAAAAATGACTGATAATTCGCAACTAAAAATATTTATCTTCTAGTTATTTTATTAATTTTCGGTACCATTTTATTTTATTATTAATTAAAAACAAAAGGCCAATCAGTCACCAAATATTTTATTTTATTTCATACTTCATATTTTACTACAAGAAGAATAATACTAAAATAGAAGAAAATAATATAGTTATGACGTTTGTTATCATATAAACAATCACATACAGTACGCTTGCATGGTGGGTATTTAATAACTGAAATAATTGTTTATTATTTATATAAAAGTTAAAAAATATATTATACTACAATAGAAAATTAAATACGAATATCCATTATACAATTATGTTTTTTCAGACTTGAGAATGGCCCAATTTGGCCGAAACGTTTCGACTTACTCATTTCATATTTATTGATCGATTGAATTATTTCATTTTTTATTTACTGACAAAAATATTTACTGTTAGCAAATTTTTAGAGGATTAAAAAAAAAACCTTTAGTCCCCCAATGACCAGTAAATGATAACCAGTCTATGCTTCATTCAATTAAATCATCATTTGAAGGTCACTGATCAAAACTGCTTTTTATACGCCATTTGAAATAGCGAACTTAAATCATTAAAAATACAGTTTTGATTTTTTTTTTAATTACTGTAATTATAGGAACAATAATGTTTTTAAGGTGAAAATTTTTATATTTTTTCTTGTCACACGCTTACATTTCGTAGCTGAAGTATGTAGTTTTTAACCCATCATTCAAAAATACACCACTCTCTCAATTGTAATTCATTATTCTTTGCATTATTAAAAATTATATACAGTTGACATCCACATGATGGTATAGAAGGATCAATCTAATTAGGGATTGATAAATTATTTGACACTTCTATAATTTTATTTTTACTGAAAACTAGCTTCGAATGTTATACATTCATCTTCAGTTCAAGATTTAAGTAGATAATATCAAACAGAAAAGTTTGAATTGGTTTCTTCTAGCAATACTAGTTCAGTTCGAGAAGAAACCAATACAAACTTTTCTATTTGATATTATCTACTTACATCTTGAACTGAAGATGAATGTATAACATTCGAAACTAGTTTTCAATAAAAAGAAAATTATAGAAGTGGCAAATAATTTATCAATCCCTAAAAATTATATAATTTTAAGGCACTGTGAAGGAAAAGTTGAAAAATGTAGCCTTTACTGAACACATTTTAATTACAATAATTTGTTTACCTTTACCGTGCGAGGTTTCGACGTATGTGAAAAGCGAATACGGGCATTTGATGCAAAAGTATCGCAAAAAGTTTACTTGAATGTTGCTATGCGAGAAATAAAATTTAATTGTAGTCCTAAATTAACGAAGTTATTTTTATTATGCGGTATGATTTAAAAAGAGGACATATTGTAATTTTTTAATGATTTGGCTGAGATCATTCATAAATATCTGATGTGGACAAAACATGACTTCCTTGTACGACTATTAAACTATAAATCGGTGGCTCAAAAAGTAATACTGAATTTGGTTACTAATTTCCGAAGATTGCAGTATCTCAAAAACGATATTCGACGTCGCGACATCCATCTATTGACACACACACAAGCTCTTGCTTCTAGAGGTCTCATTCTGTTATCATACGTCGTTTTCTTTCAGTAGATAACAAGTTCCTGAGAGATTTCTTCGTGTTCCCTGACAACATTAGAACTGTCAATGTCACTAGATAAAGCATTGGAAATCTACGGTTTCGACATTTTAAACGGAATAACCCGCTTAACTCATTCCTTATTATCCTGCTGCTGATTTGTTCAGCTCACAAATGCGGAGGAAAACAATTATGTTATGTAACAATAATAGTTATATAAACACTCAATTTCAAGTATGACCTTTAAGTAAAGTAACACTCCCGGTGATCATGCAGAGACCAACTAGATTTTACAACAATCCTAAATACAAAACTTTCTACGGCTAACCGTTATTGAGTTATGCGAGATACGAACGTACGTACGTACTTACAGACGTCTCGACGAAACTAGTCAAAATTTATTCAGGGAAGGTCAAAATGGGTGTTTCAGTTGAAATCTGAAAACCGAAAATTTTCGCGATTACAATACTTCCTTTACTGCATACAAGGATGTAAAAATGGATCATTGTAAAAAAAAAAAATTTTTTTTGTTTGGGCGAGAGGGCTTCAGCCCCTAAGCCCCCTTCTCCCCCTCCTCCTTCTTGAGTCTGCTAGTGTATAACCAAATATTATAATACAATAATTACAAAAGACTGGATATGTACAAGTTTCAATATTCTCGACCTGTCTCGTTTGTGCTGTCAGCGAAACAAACTACTTACACCTGCAAGATTAATATCAGAAAAGTTTATTTATGATCATATTGTTTTCAAATTTATTATAATTTTTGGTTTCAAAATACCTTTGTTTTATGGAGGCTAATATGCTGCTTTCACATGTCGACATTCGTTCTTAAACCTATTTATGATTTGAATTCTACTCAATTAAGACCTATAACGCTTACAAATTAATTCAGTAAATTATATACTTCAAAGGCGACTATATAACTAATCGCAACAAATAAATATTTTTATTTATAAAAATAATATTACAGTCATACTCTGAGACTAGAGTCATTTTTCATTCTATAACCTAAATACGTTTCCGAGGCACTTAATCATTCCGACGTCTGTCACTTGGGATTTACAAAAGAAAAATGGCCGCATTACCAAGAAATCTTTAACAATGAAGTTAGCTTACCTTTTTTATTGCACTTCCTATTTAAGATTTATCATTAATACATTATTACATCTATTAATTCTTGCATTAAGTAGTCCTGACAGATGTAAAGATTACTGTACTGTAGAAGAATCAATCTCCAACCCTCTCCAGTGACCAAAGAAAAGCCATTTCATCTGCGACCCCAAGACCTCTGCAGACCTTGCCTAACCAGGTTCTCATCGATGTCTTCACCCTGGCCCCAGTTAGCGGTGGGATATCTGTATTATGAAACTAGATCATAATGGCTGGGAATCGAAGAGATGCAATCAGGCCTCTGTAGCAGATGTTTCGAGAAAGAATCATTTGAAGGGGCATTTTCAACATTTATACCATATTGCATTATGGGAATCTTTGTTCTGTTAGGTTAGTAAAGAGTAGCCATTTTGTTTAGCGTAAACAGCAGGCGTGTGTTTTCCAGGTCAAGTTTAATTGTAGAGAACGAAAAGTTTGAAAACCTGAATAAGACGATCAGTGTTTTAATTCATTTTCATGAGTGTTATCCTAATAATTTACTTTGAATATAAAGAAGGAGAATCTTGGTTGGGGTTCGGTCAATAATGAAACACACAAATAAGAAAAAACTTATTATAATGTGTCCCGACGTTTCGGACATCATCAGGACCAAGAAAAAACAAAATAACAAAAGATATAACAACAGTGGCAGTACCAGTAATAATAAAAAAGTTAACAAACAGTAAGATTTCTATATTTTCACAATTATTATTGTGAAATTTATCGTGTGTACAAAAATTATAAATGATAAATAAGATAACTCGGAGCATATTTATTTTATTATTTTTCTTATTTTTAGTTTTATTGCACCTACTATATTTTATTATTGTGGAAATGTCTGTAAAAATATTAAATAAGAATTGCGATATAATTTCGACCATATTAAATATATCAGTTATTGAATAACATACAAAAAAAACAAAAAAACTTTAGGTGGCAACAAATAGTTTTTTTTTTTCACAATATTAGATGGTCTATGATACGATACTAAAATACCATGATACAATTCAATCTATCAAATGCGATCAATTAGTGTTAAACATATCTGAACATCTGAAACCCTATTTTTAAACATTCTATATATTTTTAGGCCATTAACTTAGGCATAAGCCTATAATATGCTTCAAGTTATCTTATTTGTCATTTATAATTTTTGTACACACGATAAATTTCGAATAAATAAAAAAATAATATATTGTTAACCTAAATTTTTTTTTTTGAAATAATAATTATTTATAAATCTTGTAAACGTAGTAAATACCTGAAAAAGGCAATTAGATACGTAGAAAGATTTATAGAGAAGGATATTAGTTCATTTCTTCCTCTTTTGTTGGTCCTATACCTAATAAATTGTTTTAATTAAAATGAAGTGATGAAATAATTAAGAAAAAAATTAATTTCAAAGGTCCGGAAACAGCCTGTCTATAATTTTTTCACTCTCACTAATAAAGGGCATTCAATGCCCATAAATTAAAAAAGAATTTTTTGTTTATTGTCTTTTAATCAAGAGTTACAGAATTTTAGCCGCTAAATCGACAATTTTTCCCACTGTGCGCCGTAAAGGCCCACTTAGGTTCTGTTACTATTTATCTCATGGGACTCCCGCGAAATGTATGCTGAAACCGTCAGCAGTGATTTGTTGAGAAAATAAGCTAAATATTGCGAAGCTATGCCATCGAGGAGACTTAAATAAAGAAACGTATATTTTATAGAATATATTAAGTTTAGGATGAAAAAAATCTGGTGCGGTGCGCGCATCACACAACTTTCCCTTACCGTCCTATAATAATTATCTTTTTAATACAATTTTAAAGAGTACACATAAACACTGCTTCTAACAAACTCAGCAGCATACACATCTTCTTCTACTTAAGTACAATAAAAAAGTTTTGTAAACAATTTTAATACAACAATCCTGTACACTACATATATATTTTACCTTTGTCAAGTTGCAAATATATTTTAAAAGTTTCTGGTTTAGCTTCCATGGAAACATTTTCTTTCCATTAAATAATGTGAACGTAGAAATTATTAAGTTAATTTCCGCTTTTGTATTCTTAAGAGCGTATATTTTACAACAGATTGGGGGATTGGTGGGAGGAGGTTCGGTAGCATCCGTCTCCTTTCGGATGCGATTGGTTATCAATCTAGGGTCTTGTGCTCCTCATAACATACACTTTATCTTTGCTAATACTGATCCGATTTTGATGATTCTTTTATTATTTTTTAGATAATTTAATTACCTTTCATACAATTCTACACATAATTTACCGTATAATGCATACTTTTTAAGCTATGCGCATTCATCATAACTTTTTTCTCTGCAATTCCTCGGTGATTTACTGCATAAATGTAAAGTTAAAGGCCTTTATGAAGAATAATTTAGGCAAGTTTCATCAAAATCATTAGAGCCGTTTTCGAGAAAATTGTAAAATCGATTATATAAAGTGGCACTTCCGGTTAGTCGATTTTGACGAAAAAGTTGCTGTAACATCACAGCCATATACCTACCTTAGATACGTAACTTGAGTATCGTACGACTTTTCGTTTTTGAGCTAAGCTGTTCACATACACACAGACACAGACACAAACACACAGGTCATTTGGACTCAGGGGACCTTAAAACGTGTATTTCCGTTGAAAACTCGAATTCGAAAATTTTCACTATCGCATTACTCCCCCTTTCTATATACTTCGTATATAGGTAAGGGAAAGTAAAAATACGATAGGACAATATTCAGGTGTTCTCGCACCTGCCTCGTATACCACAGGTAGTAGGAAGCATGAAAAATGAAAAAAATACAAAATCCAACCATACAAATAGAATCAAATATACAATCCATGGGCGCAAAAGATGTATTTAAAAAAAGAAAAAGTATAATTAGGTATCTGTTACGAGTTCAAGGTGATTATCTTTACTTCCCGTTATTCACTTCACCAAAAGTTAATTGGCGAAACAGGAAATGTCAAGGTCGATCAAACATGAAAGACGATCCGCTGCTCTCACGTCAAAATATAACCTTTCTCCCTTCTCTTCTATCACTCATATCTTAATTATATGTCCTTACTGTATTAATTATTTTATGTTATAAGTCTCCTTTGCTTAGTACATTAGGAGAATAATCCTGTCAAACTGGAACATCGCTAGCTCCATATTTAGTTGACATCCGCATGATGATATAGAAGGATCAATCTAATTAAGGATAGGAGATATTTATTTTGTCATTTGAGCAAAAATCTATATTTAAATGACCAAATAAATATCTCCAATAGTCCAATCTTAAATTTTTTCCCATCCATAACAGAAAAAAGAATTACTCACCGAAATTACTGGAAAAACCCTGACCCTTAAACCGTTTGCTTACAAACACTCCACCTTTCTTTCATTGCTAGTTCAGTACGAGAGCAAACCAGTACAAACTTTTCCGTTTGATATAATCTACTTAAACCTTGGTGAGTACCAACATGTATTTGATTTTTTTTTTCTTAATTAAATTCATAATTCATAAATGTTGTATAATACTAAGTAATATTACATCTAATTTAATATGTATGATTATACCAAACTGTATTTTGAATTGCTTATTTTTGAATTTTTGTATGTTTTTAGAACTGAAGATGAATGTATAACATTCGAAACCAGTTTTGAATAAAAAAAAATTATAGAAGTGGCAAATAATTTATCAATCCCTTACTCTATATTTTCTCAAGTCAATAATAGATTCATAACATGATTTTTCGCTTATTATCATTTGAAATAGATTCTTTATGTATGAAAATAACGCTGCAAATTATTACTCAATGGTTTATGATTTCCAAACAGTTATATTTGAAAAATTAATGGTGTGTCCATTCATACGACTTTCTTTATAGCAAGTAGGCTAAGATGTGCAGGATATATGGTCTATATAGAAGGTGAAAGGGTGCAGAGGGAAATGTTTGAGGCGCAGTTCACTGGGAAAGGAAAAAAGGAAAGAACAAGAACCTGAATTGAAAGTGAAGGATGGAACCAAGAAAGGATGAAATGGAAAAAGATGCGAGAAAGCGATCGGAAGAGAAAGGCGCAGGGCATGAAGAAATGGTACTGGATAACTCAGGAGGCCAAGGGTCACGAACGCCGGAGTATTAGTCTACAAAGTTGAATACGTTCTATCTTGAAATGTACAACTTCAAATTTTGAGGGAGGGACATTTAATTTTCGTTAGTACAAATAATAAACCAAAAGCCTTTTTATAGTTTTTTTTGTTTTATTGGCTTGATATGGAGGTCGTTTTTTGAAAAAAGTGTAAGCGCCATTTAGCAAACTTTACAGGAAACACATGCAATGATTTTTCCCCAAATAACAATATTATTTTTTTTTAAATTTTATTCTTTATTGTATATAGCAGGAGTTTTTCAGCTTGGCAAAACCTATACAATTGCAATATATTTCAAAGGATTCTAGCACTGGTTAAGGGCAGAGTGACAACTGAGCAGGAATCGATAGAGGTGGTGTTTACTACCGAAATCAATTGAAACCTAAATTTCGAATTTTTGGTGCTTAAGTCTTTTTCAAAAAACGACGTCGATATGTTGATTTTAAAACTCTACACTTTTACTCTATCTTTATAAATGGCCGAGTTATGGGCTTATAAAATCTCTAATCGGCCGCCATTTTGAAACCAAATGACCGATTGTAATGTCGAGTTCCAAGAATCATCCTGGTGTGTCCTGTATCTTTGTTGAAAACTTTCAAGAAAATCGGTCCAGTGGTCTCGGAGAAAAGTCGCGGACAGCGTACGGCGGGCGGGCGGATTTTTTTAATTCGATATTTGGATTCTACGTATAACGACACGTAAAACCTCAAATTTTGAGAGGGATTAAATTTTTTTTTTTTGGTTCGATTATAAGGGATCGTTATTGAAAATAATTAATCAAAATATAAAATAATAAAACAGCTATAAAACATACAAACTGATCATTTTGTTGAATGGTAATAATAAAAACTAAAATATTTTTATATGATAACAATAGAATTATAATGAAAAGATATTTAAAACAAGGCTCCTTGATGAAAATGAGCTACAAAAATATAGAAAACTAATGAAATGTGAGAGTTCCTCTTTCAGTCAGCTCTGGCTAAATTCGTTTTCTCGTATTTTTTTTTATATGATTTTATTTGATTTTGTTTTAATTTATTTTATTGAATTTTTAAATATTTACTTATTTATGATAAATTACCGCTCCATGCTTTTATGAAGGATTCGGTTAAAAGGCACCGCTCAGTTTCTCATTCCTAGGCTTATTTACTGGTGAAAGGATAGAATTATCTATATATTAATGGCTTTAAATATCAAATTTCTAAAATATGATTTAAACAAATCGAAGATTGTTATTTCACTTTTAAATGTGGGGAGAAACTCTGATGAATTTATTAAGTTCTCTGTGCGAGGGGGCTCTTTCAAATCTAATTTAGTTCTTATAATTAGCCGACCAAAAATGTCTTTCTGATATGACAGGCGTGAAGTTAATTCGAATTGTATAAATACGGTATTATTTCTGAATGAAATACAACAATTAAAAGATATAAACGTCTCCATTCATCTGTCCTAGGTGAGCCTGCACCATCTTCAGCACATTGACCTGAATAGGGGGCGTCCTCTACTGCCTTTTTTTTTCAAGTTCTGCGAGTTCTGGCTTTCAGAATTAGTTCGAAAATATCATAATAGCGCATCCACTTTTCGGGAGACTCAAAATGTTTTGAGAAAAAAATTAGATTTTTTATCCCAAATATACAGGACTCATTCAAATAATATTCATAATTTTTATTGGAAAAGCCCAAAGTTTCGACCCAAACATGTCAGCCATCATGAGGGCTGAAATGAAATTAGAGATATATAAATGTTAACTATAAAAAGACAGAGGTGAAATAACATACATATGATTATAATTACTATTTATCAACATATTTATTCAGTTATTATTTAAATGGAATTAAATATGAGGCTCAGATATAACCATCTGAAGAGAATTAGAAGAGCGGAAAACTGACCCTATATTGTCTGACCCTAGGAATTAAATCCTGAAGTTGGGAAGAAGAACCACGAAACGTTATTGCAATATTGTCGAGTTTTGAATTAAACCATAGTATGGAAAATATAGAATTTTCATATCTTATTGCTGACAATTAATATTCTACCAATTATTAAAATATGTTATTTAAATGAATATTATGAAAATACCATATTCTGAAAAAGAAATTGATGATCTCGGTCAAAATACTATATCATTATAGTTGTTCTGTGTTTAAAATTATTTGCAGTAGTAAAAAATTACTAATTTCAGACAGAAACTGTTTTTTAAATCAATTAAAGACTATTTTTGACAATAATAAATTAGTCTGGATGTGAAAAAAATATTTCATTATAAATACTATGGCTTCCAGACCTTTGTCCCGGTAGATTCTCAATCGGCCACACTGTTCACCGGTTGGGAACCACTACCCTAGAAGGTTTCGCAATGTTGCAATTTTTTTATTTCTTCAGTTCCTAATTTCACAAACTGGTCCAGATATTTTTAGTTTTTTTCCTCTTCTAAATGATTAGAATTAATTTGATTCATTTAGGGAATACTGCATTCTGAGAGCTATAGATGGGAACTGGTTTAATGATTAATATGTAGATAAGACCATAATCGGCCAGATTTTTACATTTCAAAGGGTTTTAGGTAGTGAAGAATCTTTTATTTCATAACTTGTTTTTATTTTATTTTTATTTGTCAACATGCCACGAACCTGAATTTGTAATTCGTAATAGGCAAAAGATATTCTGTCCCTAAAAAAATTCTTAAACATAATTTTCACCAAATTGTTTTTATTTTAGCCTTGAAGAATACAATAAACCTTGCGAAACAAAAGGGTGGCCCCCAAAGGGTGACTGAGAGGTTAGAAAGAGTTCGATAATTCCTAACAACTTGTTTCTGTTACAAATATTTTAAACTTACGACCTTAACATTTGGCCTCGCAGATTCTGAGACTTGTGAAACATTGGCGTGTAAAGTCGCTAATAATCTCAAAACGGTGCTAAGTTGCTGAAACACTAATGACACACTCCTTACATAATATCTAAAAATATTTCAAAAGTTCAAATTTGTAACGAATTCGAGGCCTTGATGAGATGTAATTCTACAAATAATAATATCTGATGTGGACAACACATGACTTCCTTGTACGCCTATTTAATTATAAATCGGTGGCTCAAAAAGTAATCCTGAATTTGGTTACTAGTTTCCGAAGATTGCAGTATCTCAAAAACGACACTCGACGTTGCGACATCTGTTTGTTGACACACATATACTCTTGTTTCTGTAGTTCTCATTCCGTTATTATATGACGTTTTCTTTCAGTAGACAACAAGTTCCCAAGAGATTTCTTCGTGTTCCCTGACAACATTAGAACTGTCAACGTCACTAGATTAAGCATTGGAAATCGACAGTTTCGATCTTTTAAGCGGAAGAACCCACTTAACTTAAATCTTATTCTCCTCTTCATCTCACAAATGAGGTGGAAAATCAGTATTTTACTCACAATTTTAACACTTAAAACAAGTATTAAAAATTTTTAATCGGAGTGGAAAAAAATCGTGTTTGTAACCTTTATTAGCGAAACATATGATCTCTGGATTTAATTTTAATATAATTTTTGATATAAGTTTATTATGACCTTCAAGTAAAGTACCCTTTTCGGCTCCCCATTATCAACCAAAATCTAGTAAATACATTCATATTGATATAAAAGTCCTATTTACCAAATTTGAGATGTTTTACATTATATTTTAATATAATTTTTGATGAAAGTTTAATATGATCTTCAAGTAAAGTACTAGTTCCGGTCTGCCAATGTTAACCAAAATTTATCAATAATAATATTTAAGTCTAATATACCGAATTTGAGAAGTTTTGTATTATATTTTAATATAATTTTTTATGAAAATCAATAATGACCTTCAAGTAAAGTACCAATTCCGGTAATCATGTAGTGACCAAAAAGGAAGGTTCACAACTAGATTTTATAACAATCCTAAATGCAAAATTTTAACTTTATATGGCTAACACTTTTTGAGTTATGCGAGATAAGTACGTACGTACGAACGTACGTACAGACGTCACGACGAAACTAGTCAAAATGGATTCAGGGATGGTCAAAATGGATATTTCCGTTGAAATCAGAAAACCGAAAATTTTCGCGATTACTATACTTCCTTTACTTCGTACAATGAAGTAAAAAAAAACATAAATAATTAATAAACATTTTATAAATATTAATAACCGTTATACCTTGAGATACATGATTAGTTCTCTATTTGGAGTTTCATATTATTTAGGTTAATAGTTACTTTATGATTCAATAGGGATATTTGAATTATTCATACATGATAAATTTTAAAAAAATTATATTATATATATATTGAAGGCTATAATAATATATTTATTATTGTAAAAAACAAAATATACTATTTGATGGAGAAATGAAAGTAGTGTGGGAGCCTCTGCCAAGGATGCTGGAGTTAGTAATCACAAGTTAATTCTGTGAACAGTCTGCAGACGCGGCCACCATAACGAGTATATCTCTTAAATTAGAATAATTAATTAATAAATCTTATTAATTAATAATAAGGATTACATGATCCAGTTTGTTGAGCATTAATTACAAGAACGAAGCATGTTACATCATTAAATATGGGATTTTAAAACAACATATTGTATAACTATATATCTATATAACGGTATGTGCATAATTAATTTACTTTTAATTATTTTATTGGCCTTTACAATCTCATAATATAATAGAATTAATAATCTCATCATAGAATATATTTTAGGAAAATAAACATATAACACTTATTATGCATGGTTAATTCAAAGTTTGCATTTTTTAAAATTATGTAATAATTCAATACGATCATTATTGGGTTGATTGAATAAAGCCAAAAAATAATTGGTAGCCATGCTAAATAAATAATTTTCAAAAGAATATTTAGACACTAATAGTTTTTCGCAAAGCTATTCCTAATAGCCAAATATTCACTTAACTTCGGTTCACCAAACCGTTGGCCTTAATAAAAGAAGGAAAGTGGTTTTTCTTAAAGACGAATTCCCTACAAGGAAAGATTAGTGTCATACTATCTAAGAACATTTTAACTTCCATATTGAACTCTTTAAGGGTTTGGCATACTACGGATTTGTGCCCGAGCAACTAGGCAAGGTTAGGAAGTTTACAGAGCCTTACTTAATAAAATAATTATAACACAGGCCAACAAAAAAAATGTTTTTGAAAACTTTTTTAATTTTAATAGTTGATCTTTATAGATTTTTATTTGCTGAATCTAAATCTGGCCTTAGTTTTTTTTGTATCACCCATAGTTTTCCAGAAATAGGCTTTGTATTATATAGTATAAACCTTAAAAAAATTAATGAAACACTGTGTTACATCATAAGCCTGGTTATAGTCCCTAACCAAGTCGTTAAGCTCGATTTGAGTAAACAGTTTAGGCTCTACAATTTCTGTAAAACATTGGAATTCTTCATCATCTTGTTCATCTAACTCCGATTGCACAGACCAACGATGAAAAAACTTTTGTACTGAAAATACCTTTTATTCCTATAGTTTTTAGAGTGCTGAATCCAAATATGATATTAAAAATTAATTTAAAAAATATTAAAAAAGCTGTATCAACCAGAATTTCTTCACATTTTATAGTTAAATTTATTAAATTAATCGATTTTTAAAGAACAGAACAGCTTTAATAGTTAAAATCGTGGATGATACAGCTTTTTTAATATCATATTTGGATTTAGCACCCTAAAAACTATAGGAATAAGGTATTTTCAGCACAAAAGTTTCTTCATCGTTGGACTGTGTAATTCAGCTTTTGGACAAATGGGCGTGAAACCCAGGCCAGTACAGACTTGTTGATTAGGCACAATAATATGGCAAAAATATTTCAGCAAAATATCTTCAGGAAATTAGGGTTACTGGACAATGATCTGATCCCATAATATAATTATACTCCAGAAAAACAACTGCCACCGATTTATAGTTTAATAGGCGTACAAGGAAGTCATGTGTTGTCCGGATCAGATGCCAAGCGCCATTTAGCAAATGTTACACGAAATACATGAAACAATTTTTTCTCAAATAACAATATATATTTTTTAAATTTTATTCTTTATTGTATAAAGTAGGAGAAGATTATTAATCGGACAAAATCTTTATAATTACAATATATTTTTAAGGCTTCTAGAACTAGTTATGGCCAGAGTGACGACTGAGTCGTTAGTATTTGGTGCTTACGTCATCAGGAGTCAATTTTTAGAGCATTTACAATTTTTTCCTCGATATATCGTGAGCTGGAATCGAGAGAGGTGGTGTTTACGTCCCATAATAAATTGAAACCTTAATTTCAAATTTTTAGCGCTTGAGCCTTTTTCTGAAAACGACGTCGATATATAAAGATATAATACAATCATAATTTTTTCAAGAATAAAAAGATTTGATTTGTCTCTGTTAAAGAGATGTTGTTCCACGGATTAATTTATTTATTTACTATTATTATATTATATTCTATGTAGTAATCAGCTTCTGTAATGCTTAAACTAATCGTTTCCTTATATGGCAGTCGATCACAACACAAATTAATAAACTACTGTTTATTTTTATAAAAATGAAAGCTCTCTTCAATATTTATTTTATAGAATAATGTTTACTATTACGAAATGACTACACCGCGGAAGTTCATTTTTCCTGAATCAATGAATATTATTTAATGTTTCTTACGTAAGAGCACCGGGTTTCTTTTAACTGTGGCGGTTGGCTTTAGATGATAATGTTGCACTAGCGGCTTCCAATGCTCTCCTTGATCGTAAATTCGTCCAGAGTTTTAACCTTTAATACCCTTAAGGTTATTTAGTGTTTTCGTAAGAGTTTGTGCCATCTCACCTGTTCAATTACCGTTGAATAACTGTAGGTACCTAGACCCCCGGGGTTGTACTGGACCAGATCCGACTCGCGTAATACCCTCGCATGGCAACACACTATTACAACAGTTGGAATATATTAACACTTGAGAGAATTGCGTAAAAAAATAATTTACATACCTGGCATTGCCTAGCCACCGTTAATTAATATACCCTTAATTAACCTACACTAAATGCTTTCACTAATAGCTTCTGATAAATAGGTCTGAGGTTTCGAGATTGAACTTGTGTGGAATTTTGTTTGAAGATAATAAATTTTATTTTCATAAATTTAATTAAATATATATATATCGACGTCGTATTGTAATCGCGAAAATATTCGGTTTTCCGATTTCAACGGAAATATCCATTTTGACTAGTTTCGTCTTGACGTCTGTACGTACATTCGTACGTGCGTATCTCGTATAACTCAAAAATGTTTAGCCGTAGAAAGTTAAAATTTTGTATTTAGGATTATTGTAAAACCTACTTGTGAACCTCCCTTTTTGGTCACTACATGATTACCTAAAGTGGTAGTTTACTTGAAGGTCATTATTGATTTTTATTAAAAGTTATATTAAAATATAATTCAAAACTTCTGAAATTTAGTATTTATAACTTATATATTGATTTGAATAACATACAAGATTTTGGTCTAAATTGTGAGACCGGAAGTGGTATGTTACTTGAAGATCATACTAGACTTTCATAAAATATTATATTAAAATATGATGTAAAACATTTCAAATTTAGTAAATAGGACTTTTATACTAATATAAATGATATACTAGATTTTGGTTTAAATTGAAGATCCGAAAGAAGTATTTTACTCGAAAGTCATAATTAATTTACATAAAAATGTATATTAACATTTAATACAGTGATCAAATGGTGATAAAGTTTACAAACGCGATTTTTCCCACTGTAATTATACGTTTATATTACTTGTTTCAAGTGATAAAATTGAGTGAAAATAATTGTTTTCCTACCCATTTGTGAGCTGAACAAGTCTGCAGCAGGAGAATAACATATAAATGGGTTCTTCCGCTTAAAATGTCCAAATCTTCGATTTCCAATGCTTTAACTAGTGGCATAGACAGTTCTAATTTTGTCTAATGAAGAAATCTCTAGAGAACTTGTTACCAACTGAAAGAAAACGACATATAATAACGGAATGAGACCTCCTGAAACAAGAGTATGTGTGTGTGTATCAATAGATGGATTTCGCGACGCAGAGTGTCGTTTTTGAGATACTGCAATCATCGGAAACTAGTAACCAAATGACGGATCACTTTTTGAGTCACCGATTTATAGTTTATTGGGTGTAAAAGAAAGTCGCGTTTTGTCCAGATCAGATATTTTGAAAAAGGCGTAAGCGCCATTTAGCAAATGTTACATGAAACGATTTTTCCCAAATAACAATATATTTTTTTTAAATTGTATTCTTCATTGTATAAAGTAAGACTTCTAGCCCTGGTTAAGGCGTGACGACTGAGAGTCGTTAGTATTAGGTGCTTACGTCATTAATAGTCGAATTTTAGACAATTGCTAATTTTTTTTCTCAATATATTGTGAGCTGGAATCGATAGATACGTCCCATAATAAATTTTTAATAAATTAATAAATAAATTTTTGGCACTTAAGATTTTTCAAAAACCGAAGTCGGTGTAACAGATATAATAGAAACTCATTCAATCATATTATTTTTCAAGAATAAAAAGAATTGACCATATAATTTATGTTATAAGAAATTAATATCGAAAAAATTGATTATGCATGTGCAACCTTTAAAGATCAGTTTTGCATCCATTTATATATTCTATTTATAAATTCCATAAAAAAAAAAAAAAAAAATTCTAAATTAATTAATATTAAATTTTACTATCTGATTCAAGGGAATAAGAAAAAAAATATGTTGACCTAGTGTAAGCGAGGTCGTGTTTCAACTTGACCGTTCGGCATTTCGCCTGTCCGTTTCTCTATTCTTTATCCATTATGACCAAACGCGTCGTTCGATTTTCTTCAAATTTGGCACTAACGTTCCTTGAAGTCAGGAAAAACAATGTTTTTGTATGGATTTTTAATTCTGACCCAAGATGGCAAGGATTTTTAATTGCTTTGTATCATCAAAAATCTGCTTGTTTCGCAGTCACGACCAAATGTATCGTTTGATTATTTTCAAATTTGATATGGATATTTCAAAGAATTTAAACCGACGTCTGTAAGAATTTTTATTTCTTGTGTCCATTATTTTTTTTTCAATGTGGAAAATTGCTCAATTGTTTAATGATTCTGTGATTATTTGTGGATTCTGAATCTCTAGCTCGAATATTGTCAACATGCGCATTGCAAGATCTATATAGAAGTCCTTAAGGATTTTTCCTGTCTTAGAACAGGTTTCTGCTACGTCCACCTACTCTGTATTTTATCCAAGGATTTCAAACTATAATGATTTTAAAATGAGTCCCGTTCATATTAATTGTGAGATATATTAAGAAGTTAGAAACTAATATTTATTTAATTGATTTTTTTGACAAATAATATGAAAATTGAACAATGAACTAGTGATTTGTTAAAGAAATACTTACTTTAATTACTTATTTTCAATAATAAACTTTTGGAATCGACCAAGGAAAATATTTTTGTAACCCTCCCCTCAAAATTTAAAGTTTTACGTTTCAAGATACGTATGTATTTCATTCAGAATAATACCATAAATAATAATATATAACAGATAAATAATACCATATTTATATAATTTTCAACTTCACGCCAATCATATCAGAAAGAAATTTTTAGTCGGCTAACTATAAGAACTGAAATGCATTTGAAAGACACCCCTCGCTCAGAGAGCTTAATAAATTCATCAGAGTTTCTCTCCACATTTAAAAGTGAATTAACAATCTTCGAATTTTTTTATTATTTCTTTTATCATATTATAGAAATTTAATATTTAAAACGATTAATTTAAAACTACGAGAAAATGAACTTAGCTAAGCCAAAGCTGACTGAAAAAGGAACTCTCACATTTGATTTGTGTTTTCTATATTTTTGTAGCTCATTTTTATCAATGAGCCTTGTTTTAAATATATTTTCATTATAATTCTATTGTTATCATATATAAATATTTTAGTTTTTATTATTACCATTTAACAAAATGATCAGTTTGTATAGCTGTTTTATTATTTTAGATTTTGATTAATTATTTTCAATAACGATCCCTTAAAATCGAGCAAAAAAAAAAACTAATCCCACTCAAAACTTAAGTTTTTGCTTTTCAATATACGTAGAATCCAAATATCGAAAAAAAAAAATCTTTCTGCCCGCCGTCCGCCGTACGCTGTAAGCAGTCCGCGGCTTTTCTCCGAGACTACTGGACTGATTTTCTTGAGATTCGATACCAATTTCACAGGTCACCCCAGGATGATCCTCGGAACACGACATTGCCATCCGTCTGTTTTTTTCAAAATGGCGACCGATTAGAGATCTCACAAGTCCATATCTCGACCATTTATAATGATAGAGGAGAAATGTAAGGAGTTTTGGAATCAGTATAAGGCATTAAAAAAAAAAAAAGGAAAAAAAAATCTATATAATTGCCGATTAAAGATCTTATAAACCCATAACTCGACCATTTATAAAGATAGAGAAGAAATGTAAGGTGTTTTAGAATCAGCATAACAAGGCATTAAATAGCTTCCTTAGTCTTTCCTTTTTCTTTTTCCTACTGAAGTGCAACTCCAATATTTCCTCTGTACCATTCGACCCTCTGATTACATTTCCTAACCATCTAAGCCACTTGCATTAACACAGTTTCTTCTTAACACACCCAGTTCGGCACTCACACGGCGATCATCTTGGAACAAGCTTCAAATTTCTTTTCCTTTGGTGCCTACTGCTTAATTTCTTTAACTTGGACAGAATAAGATATTTTTGAAATATTACTAAATGGAAATAATAAACCATTGTATAATAATTTGCAGCGTTTTTGTTATTTGAATTATTAACGTTCAAAGACTCAGAGGTTTGATTAGTTTTAGAGCTGTTACATAAAAACTGACTTGTGACCGATGACAATCCACAGACGGCAGGGGCACTCTTTCACCGACAGCTCTGAAGGTTATTGAATTTAAGTCTAATATATATATATATATATATATATATATATATATATATATATTATATTATATTATATATATATATATTATATATATATATATATATATATATATATATATATATATATATATATATATATATATATATATATATATTAGACTTAAATCTACGGATAGAAGTTAGTTTTAGATCCTTTGGATACAAATAACTCCACTTCCCCACATTCCATCGGCGAATTAGTCAGAGGGCCTTGACTCGAATCACGAAAAGTTATTCACTTCTTTTGACAGGCAAACGCAGCAGTTCCGCCTTTTATAATTAACGTCCAGAAACTGGTTCAGTAAGTGACGAACCATGACATAGAGAAGTTTCTGGAAATAGCTTTTAATAATGAAAATTATTACTAGGAAATTAGAAGCTACAAATGTCCGAAAATTTTTTTTTTTTTTAATTAGTGGGTATTTTTCAGAATTCTTTTCATACTTTTTTAGACGTGTTGTTCCCGAAAATAATTAATAATAATTTCGCGTGATTTGCTCTGCTTCGAGGGCCATCGATAGGGGTTGTTAGTATTTTATATCCGCTTCATAACCCCTAGAACACGGCTTTAGAGGATTCGGGAATGCCTGATGTATTTAGGTACTTATAAAGTAATAATTTTAAAAAACGCTTCAAATTATTACACAATGGTTTATTATTTCCACTTAGTAATATTTCAAAAATATCTATTCTATCCAAGTAAAAAAAATTAAGCAGTAGGCACCAAAGGGAAAGAAATTTGAAGCTTTTCACAAGATGATCGCCGTGAGAGTGCTGAACTGGGAATGTTAATTTAAAAACTCTGTCAATGCAAGTAGGCTGTGATGTAAAATGATACAGAGGAAATATTTGATGTGCACTTCAGAAGGAAACAAAAAAAAAAGGAAAGACTAAGGTAGCTAAAGGAAGTAAAGAAATAATCCAAGGAAGAATAAAACAGAGAGATATGAGGAAGTCAGAAGCCCAAAGATAAGTCAGGAAGCCGGATGACTAGCTATATCTCAACTAATAATGGCCGATTTAAATGATTTTTATTTCGTTTTGTAGGGAATTTCATTAGCTTTCGTTTAACAATAACAATAAAAGCAACAAACAAAAATTTTGCGGACGGACTTTTTTTTATTCGATATTTGGAATGCCTTGTTACGCTGATTCTAAAACACCTTACATTTCATCTCTATGTTTATAAATGGCCGAGTTATGGGCTTATGAGATCTCTAATCGGCCGCCATTTTGAAACAAACAGACGGATGGTAATATCGAGTTCCGAGGATCATCCCGGGGTGACCTGCTACTTTGGTACCGATACTCAAGAAAATCGGTCCAATAGTCTCGGAGAAAAGCCGCGGACGGCGGACGGACGGATTTTTTTTTTTATTCGATATTTGGATTCTACGTATCTTAAAACGTAAAACCTCAAATTTTGAGGGGGGGACGGGGGAGGTATACAAATTTTTTCCTTGGTCGATTCTAAAGGTCTATTATTGAAAATAATAAACCAAAATAAATTAAAGAGAAACAAATTATTTAAACATGATTGAAATTAATGAAAACAAGCCTAAAAAAAAAAATTCTATAGTCTATTATTATGACTTTATTGTTGTCTTAATATAATATAATTGAGATTATATGGAACAAATTATATCATTAATCAATTTGATTTTTTGACCCAATAAAATGGCGTATAACCTTATTAATTATCATAATATTAAATCTTCTATTTTATTTTATTTTTTTAAACAATTTACTCAATGAACTAATTCTATAGAACCGTTTTATTCAAGCATTTCTTAGTAGAATCTTAGAAAATTGTACACTTTCTTTTATAAGGAGTAATTAAGAGAAAGGATAGACGAAAGTAGCTAATAGCAACTTAATAAACGGATCCTAACTCTTGTAGAGAAAGTAGTCATAGTTGATCTTGCCCTGTTAAATATTTATAAATACTTATTTTAAATCGGGGTAGCACTGGTTACCGGTGGCGTGTTGGGTTCGAACGTGTCCATCCACGGTTGATAAAAACAGAAAATAAAATTTCCATTTACAGCAGGACTGAGAGTTTGGGAATACTTGCGTCCACTGGATCTTCCAAATCCTAAGATGAAATAGTTTTCCCTTTCAGGTGTCAAAATTGCAGGTGTCTGCCTAATCTTTTCATTTACCGACACCTCAGACCTTCTGGTGTTTTACACCTAAGTCCTTCCTCCATATTCTTCAACACCGAAATCTCTTTCCTGAAAATTTCTGATCCACTGTTTAATTCACACATTTTTTCCTCTAAACTTTATTGATATTTTTGTAATTTCATTTCATAAAAGGAAATTGAACATAAATCATATTTGTGCAATTGAATTATAAAATTTAATTCTAAATATTCATTATGGTTAATTTGAAACATTTTTTAGATAAGCGTTGGCATTATTTATGATAAAAGCTCTATGATTTCATTTAACCCGTATATTGGTTACAGAATCTCTGAGACTCTTTTTCTATTTTTAAGGGTTGTAGTTACGTAATATAAGGGATAGGGAGAGGTTCTGGTTGGGATCCTCCGTAGGAAGAGGGTTTCCTACTGAAGTATTAAATATATGACCCACATCATTTAAGATTTTATTTCACAGAAATTATTACTTAAAAAAAAAAAGAGCATAATCATAGCAATTTTTTTTTATATCCCTTAATTTTTTTTAAAAAAAGATCTTTTAATTTTTTAAAAGAAATTGACTGCCAAAATGTTGTAATAGAATCATTGCTATAAAATATAATAAATTATTAATAAAATCTCTTAAAAATTGTAGTATTATTTTATTCTTAAACGAGCTCTCAAGAAGCAATAAAAAATACTGTCCAATCAATGTTTCGCCAATTAAGGGCCGTCAGGACTGAAAAATATAATATCAAATTAATGAAAACCCTCTTGTCCCCCCCCTCCATCCTCTTGCATATGTGGGATATAATAAGGGAATTCAGGATGTGAAGTGTTTCTCCCATTTTATAAGATTGTTTCTACATTATGTAGAATATTTTTTGTGTTAGTCAAATAAAAAAAAAAAAAAATAAGCAATCCTATTTATTTTACCTTTTAATTTAGTTATCAAACATTTTCAGATAATATCATTTGAAAGAGTAGAAAGTAATGAATGTTAAAAAAAATAATTGTATAAATATATGTAAGTGAATTTTGAAAAATCCAGGAATAAGAAAAGTTAAAACAACAGTAATATACATATTAAATAATAATATTATAAAGAAAAACTGCTGTTTATCTATTACTTCCTCACTACCGAAGTTTTGTATTCATCTTTGGAACACGCATTTCAACCAAAGAACAAATTCGGTCTGCCTGTATGTAGTAAAATTAATACATTTCAAATTAACTATTAATTTTGGAGAATTCATCAACATCTATCGTTTATTTGGTTTTTAAGGTCGCTAATTCTGAATTTAATATCGGATTTTCCATCGCGCATGCGCATTTCGATTTATTGTTATTATTGTAGTTTTCTTCGTTATAGGGATCCTTTTTGGTTGATATTGGAGAGTTTTGATTGTGTTTTTTTTTTCCTGGTTCTATCGACTAATGCTAGGATGAGGATGATCGTGGTTGATAAAGATTGTTACTTTGCTTATACGAAAGTTTATCATCTAGCATATACATAGGTATTTCACATCCCCAGAATAAATTGAGGCTCTTTGAGAGCTTAAGAAACATTCACCATTTTTGTAGCTTCGAGTTTATGCAGTCCTCCTCGTGTCACCGTTGGAAATGTCTTGAGAGGTCCCTGAAGAAGTCTTCTTGAGAAATGGAGCACTTGCTGTTTCGATTTCTGGATTAATAGGCGAGAACAGGAACCGAGATCCCGGCGTCAGATTGAAGATACGGAGTAAGAGTGTAATTATACAGACATGATATAATTAACTTTCATCTTATGCGCTTCGTGAGCACTCTAAGGCTTTATGATTGCCGGCTCTTCATAACGAGATTGGAATGGCGTTGTCTCCTTATGGTATGGAAGTCGTCTCTCCTAGGGAAGAGAAAAAAGGAAATGGAATTCAACCAATAGAAGAAGACAATTTTCAAGTTGAGAAACTCATTTATCCTCTAAAAAGCTATGATGATGTAGGTTTGAACTTAGGTTTGTCCATCTTGAAAGGAGGTGTTTAGGTCCCATGATAAATTGAAACCTAAATTTCGAACTAAACCTTTTTCAAAAAACGACGTCAATATGATTTTTACCTTATTGATTGTCAGTAGAGAAAGGATGGTGCTTAGAAGTGTTTGAATTGTATAGTAGGGATTGCTAATTTGAGGAAACACAGTGAGTCAGTATATAATTACTACCGTTCTATTGATTGGTTAATCGATAAAAATAATTCGATTGTGAAGGAATGTGTTATCATCCCAACAGCGTCTTGATGATTTCGACGTCGATTTTTGAAAAAGGCTTAAGCGCCAATAATTCGAACTTTAGGTTTCAATTGATTTTAGGACGCAAAAACCACATCTATCGATTCCCGCTCACGATATATCGAGAAAAAAATATTGGAAATCGGTCTAAAAATCTAATATTGATGACGTAAGTACCAAATACTAACGACTATTAGTTGTCACTCTGGCCTTAACCAGCGCTAGAATCCTTTAAAATATGTTGTAATTATAAAGGTTTTGTCAGGTTAATAAACTCCTACTCTATACAATAAAGAATAAAGAATAAAATTAAAAAAATAAATATTGTTATCTGGAGAAAAATCGTTCCATGTGTTTCCTGTAAAGTTTGATAAATGGCGGTTACGGCTTTTTCAAAAAACTACGTCGATTTATTGATTGTTGCTTCCGCTCGCGAAGGCAGTTAGTTCGATTTCTCTTCTGCTTCTGCTATTTGAAATTTACAACTCAGATTTGCATATACATGCTTCTTCATATCTTGATTTCATTCGGATTGCATTTCCGGAACGTACATGATATATTAGCAAATACAGATTTATTTGATTTGAATTCAATTTTACTGTTCAGAAACGGTATCTTGAACTGTTTTAACTAATTCATTTACAATATTTTATTCTGAACCGAATGGAAGCAAGCAATTGTTCACTTTTTTACGAAATCCTTTGTAAAACCCTTACTTTTCCTAGGAACCGAATTCGGAGAAGACCAAGTAATAAATCTTCGCCTTTCCACTGTGGACGGAATAGAGATAGGTTAGTAACCTTTATTACGCGTCCTTGAAGCCTGGTTGGAACTATTAAACTATTATACGTAACTTTCTGGAATATTATTATGTTCATTTTCAAATTAGTGCCTTGTCCTTATCGTTGTTAATGACTTTGGTTGCCGGACACGATAATGTTAACGAAGAACCGCCATGCAGTGATCAGATGAGCGTAATTAGCGGGACAAAATAGGATTTTTTGAAGTTCTCATTTCATGATAAGATTTGTTGAAATTCTTAGAGGGACTGCTTTTCCTAACACCCCATGATGGAGGAACGCAATTCTGCGTTAAAAAATAAATAAATAAAAAACTGAAAAAACCAATAGCTATTGATTCACTGATTGATAATAACTTCATTAATTGATGCACAATGCACTGTATTTTCAATATCTATATCTTCTGAATTTCAGAGGAACGTTTTGCTTTTGTTATGACTCTGAACAAACCCTGCTATTACATACCCTCAAAATTATACAGAAAAAGTTAAGTCATTTAGGTGTTCCATAGAATGTTCCTTAGAAACATGTGACATTATTTCCAATTATCATTGTTCCCATATCTTAACAGTAAATAATACAAAAGGGAGAGGGCATCTGAATATTGATCTCACAGACTAGAAAGTATTAGTTTGATGTGATCCACACATAGACCAATGGCTCACAGTGGTATGAATAGCATAATCAGAGCCACAAAATAGGATTTTTTGAAGTTCTCATTTCATGATAAGATTAGCTGATATTTGTAGAGGGACTGCTATGTACCTTGACTCTGAAAGAGTTAACTGAAATATTTACATTTTCTGAGCTGACGACAGGTTTTAATTCCAGATAAATCAGTTGTTTTCTCTCGTCAATAAAAAGGTTCCTGTACTTTAATTTTTTATTTAACTATTTCCAATTATGTAAACTCCACAAAAAGGTATTATTGTTATTATTATTATGTGAGGGACGGGTCAATCCTTTCTTACCGCGACGCATTATGGATCTTTTGTAAGATACCCCTCTGACTAGAGATCCCAGGAATCGTAGTCTTCTTATGAAGCACATTAATTCCTTAGAGTTAAGTCTAGTAATGCCTTAATGTGTAATTATTTCCTGTTGCTTCACATTCACAAAGAATGTGTTCTGTATTTTCTTCTTCCTTAAGGCTCAGACGGCATGTGGAATCTTCCAATATTTTCATTCCCCCCATACCCGTTATCGTTCTCAACTCATTCTTTGTCATGTTTAGAATTTTGTCTTTTCCTTTGACATATTAATGAAGAATTTGGATTGTTTAATACTGGCTTTGGAATTCCAGTACGTTTCCTTCTTCTTTGTTTCCCAGGTATCGATTTCTCGCCTGAATAAGCTAGTGGATAAGCTAGAGTATGGCTCAGGGCTAATTAGCATAGTTTCTGAGCCCTTCCGGGTCATCAGCTATCTCATTATCTTCGATTCCTTCGTTTCCCGGGGTCCATTAGAAGAAGCTAAGTAAATCAAAACTATAGTGTAATCAATAAAAATTAATATTAATGAATAATATTGCCTCAGCTCATTATCACCCGTGGGCATGTGAATAAACATAGTCGATGACTTAGAATAAATAACATTCTGAAAGCCATATAAAAAATCGCACGCAATTGCAAGCTTTTAATTTCGTATTTTTTTGTTTCCTGTTAAAGAAAAAAAAAAAGTGTTTTATCAAGACGACTTTAGGTTTTAGTTTTTTTACAGCGTTTTATTATAATATTACATAATATTATAGCGTTTTATTATTATATTTATTATAAGCGTTTTTTTATTATAACGTTATTTATAATAAAAAAATACGAAATTAAAAGCGTGCAATTGCTTGCGATTTTTTATTATTTATTATCTAAGGAGTTCCTAAATTACTACTCGTAAACTTTTTCTATGTAACTTTGAGGGTAGGTAATAGCAGGGTTTGTTCAGAGTCATAGCCAACGCAAAACGTTCCTCAGAAATTCAGAATACATAAACATTGAAAATACAGTTCATTGTGAATCAATTATTGAAGTGATTATCAACTAGTGAACTAATAGCTATTGGTTTTTCAGTTTTTTATTTATTTTTTAACGTAGAATTACGTTCCTCCATCATTGGGTGTTAGCAAAGAAAAAATTGTAATTTTTGAACGTTGATAGCCCCGCTTCTATAAATGCTAGAAAGCAAGAATTGGTATCATTTAACAGAGAAAGAGTGGCCATTAGATATTGCAAAAATAATTTTGAGTATGAGTTGATTACGTTACAGTTCACATCGGTTTAAATCAATCAAATGTTTAATTTTTTCAAATAGAAGGTTATGATGAACATGAGAGACATGTTATGGTCAGACATGACAGTGATGACTACAGATTACATTTAAAAAAAACACTTATGATTTTTTAATTCGTGTCATAACATTTTTCACTGAGCTCTCAATTCAAATAATTTATCTAGGCCAGATCGATAAATAAATTATTCGTCATTTAGATAGAAAGTAGGTAAGTTAATCAAAATGCAATATACTGCTAAATTTATAAAAACAACCAAATAAGTAAACCGAATTTCCAAAAAATCCATTTATAAAGTAGAGCATCCGATCGAATTTTGACCGCAAATTTAGAACTGGCGAAGCTAAGAGGACCATTTGACGAAATAGCTTGGCTTATTGACAGCCACTAAACTACCTTTTCTCAAGAATCGACCCAATATCCTTTCACGGGCCATTACTTCCAATCAACGTCGAGAAAGCTATCTCTCAACCAAGTATTTTAAATGAATAATGTAACGCTAACTCAGAGAAGCGGTATTCAACTACTTCAAACAAGCCTTGGCATTAGTGGCGTGCCAAGGTCTTCGTGCGCCCTGACTTACGCCCCTTGTTCACTTGATTTGCGCTCCCAGCCCTTATTAAAATTGGAATAGATATTTTTTTTTTAACCACTAATAACTGTGAATTTTTGGTAAAGTAATATTTTCATATTCAATTTTAATTTTTTTTTAAATTAATTAATCTTTTAAATTTGACATTAGAAAATACAATAAGAGTTAATAAAATTATACGTTATGAGATCATATCTAGATCATACATTTTTATTATATACTAATCTCAAAAATAATATTAGATATAAACTTCCTATTTCAGTAATATATTTTTCTTTATTCTCCACTTTTACGCCTTTGTTTTCCAAAATGTTTGGAGCGGACCGGCCCCCCTCTCACCTCCGCCTTGGCACGCCACTGCTTGGCATTCTCTAGTCATGTAATTAGTAATCGGTTACTTATAGCTGCTGTAAAAATAGCTGGTTTACTAGATTTTTATGTCGAAATGAATTGAAAAAAAATTGAAAACCCAAATTCCGAAACGGTTTCAAATAACAGCTAAATGTGGCTGCTGAAATAGTAACCATATATGGTAAATGGAGCTACCTGCCATCTTTTATTTATTACTGCTTTTTTCTGCTAAACTTGATCTCTAATTTGGCAGAATGGACTATTTGCTATACTCATCTGTTATTTGGTTTAGTTGTTTATCTAGATTCCTAACAATAGGCAGTCCAAGAAATGGCTTAATATACTATTTCCATAGCTAATCGTTAGCAAAGTTGAATTGTGACACACATGGAATAAGGGACAGGTGGGGAAAAAAGAAGTTTTATTTTTACATCCTTGTACGAAGTAAAGGAAGTATTGTAATCGCGAACATTTTAGATTTTCAGATTTCAACGGATATATCCATTTTGAACATTCCTGACTAGTTTCGTCGTGACGTCCGTACGTACGTTCGTACACACGTGCATATCTCGCATAACTCAAAAATGGTTAGTCATAGAAAAATAATATTTCGTATATAGGATTGTTGTTAAATCTAGTTGTGAACCCCCATGGTTTGTTTACTACATGATTACCGGAAGTGGTACTTTACTTGAAGATCATTATTGATTTTCATCAAAAAATATATTAAAGTATAATACAAAACTTCTCAAATTCGTTATATAAGACTTGCATATTTATATAAATAACATAATAAATTTTGGTGAAAATTGGCAGACCGGAAGTGGTACTTTACTTGAAGGTCATATTAGACTTTCATAAAAAATTACATTAAAATATAATGTAAACCATCTCAAATTTGGTAATTAGGACTTTTATATCAATATGAATGTATTTACTAAATTTTGGTTGATAATGGTGAGCCGAAAAGGATACTTTACTTGAAGGTCATAATAAACTTATTATATCAAAAATTATATTAAAATTAAATTCAGAGATCATATGTTTCGGTAATATCATAAAGATTACAAACGCGATTTTTTTCCACTCCAATCAAACATTTTTATTACTTGTTTTAGGTGTTAAAATGATGAGTAAAATACTGGATTTCCTCCCCATTTGTGAGATGAACAAGTCTGCAGCAGGAGAATAAGATTTAAGTGGGTTCTTCCGCTTAAAATGTCTAAACTGTCGATTTTCAATGTTTTATACAGTGACATCAATATTTTATTATCAATTCCATATTGTAACCGGTGCCAATCGTAAAATATCACAGAAAATGTTTGTTTCCATTTTTTTTTTTTTTTTTTTAAAGTGATCTATTTTTGTAGATGCACTCATGTCGCATGAACAGATTCGTGTCTTTCACAAAGCTATTTGAAATAATAACGACAATTGTTGGTAAATAAGCGCTGGAAAAAGCTTAACTTAAACGGTTAATTTTACACGGTATAAAAAATACGTGTTTTAAAATGTTAAAACGAATCCTAAAAGAAATAGGTATTGTAGTGCCGTCTAATGTCATACCCAACACTAAGTGTATAAAAATGTAAAAGATTTTCCAATGGGGGACAATTTTCGATGTGGGAGGGGGGCCCAAATGTGAGAAAGTCCGACTTAATGTGAGACGTCTGGTCACTTTACTTTATATGATTATATATATATATATATATATATATATATATATATATATATATATATATATATATATATATATATATATATATATATATATATATATAACGACATATTGTTAATACATAATATTAGCAATATGATTGTTCCAATTTTAATTCCTAATAAAAATGACTCTTGTTTTTCTTGCCAAAAATTTTATGATTGTTAATATAAAACTTTAAAATTAATGAATGGGCCAATTTTAATTGTTTGCCGACGAAGTATGTTTTTAACTGTAATCAGAGTTAAAAATGTTTGTGGATTTTCATAGAAACATTTTGATATTGAAACAGTTTTTATTGTCTACAGCATAAAAATGAAACACCGTAATGTCCTTAATAAATGTGTATTGTCAACTATGGTTTGTAACCTGTTTCTCACGATGACAAAAGAGGTTACACATTTACTCCACTCCCTAAAAATTCAGTGGGAGATTTACATTCTTCTTGAGTCTATTAAAGTTTTCCTCAGTTTAAATTAACTTACAACAGATAGCATGATTTTTTTTTGTAGTATCATAAACTTATATTTTTTGTTCAGTATAATTTCACATTAGTTCGTTGTATCCATGTTCTCGTTAAAAAGGGGAGGTAATAGCAAGGTTGTCATTGGTTTAGTGACCTTACATTTGATACAGCAACGGCTGATTTCCTGTCGGTGATCATAGTTCGATTTCACTAAGGCTTTAAAATTAAATGAGTAAATCAATATAAAAGAGCAAAAACTCAAAATGAGACATAAAATAACTCTTAGTAAATAAATAGAAAGTTCAAAACACTAACCTCAAATATAATGGAAAATAAATAACCTGTAGATATTTCGCCAATTCAATGTCAGGTTAGAGACAATTATTTTTTCCGTTATTTTTGAGACTTTGCATAATGCCTTTTTCTTTTGTAGTTGTTATATTTCATATCTTATTGTTATTTGATTAATTTGTATGATTTTTTATACATTTGTGGTTGTTTAGTATCTTTATTCTCTGTTTTTTGATGATCAGCTTTCCTTAATTTAACCTTTCACAGCTGTCGTCATGTGACCTCCCTTTTCCTTCTGTATGTTTCTGGATGTCTTGGGGTGTTGTCTCTGATTAGTATCTTTTTGGGCTGTGGATGTGAGATGAATTTTGCTCTTTGTATATTTCTTGTTTTTCACCTCTCCTTTCTTGATGATGCCTGAATTGGCGAAATATCAACAGGTTGGTTGTTTTCCGTTATTTTTGAGACTTCGTGTTTGGAACTTCTATATATTATAAATTCTATAACTGATAGAAAAGAATATATATATATATATTTTTTTTTTTTTCTGTTGGCACTATAGACCTTGTAGATCTTTAGCCGCGCGATGTGGTATTCTTACATTTATTGCTTGCGGAAGCACAGACAGCCTGAAGGGGGTCACCCAGCCTCACGTTGCTACGAACCATGGTTTCTATGGTGCAGCGGCAGGCTATCTGTAGCTGCATAACCGTTCCCTTTGGAGCCAATTCGGCAGTGTCCTTTCCACCGACTCACTTAGGTTCAAGGACAGTGACAAACAGTCAAAAACCACGGATTATGGCTGTTTGGAGTCAGCAGGGGCACGAGAACCTATATTTCTTTTCCCGAAGCAGACCGTCCATAGACCAAACGCGATTCACATTTTAGGTACACGTATATATATATATATATATATATATATATATATATATATATATATATATATATATATATATATATACACAATCAGAACTATCCGTGTCTTGCTAGTCTTTTTTTAAAGACGAAGAAGAAAAAAAAGTGGAAAACTACATATATAAAGAGAAAATCTTTAGTTTCTATTTTTTATTATATTCTCGAAATGGATAAATATTATTATTTGTCATCGCTTGGTCAAGAATCAAAATCAATTTCGGATTAGCAAACAATTTAAAAATTATGATCTTAAAGTTGAAGGATCTTTAGAACTGTTTTCATTTGTTATTGTTGGCTAACGTGTTATGACCCGTGAAACGAAAGAAACGTTGCGCATTGCTGGGAACAAAACACAGTAATGTCACAAGACTTGCGATTGTTAAGTTGACTTAAATGTCGTCACTGGAACAATGGATCCGTGGCTTTAATAACTGCAAGGGTATGACTCTGTTCAAGGCCTTCAACATATTTACCACCAGTCCCATTAGCTAACTGTATCAGTAATAAATATGCCAGCTAAAAAGTGGCAAATAATATTTAAATTTTACTGAAAAAAACATTTCATTTTAATAATTGATAACGTTCAAAGAATAGTCCAGAAAGTAAATGGTTTTGACGAGCAGTTACAAGTAGAAGAGGATATGTTATAGAGAAATAATTAACTAAAGAATTGCTTGATAAATCAAATATAGTTGAATAAGAAAAACTGAGCACCTAATTGAGGGATGCCTAGTGTACTATTATAACATCACATAATTTATAAAAACAGATAAAAAATAAGATAATGGAAATCACATTTTTAAAAACTAATTCACACAAAAATATGGTTAGTTACAATCTAGCCATCTATGTCTACTTCTATTAACTACTCACTTGTATGGACAGAGCCTGTTAAATCAAAACAATCGATTTCGTTGGAGCGTTGAGGTTAGAAATAAGAAAAAGTTAACTTGATATGATCTTTATTATCTGAATAAAACTTAATCGTCTGTATGTTAATTAGAACCTCTGTCGTTATCACAACGACGCTTTGGACTGGAGAAGAGATACCAGGGTACACAAATTTTTTTTTTTTGGGGGGAGAGGAGGATTTGAATTTTTTACGAGGTAGGGAGGGATTGAATAAGAAGAAGGCAAGTAATCACCTAAATATCTATAATCGCCAAACTAGGAGTAAGTTTTAAGATGAAGCATGAAAATTGGATCAAAAAATATTGTTCAAAATTATCGAAAATATTACTTTAAAGACAAACTTTTTTTTCCCGTACATTTCGAGGGGAAGAGAAGGAGGGGGATCCTCAATCCCTCTTCTCCCCTGCACACGCATCTGAAAGAAACACTCTCTTGGCGTTATAACATTCCTAAATCGTTTGGTAATGCTTGTTTTCTAGGTTCCATATTATTTGTTTGCCCCAATCTCCTTGCATTGAGATTAAGTTGGTAAAAGGCTACATCTCGTTGTATGAACATGTGCACCAGAATACTTTAAGATCGAAGACAAGTTGACCAGGAAACAGGAGGTTACCGCCCTTGTCCTAGATGGCTAGGCTCACCTTTCTCAGTCCTTGATCAGTCAGAACATTGCAGCTCCAGCTTATCCAGTGCATTGCAATTTATAGCCGTTTTAACAAAGAGACTCATTATTGAACTGATTAAATAAAGTTCGTAACTTTAATTAACTACGAAATTATAATACACGAGTTCTTTAAAATATCCGATCCATTGGTGATTTTTTTTTCCAATAAAAATTCAATGTATTTTCAATATTTCATTTATTATGAAGAATAATATAATTAGAAAAGTGACCCAACAGCTCAGCTTTCAAAGAAATTAGAAAATAGCGTGTGGGAAAGTAGAGCATCCAATACTCTTAGTGTAATGAATGAACTGAATCAATACTGGAAAGCATCGCTAGGTGTCGCTAGCATCGCTTTCATACCAATATAAAACCTAACGAACGTCCTTTTAATTTGTAAAAAATCTATTTCAATAATAATATAAGGCTTAGCGAACCTGAAGGTTCGATGCCGATACCACTAATCGCTGCCAACAAACCTACTTTATCGCGTAGGGGAGCGTCCCACAGGTGGCGGATGTGGGGATGGTTGGTGGAAATTTCTTGGAAGTTCCTCTCGGCTAAGTCCGATGGACTCGCTGACCAACAATGAGAGCGCCCCTCCAGGCTTGCTGGAGGGTGTGACAGAGGTTTGAACGCCCCACATAGTTTTAGTTCACAAAATACCACAAAAAAGTCATGGATCTCTCTGAGGTAAAACGCTCATTATCTATTTCAATAAACCATATTAAATTTGAATCTCAAGGTAGCACAAGAATTTGTTATAGAATGATGAATCTAAATACTATTTATTTATTTCACATGAAGAAACCTCTTCTCCTCAGATTGAAGTGGATTGGGCAGACTTCTGTTTTCCACTCCCGAACAATTGCTTTATAATACGGATAGTTGTCTGAAGTTACTTGCTGAAGGAATTATCTTTCGCTTAGAACATAGAGCTCTGTTACCCTCTTTAGGTTAGCCCTCATTGTGGTTCAGGCAATAGGTTAAGTGAACAAAAACTGAGCACGGGCTCATTCTTCAAAAAATTGAGCATATGCTCCGATTAGATGTGAATAAAGAAAAGTTACACGATGGAATACTTGCTAAGTGTATGGAGCAGGCGCTCCAAACGGATTATTGATTTGGAGAATCTACTCATCTATGAGAACGTGCTCCACTATGTGAGTAGGCACTCAGTAAAATGCTGAATCTACGAAAACCTCTTAAGTCCCAATTTGTTCTTGCTAATGAAGCTAGCAGCGACTTAGACATTATCGATTTTGCCAGGAGATACTAGAGGTGAAATAATAATGAATCTAAATCACAAAACCCCTTAAGTAGAATATTAGGACTTAGGAGGTTCTGATAGTAAGCCGATCATGTGATATCGGTAGTGGGATATTCTAACTGTATTAGGTTGTTGACGTGAGAGGTGCCATCTCAATTTAGTCTGCATCGACGTATCTTCGTTGTTTGTGCTGCTGATGTTGACTTAATTGTTGAAACGTTGACTGCTTAGTTTTCTCTTTCCTACTCTCACTTATCTATTTGGAATTCGAGTTTTCAACGGAAATACTTGTTTTAAGATTCCCTGCCTTCAAATAACCAATTTTAGGAAACTTTTGGGTGCCCAAAAACGAAAGGTAACTGAAATTACGTTTTGAGGTAGTTATATGCCTGGGATGTTACAGCAATTTTTTAGCTAAACTCGTTTTATCAGAAGTGCTACTTTATAGCAATTAGTCTCTAAAAAAAGAAAAAAAATCATCAACATCTGACCAGTATTAGCAAAGATACAGCGTATTGGTCTTACCGGAAATCCCAATGATATCATAGATTGTACTTAATTTTTGTCGAAAACGACTCTAACGATTTCGATGAAACTTTCCCAAAGTCTTCTCCTTAAAATCCTTAAACTTTTCATGAATGTAGCAGAAAAAGCAGGGAACGAAGTTATGACGAAAATAAAAAATTATTTTCACATAACTCAGAATGTTTATTTTCATTTTATTTTAAATTATATATGAAATCATATCGACGTCGTTTTTTGAAAAATGCATAAGCGCCATTTAGCTAACTTTACAGAAACACATGAAACGATTTTTCCCCAAATAACAATTTTTTTTATATTTTGTATAGAGTAGGAGTTTATTAACCTGGCAAAACCTTTATAATTACAATATATTTTAAAGGGTCTAACATTGGTTAAGGCCAGAGTGACGACTGAGAGTCGTTAGTATTTAGTGCTTACGTCATCAATATTCGATTTTTGGATATATCGTGAACGGGAATCGATAGAGCTGGTGTTTACGCCCCAAAATCAATTGAAGCCTAAATTTCGAATTATTGGCGCTTAAGCCTTTTTCAAAAAACGACATTGATATGAAAAATCATTAAATTCTCTAAAAAAACAAGTAATGTTTACGTGAAATCTTTAAAACTATTTAAAAAAACGGATTATTATTATTATAGGGTGGTAAAGGAAAATTGTGTGATGCACGCACCGCACCAGATTTTTATATTTGCCCTCCATTAACTATTCTTTGATTGATCCTCGAATGGAGAATAAATTACTAAAAAATGAGGTATTGGCAGGAGGGGTGCCTCTCGTCCGGCAGGAGGGATGCCTCTCGTCCTTCTCTTTAGAGAAGATATGTTGAAGCATACGTCATACATAAAACAACAGTCGGCAGGTGTTATTGTCTCCTGGGGAGGTGCAGGTGCAAACCCCAAAACTGAACATGCTGTTTAAGTTTATGTTATAAAATTGTAATTTGTTACGTGCAGCACTGAGATCTTGTGTATACATGCGAGTTATCAGACGACTATTATATATAACAATCTTTTTAACAATGATTTTAAACATCAATTTTAATCAGTTGACATCCGCATGATGGTATAGAAGGATCTATCTAATTAGGGATTGAGAAATTTAAATAGATTTATAGATAACAGATAAATAATTTAAATAATAAATTTATAGAAGTGGCAAATAATTTATCAATCCCTAATTAAATTAATTTTAATATCAGTAAACTGTCTTTCTCAAGGCTCTCCAATGTCTTAGACCATACATATGGTACATCTGGGAGTCCCATCATGTGGCAACACCTTGTCAATGTCAGGTCGGCTGACCAGTGACCAGAGATCTGCTGTCTTTCTACCGGAAACCCTGTCAAGCTCTCTTTTATATTCAACAGTTTTCTGCTACCATATTATTGGTCAAGTGTCAACTGTACATTTTAACTAACGGTCCTCACAGAGTTCACACGAACTTCCTAGAATTATTCTAACGGAGCCCAGTGTAGGAATTTATCCCTCATTCTGCTCCTTGCAACTTCATCTCCACTACATTCTCATCCCTTTAAAGTCTTCTCTGAATTTACTAAAGATTCATTCCATATCAGAGTAAGCCATGTTGTAACATAGCTAAGATATTGCAACTTAGTTTGTAAGAAATATTTTAAATGTCATTGTAACATTTTATTTGATAATGAAAGTATATCTTAAAGCCTTTACTGTTGTGTGTCCATTAATTTGCGTAACATCGAAATGCTGCAAACACCCGTTTTGTTCAAAAGGATGAACGTAAATAAATGTGAATTTTAAATTTAACCTACATATCTTTCGTAGAACGAATAAATTGGCCGTTAAATCCTTTTGCATCAAAGTGTGATTTAGAGTACAAAAAGGATAAGAGAACAGAACAAGTTTAAGTAGCCTTAAAAGAAAAATAAATACAAAATTGCCGGGATGTAATTCACTGCCCAATAAAAATGAGTAAAGAGTAGAGGCCAACTCTTACCATTTAGTGAGTCAGGAGGGAAAGGTCCTTTGCGGTTCGCCTCAGGAGATATTAATGACCTTGAAAATGTTCGGGCGACATTCGCTTCCTATTCTCTTTGGAGATCGTCGTGCCGGATTATCCTGGAGACCATTTGGAAGGGAATGCAGTTTTGAAAGACTTAATGGAACTCCAGCTGATAGTGGTAAGATAGAGGGAGGAGAGTTCTGCGCAAGATTTAGAAGGACCTGTCAAATGCAACTGAACGGGTTACTTTCGAAAGTACCCGGATAAATACATAATTTATCTATTACATCTGCCAATGGCAACACTCTCCATATGAGAGGTATTTCAATATTAAGCATGATAGCTGTTCAAATTATGGTTATCATTGTATAAATCGATAAGTTTCTTATTCAAATTAGCCTATCTCATAATATATGACTGATTAATGTAGTAGATTGAATCACATAGGCGATCTGTAAAAGATACTTATAACGTGTAATATATGTTAATCATTGACCTCATTAATAGTAACACTTAATTATAACAGTTTTTTGTAACAGTTTTTTAAATATGGATATTTATTTTATAATCTGAAATTTGACCTATTTTTTAACAGTATTAATGGTTAAAATGAGTAATTTAGCTGATGCAATTATATTATTTGAATTTATGGAAAAAATAAAATCAATATCTGTAATATTTTAGGATCAAAGCTGATCTAGTGTTCCATTCACACCTTCTATAAATGTGTTTTTATTGAAAACTAGTTTCGAATGTTATAAATTCATCTTCAGTTCTAAAAACACACAAAAAATTCAAAAATGTAAATTAAATGTAATATAAATCAGTACTATAAAACATTTATAAATTATTAATTAATTATTTAAGACCAGAAATCAAATACATGTTGGTACTCACCAAGGTTTAAATATATTATAACAAACAGAAAAGTTTGTACTGGTTTCTGTTCGGACTGAACTAACAATGAAAGAAAGGTGGCGTGTTTACAGGTAAGCAGTTTAAGGATCGGGTTTTTTTTCAGTAATTCCGGTGAGTAATTGGTCTTTCGGTTATAGATGGGAATAAATCTAAGACTGGATTATTGGAGATATTTATTTGGTCATTTAAGCAAAAATCTGAATTGAATTTGAAGGATTTTATTATTTCAAGTGCTTCATGTATATTTAATATATATTAGTTTTCAATGTGAAGTATTAATTTAACTCCTGAGTATTTGATGAATTTATGATTATTTTCATTTAAATGAATTGCAAAGTTGGAATTATCTGTCTTATTATTATATGCACGTAAATGTTCCTTTAATCTCTGATTTAGCGATCTTCAATTTTTTTCCCGTGTATTTGGCTGCACAATCATTAAAATTTAGTTCGTATACTCCGCTTTTTTGGAAGGGGTCTATTTTGTCTTTAGGAGAAGAGAATATGAGGATAGGGTTTTTTCTATTTTAAATGCAGGGTTTAATCCTAGTTTTTTCAATTCATTTCCGACTTTGGTGGATATAAAGCCGTAATATGGAATCAAGACATAATGTTTCGCGATGGGCCTATCTTCGGGGGTTGTTAGATATTATTAATTGTCTCTTTTTTTTTTTTATTAAAACAATAAACAAATAAACACAAAATTATAGAAGTGGCAAATAATTTATCAATCCCTAATTAGATTTCTCCTTCTATACCAACATGCAGATTTCAATCAACTAACCAGTTAATATTTATTTTGCTGTAGCCCCGAATAATGAATCTTGGCATTCCCACTCTGGATAGTACAGAGGGCGGACGACCTGAAAGTAACCTTCAAGGGTTGGCAAAAAGGACCCCAACTCCAACTTGCCGGACTAGTTCCCTCCCACCAATACCAGTACCAGTATTATAGTGTCGATATTTAAAAAAAATAGATAAATCATATTTTTGACGATGATATATCCAGTTGATGCATGATTGTATAGAAGGAATAGTCTAATTATGGATTGATAAATTATTTGCCACTTCTATAATTTTGTTTTATTGAAAATTAGTTTCGAATGCTATACATTCATCTTCAATTCTAAAAACACAGAAAAATTCAAAAATAATCAATTCAAAATACAGTTTGGTATTATTGCACATATTAAATTAAATGTAATATAAATTACTTTAATATTAATATAAATTAAATTTTAATAACATTCAGTAATATAAATTACTTTAGTATTAATATATTAATAATAATTAATATAATATGTATAATAATACCAAGCTGTATTTTTAATTTTTGTGTGCTTCTATAACTGAAGATGAATGTATAACATTGGAAACTAGTTTTCAATAAAACAAATTTATAGACGTGGTAAATAATTTATCAATCCCTAATTAGACGATATATCTGCGCTTAGTCCAGGATGACTCAACAGGAGCGACGGGAACGTTCCTTTTCGTGTAGGCGAAGGTACAAGGTCCCTGGTCCTATTGAAGAGAACTTATCTCTCTGGACAATATAATGGCGTGTGTACTCCAGGCGAGGCCACTGGATCGGTGGGCAATTTATTAGCAGACCTGTCTTGACATTTAGACGGGCGGTCTCGAACAATACGGTTGTCGAATCATGACTCACGAACTCGGGAGCAAGCTGATACCTCTCTCAATAAGTTCCGTTCCGGTCTTGTTGCCATCTGGGAAATGTCGTATTGCAAAAGGGAAAAATGAGTTGTTTGGGAAATTGATTGAACAAATAGGATGCATTTTATCCTGAATTTTATCCCTGTTCCTGGGTGAGCGGCAAAGTTGGAATCTCATTATTATGAGGTACATTTTCAAGATTCTTTCGTGAACAAAATTTGGGTCTTTTTCGTTTCGAGTACCGCAGTTACTAACCGGTGATTTATGTGATCACTAATTTAACATATGATGCTAAAGTTTAGGTTATTAATGATGCAGCGACCAACAAAAATAAACATTTATTTACATTGTTGCCATAAAATAAATATGCAATATAAAAATATTTATAGATCCAAATCTTCAGGTTTCATTTGTAACTCCTTTTCGCACCACTTAATTGTAGAATACTCGTTTGCCTAAGAATATGTAGACCATAGTGACATTTTAAATGGTAACTTATAGCCTTGAAACCACGTTCCAGTTCATAGAGGTATAGGAGTATAGCATGTTCTTCTTCTATACCTCCAAATTACAGACGAAACTCCCTTGATGGAGAAGCTCCATATCGTGAACATCTGGACACAGTTTTCTATGAGGTATGACACCCTGATCCGTATAATAACGAACACAACTATCCTCGGTATTAAAATAAGTAACTAGTGTAGAGAAATTTATTTTACCCGAATTTAAAACTTTGTAGTGTAAACAAATCAGGTAGTTGATAATAACAACAGATGTTTAAAATTAAGCATGCAAAATAATAGATATTATCACAGAAATCACCGGTTAGTAACTGCGGTACTCGAAACAGAAAAGACCCCAAAATTTTATTAATTATGAAAATTTAGTAAATATAAATCCTTTGAAGCTCAATTCGTCTAGTGCAATAATCATGCTATGATCAGATGGAAGTCCGTAATGCAATGTGGAAATGACCTAAATATTGTACTGCTTAGAAAATTCCTCAAGCACTTCCTGGAATATTGGAGTAACTAATTTACCCCATGGAGTTAATAAATGTAGTAACTTAACTACTAATAAATTTAATAAGAAAAATTTAACAGATAATCATTTGATTATGCCAAAACAGGAATAATTATAGGTAAACCTTTGGAATTGCTATTAACAACTGTTAAGAGGTCTAGATTTTCAGATCATACTATACTTTCACCCACTGCGCATGCGCAATTAAATCCTCAAACCGACGGATCCTTCTCAGTTGGAACGCTGGTGTAGGGTTAGGTCAGACTTCCAGCATTTTTACGAAGGGGTATTGCAATGCTAAGAAGACTATCTATAGAGGAAAAAGGTTAATTTGATCCATGACCAACTCATTCGGTTTATGCTATTAACAATTCCGATCCAAGGACCAAGTCAGGAACTGCGAACCATCATACGCCAGGGAGCAGAAGAATGGTAAGCCAGAGGTGTAGTAATGATAAACGATTTCTGACAATAAGTGGCACATCCGGATTCGTTGAAGCTCAACGCCACCTTTTCATTAGCAAATGAATGCAATTTTCTAAAACTTCGAAAATCTAACGAAATTCAGACCAGAGATTGGACATCTAACTCATTGCCAGTGGCGTAACTTCCTTTAAATACCATTGCAGTTATATCTTATTTAAATATACCGTAGATTGAGAACAACAAAATTTATGTCCTACATGTCGATAAATTAAACTTTAAATTGAAAATTAAATGTCGTTTTTAAAATTTTCAGTTGGGTGGTACGTGATTTCCCCGTTTCCATCCTCCCTACCCCCTTCGGGCATAAGATAATTCATTCATTGTAGAGCTCTGTGCACGGATGCATCAAAGGTAGGTGACAACGTGGGATGCTCTGTTGTAATTATCGACCTTCAGAAGCTCTACAAATTATCATAAGCCCATCATAAGAAACAATGACATTGAAGGAATCCATCATTTATGTCGAGAGTTCTATACGGATGTGGTGACGGACTCAATATGCATTCTTCTCGGTGCTGAGGTATCAAAATCCAAGAAAACTCACCATCTGGTCAGGGAAAATAGAAAAATGTTTTGGAATTTAATTTAAAAAACCAAAAAACAATCGTGAGTAACAGATCGCCAGTGAGACAATCTTCAGCCCTCTAACTCAATTTGGAGGGGCTGCTGAGGTACGCGAAACGCGAAGTTGAAGTTGAAACAGCCAAAAGGCGTTTCTCTAACACCAACTCAATCACATACAAATTTTCAACCCTGTAACTCACACTGTAAAGGTATGCAAATCGTTAAAGCCCGCGAAAAAACATTTAGGCATGCCGAAATTTTGACTGAAATGTACCCCAACTTCTTCGGTATTGTTCTACCTAGAAAACAACCTGTAGGTGCCGAATTTCAGCTCATTTAATCCAAAGGTAGCCGATGGAAGTGTCCAAATATAGCGGGTGAAAAACTATATATGCATTATATCAGACATCCTCGAAATACCTAAAATCATGTTCTGGGGTTATGAAACGAATTTAAAAGTCTATTGTTTTCGGGGATAATATGAAGAAAAAGAAGATAAGAAGAAACCACCCTCATCCTCGAAATCCCCAAAATCATGTTCTCTGGTTATGAAACGAATTTAAAATGTACCCCCATCTTTCTCCGATCACCTTCGATACAGTGCAAAGATCTATTGTTTTGGGGATAATATAAAGGAAAAGAAGATAGCTTTTGGTCACTTATATCAGCCTACTTATAACAAACAGCAGAAACAACTGATTTTTTAATGAAAATAATCATTATTAGGTGACATAAGAAATTGAATGAGAATATTCCAAAACTGAAGGAAATAAAAGATCAAACAAAAAAGTAATGAATCAATGAATCAGAAGAATTGACTAATGGCTGACCTCGTGGCGTCAGACACTGGGCGGTTGACTCACCAGCTGATTCAGAAGCTGTTTCGACGAAGACGTATTTCGAAATATTTTCCCGACTCCACTGTCATCTGGGAGAAACCCAGCAGTAAATATTTCTTTATATTAAGAACCGGCGTTAAAAAGGTCACGTTGGTAATAATACGAGTGTAAAATATTCAGGAACGCGGAAAAAACGGTAATGAAAGTCAGCAATGGAATTACTGTAAAATGCTCGAGTGTCTTAAAAATAGCTGTCTTCGTTTTGTCATGAAATAGTTTTTCATTATTTAATTAAATTTAAAAAAGGAAGAGGCTCGCAATTCAACTTTTTTTTTTTTTAAATATTTGTAAGTATCCGTATGCAGAGTGGCTCAGTGGTAAGTCACTGTGTTACTATGCTCCCGGTCCCGGTTTCGAAACCGGCTGTGGCAGATAATCATTTATTCGGGATAATTATCAGCCGTGGATCCAGCCTGTGTGATCGGAAGATCCTCCTGTGGACCACACAACCCCTCTATAAAGTGGGTACCCTTAATTGGGGAGAAAAACCTGGCGGTTGAGCGTGATCTCGGCCAAATTACCTCCTTGCACAACCGTTGGCCTAGAAACAGTGCGGTCCTTACCAAGACCCTTCGTAGGTTGTAATGATACAGTTTTTTTTTTTTAATTATCCGCATGACCTTTGATAAAAAAAAGTTGTACTCTGTTCCTCTGTCTTTTACTTGCTTTACAATGTACCAATGAAAGTACGGTTGAAAACGAGGTTGAAAACACAGGCCAACGATGAAAACACTTTTGTACTGAAAATTCCTATAGTTTTTAGGGTGCTGAATCTAAATATGATATTAAAAAAGCTGTATCACTCACAATTTCTTCACATTTTATAGTTAAATTTATTAAATTAAGCGATTTTTAAAGAATCGAACAGCTTTCAGTCTAGGCCTCATGAAACAATTAGGCCTTAAGTTAGGCCTCATGAAGCAATTTGTAAAGGCTTTGTCTAAAGATGGAACATATTTCAAGTATCAAATCTGCTAAAAGTTTCTACGCCTTTCAGAAGCTAAACTAAAAGAAGGCGTCTTTGTCGGACCTGACATTAGAAAAATGATGTTTGATGTTTGACCTTAATTGAGAAAGAAGCATGGGTATCATTCAAGCAAGTCGTTACGAAGTTCTTGGGAAATGAAAAAGACCCAGAGTATATTTCTATTGTAGCTAACATGTTACACAAGTTTAAAAAGTCAGGATGTTCGATGAGCCTGAAACCTACGAAAAACTATCGGTGATACAAAACAACAAGGCCAGATTTAGATTCAGCAGATAAAAATCTATAAAGATCAACTATTAAAGTTAAAAAAGTTTTTTTTGTTGGCCTGTGAAATTGAGAGTTGCTATGCAATTTTGTGGGTAAGTCTATCTTAAGAAAAAAGGATCATTTTGAAATATGAAAGTAATTATTTAAAATGAAAACGCGCTGGAGATATATCACCATGGCATTTAAATGATTCTTCGAGAGACAATTAAAAATATTTACTTAGGTTTCTCCATCGGAAGAAGGGTGAAATATACAGCACTCTCCCTTTTGTAGAGCCGGTCTGCCAGGATCCTCTGGTAAGGCGACGTCGTCATGACAGGGTTGGAATTTATTGGGATCGCGATTATATAACGGAAGAGCAGGTGGCCATTGGAAACCCCACAGTGAAAATATCCATTATACTTATCGATTATATATCGAGAACAATAGATCAGAATCGATTAAAAATGTATAAGTAACATAAAATAATAAAACTTGTCCAATTATTGTATAGTTTTCCTCAACAAGAGAAGAATATTAACAATCAGCATAAGTTTAATTCAAACAAAAAACATTCTATTATAATTTTTAGGACATAAATGGAAAATTCCAAAAAAGAAGCCAAGAGTCTCATAAATAACAGAAATAAATCAATCACCTGTCGATATTTCGCCAATTCAGGCATCGTCAAGGCAGTAGTAGAAAAAAAAAAATATAAAGAAAAAAACCTAACAAAGAACAAAATTCAGAACATCTCACATCCAGAGCCAAAAAAAAAATCATTAAACAGAGAAGCCGAGGTACCAAAATGACTCTGTACAAAACAATCATAAGACCCGTGTTGACCTATGCCTGTGCAACCTGGACCCTACCCAAGATCATGGCTGAAAATATTGACAGGTTTGAGAGAAAAGTGTTGAGGTGCATTATGGAGCCTATCAGGGAAAATTGTTCGTACCGCTTGAGAAAGAGCAAAGAGATCTCCGACTTATACGACGATCTCCGAGCTTCTCATTTCGTGCGAATTCAGCGCTTCAATGGCTGGGACACGTGATCTAACGGATGATAGTAGAGCAGCCAGATAGTTATATTATGGAACCCCGGATGGAGTCAGACCGAAGGGAAAATGGAAAGACTCGGTGGCTGAGGATGGTCGGAGTGTCCAGAAGACTTCCTATTGAACGCAATGACTGGGAAAAGGCATTCTAGAGAGCCAAGGGCAGCTTCAGGCGCCCGTCCAGCCGATAAATAAATAACCAGTGAATAATTGTGCTTGAATATTTGTTGATCAGCTTGAATAACTCTTACGGTTCTTAAACGCTATCTTAGGCTTAAAACATTCACCCTTAAGTTTCTGCCATTCGCCAAGGAAAGAGGCGCAGTTCATCTGCTATTTAAGGAAAAGATAGTTAATATGAACAAGGTGAGCGGGTGTGTCACCTTGATTTCTCCTGCTTTCGTCCTGTGTCGTAGCATAGACCAGTTCTTCTTGTATTATCACCGGGTCCTCAACCCTGGAAGCCCTCAAGGTCTTTCAGCCAGGATGTCCATCCTTCGCATTGCGCGTCGAAAATGGAAGTATTTGTTACTATCAATAGTTCTATGAATAGTAGACCTCGCGAACCAATTCGGAGATTTTTTTTTTTTTTTTTTTTTTTGCATCAGTCTATTCCAATCACAACACAAATCTGCTGGATTCGAATGTGACTTTGTATTAACCTCTTTTGCCTCATTAGGGATTGATTGATTATTTGCCACTTCTATAAATTTGTTTTTATTGAAAACTAGTTTCGAATGTTATACATTCATCTTCAATTATAAAAACACAAAAATTCAAAAATAAACAATTCAAAAGACAGTTTGTTATTATTATGCATATTAAATTAAATGTAATATAAAGTAGTATAATAAAACATTTATGAATTATGAATTTAATTAAGACAAGAGATCATATACATGTTGGTACTCACCAAGGTTTAAGTAGATTATATTAAACAGAAAAATTTGTACTAATTTGTCCTCACACTGAACTATCAATGAAAGAAAGGTGGGGTTTATAAGTAAACGGTTTAAGGATCGTGGTTTTTCCAGTAATTCCGGTGAGTAATTGTTGTTTCTATTATAGATGGGAATAAATTTAAGATTGGACTATTTGTGATATTTATTTGGTCATTTAAGCAAAAATCTGAATTGAATTTGAAGGATTTTATTATTTCAAGTGCTTCTTATATATTTAATTTAATATTCGTGTCAAATCGAAGAAAATCGAAGCACGCATTTGGTCGTGGCTGCGAAACAGAATTTTTTTATGATATGTGGCCATTAAAACAACCGCCATCTTGGATTGGAATTAATAAAAAGACTGATTTCAAGCCATATTTGTGCCAAATTTGAAGAAAACCGAACCAAGTCTTTGGTCTTAATCGCGTAAAGGACGGATAAACGAAATGCCAACAAATCGAGTTGTTGCTGGCTTATACTCAGTCAATAAAGCAGCACAATATTTTACAGGAAAAGTGGTTTCAATCAAATGCTCTGCAGGGAGCTAGTTTCGGACATTCTGAGCAAAAGTCTCGAATTTTGTCTCGTGGCCCAAAAAAATTCGACTGCAGGATTTTTAATTATTCGCGTTTTGTTTCCTATCCGCTCCTGGTCATAGCTGAACGCCCATGGGGCTTAATGAAACAAAAAAAAATACATATTCCAATTTATTAAGTACTGTTATGCCTATTTTAACTTTATCTACACGAAACCAAATAAAGTACCTAATACAAAGCATGCATAATATATGCATAAAATATAATATTTATTTGATTTTTTGAAAAGCAATAAAAAACAAAACAAACAAAAATTGGTGATTCTTTAAGTATCGCAATGATCGGTAATTTTAGTTTATTAATAATTTTATCTGTATTACTTAATGAGAGCAAAATTGATTTTTAAAAATGGACAAAAATAACTGTTAAGATAATATTAGAAGTTTCCAAAATAAAGCCTCATGCCCCTCAAATGGCAGTAAGCAACAAACCACTCTGGGCTTCGTCAATTCAGGCATCATCAGGACAGAAAAAGATAAGATAACATAAATGTAGAGCACAGATAGCACATCTCACATCAACAATCTAAAAAATAGTATCAGATTTCAGTATAAGATTTGATAGTATAAGATTTGATAGTACATCACTCGAAGGCAACTCAACCTATACTCTTAATACTTTTGGCATATCCTTAACTGTATAGGAATTTATTATTTTTATGTATTTTGTTTCAAAACAAAACTATAAAATTTCCTTGGCAGCTTTAGCCTTCGATTCCACCTTTGATATGAAATGTTTTTCATTAATTAATACATCTCTAGAATAGACATACAGACCATTATAAATATATATACATATATATATATATATATATATATATATATATATATATATATATATATATATATATATTTGGACGTGGCTGCGAAATA